>RAHM01000066.1:3481552-3512509 GCA_003713295.1 Parotia lawesii
GTTTCAGGCTTTCATTGGGTAATTTACCTTTAAAAGAACAGTGTTATCTTGATAACTCGGCTTCTCCTTCACATGCTCTAAGGGGAGTCATGCTGTGGCTGAGCTCCCTCTTGATAAGACTTAATAAACAACTATCTAAAAGTAAGAAGCGTGGAAAAGTCCCGTTCGTCTGCAGAGCCCAGGCAAGGGCTCTGGAAATTCTCCTCCATCCGGGGAGACATAAATAAGGCGCRGTAAAATGTCATATGGTGCCCTGTGTCAGCGCATTATCTGTATCTGTTTGATCTGAAAATTTTCCAACATTTATTTGATTCTTACCTGGAAAAGAAATTGAAGGTTCCTTTTGGCATTCTCTGCACTCAAACAAAGTTTCAATGCTTCATGTAATTCGTGGCATACAGGGTGATGTGATGGATACCATTCCTCCAGCTTCATCTTCCAATGTAAACAAGGGTTTTCCAGCTGAAATTCTCTAATTACTGAGCCAGCTGATAAAATCTAACTGTTATTGTCATCTACCTGAAGTCTTGTAAGAAACTTCACACAAGTGGCACAAATGACCTAAGTTTCTTCTGTGAGAATGCATCACATCATAGTCTGGGAGCGAGGTATCATTTAAAAAGCAGAAATCAGCTGAGATGTATGATTTCAACTGATATGATTTTGGAGCTGATTATGAATAACTTCATGATAACAGACTGTATTCTTATCTGTATCTTGCATATTTTACGGATTATGCATGTTATCAAGCATCTGGTCCTAGAAGTGGCAGATCAATTTATGCTCATAAATGTATCAGTGAATAAGTCATGCACTGAACTAAATCCCGTCAGTAATGTCTAGTTGTGCTTTTTCAAAGGCAGATTAATTTGCATACTACAGTCACAAATTATTAAGAAAAGCTGTAAGAAATCAGGATTTAGGTGGAGAAGTAGGCTGTTTCAGTTTTAATTCACACAGCTATTAGTTTCCTGGTAATACGAAAGAATTCAGTCTAGTTTTTTTTTAACCAACTGTCAAGGAAAAGACCTACTCAGGACGAGTCAGCTGAGCCATGAAGATTGTGACAGACCAAGGAGTACCAATGACAGATTGGATCTTGCCTTCCCTTTTGATTTTTTTCAACCTAAAAGTGCTCTCTTCTTTTATTTACTTATATCTTTCTGAAAGTGTGCTGCTGAGAACTGGACTTCAGTGCCTGCCACTCTAGTGCCTTGGACAGCAGGATGGTTGCCTTCTGTTTCTTATATGCGATACTCTTAATAATAATACTCTTAATAATATAACCTTTCTTTGCAGGGGCAGCACACTGTTGACTTGTATCCAGTTTTACAGCCTTTATATACCTCATATCCTTTTTTGCAKTGTAGCTATCTAGTCACTTGTTTGCTTCGTTATGTACATGCACTTGAGTTTCCTGCAGTACTTCATAGATGTTGTTATTGAATTTTGCTGTACCGATCTGAGCCCATTTCCTCAATTTATCAAAATTGTTTTGTATTCTAAATGTACACTCCAAAGTGCTTGAAGCCCCTCACAGCTCAATTATCTACAAATATTATAAGGAGCTTTTCCACTATTCATATTGTTCATGAAATCATTGACTAGAATTATGTGTAGTGCAGCCTTACCTTGTTCTCACCAAATTTGATCTTATAGTGTGATGCAATCTAGTGATAATTATGTTAAAACTGGCTCTTTTACCTGCTAGGCACCTGTGTTCAGCCAGAACCAAAATACCAGACACAGCTCTTTCTCCTGAGAGTGACTGTGCCAAAAACATTTCCCAGTTTCATCACAGTTCGGGCTGTGCTTCTACCCTGTTTACTGAGGGAGAGGCAGCCAGCAAAGACAAACAGGTTGGTCATTGAAAAGGTTTTATCTCAAGAAATGGATAGTGGATGCTTAAAGATACTTCATTGCTTTTAGGAGCTTATAAATTGATTATTTAATCATTTACTTCAGTATCATTCTGCTAAGATAAAGTTATGTTTACTGATCTCTAATTCCCCAGATGTTTATTTTTCTTTTTCTTAAAGTTAAGATCAATGTTTCTGCTTCTCCATCCCTTTCAGATTTCATCTATTCTCCATGAAGTCTAGAAGATAATCACTAACAATTCAAAGATTGATTTGCTCTACAATAAATTTTCTCAAGCCTTGTGACTTGAATATCTAAAACTTTCCTGAATACCTAAATATTCTCTGATTTATTTTTATTCTAGTCTGGCCTATGTTCACATCCCTTTGTTGTTAACAGCAATCTTATGAATCATCTGATCACTATTAACCTTTTCGTGAAAAAGGAAGTGAAAAACCCTRGGATATCTCTGCCTCTGATATGTTATCTCTTAATATCTCTCTTTCTCCATAAGGCTCAAGACATTTAACTTCATTTTGCCATGCCCTCTAAAGCTTTTATATATTGTCTCTATCTCTCCCTTTTTTTTTTTTTGGCTATCATTTGCGAGCTTATTACCCATTGCTGGCTTTTACGCATCTACACTTATCACTCCTTGTCTTGTCTGTTTGTACTTCTGTACTGCTTTCTCAATCATCCTAAGCAATTTTCCTTGTTTATACTTTTGGACAGTCCTTATTTGATTTTGAAGTACTCAGAAAGCTCCATGTGAGCCCAAATTAGTCTTACCACATTTCCTATTTGGAATTGTTTAATTTCAATATTGTTTGGTTTTGCACTGGTTACGGTACCAAAATAATTTTCCCCACTATTCCCTTGCCCAGAATTTTACCAAATACTGATTTTATTTTTCTGTTTTTGTTTTAGGCTCATCAACAAGAATTTCTTATTCTTGTTCACTGAGAAATAACGAATTCTAAAGAAACGAAAGCTAAAGTTCCTGTTGCAGGAGCTATGGTTTTGAAAAAGCTGGGRTATCTTTTTTCTATGCTCCTGCTGGGGCATGATGCTGCTGAACAGGACTAATCTGCCATGGTATGTTGTGATACCAAATATAAGAGAGACAGAGAATATTTTAAAATGTGATAGTCTGCTGAAAAGCACTAATTTTGCATTATAAAGAATGGACTGGAAAGGAGCTAATAAAAAAAAAATGGCATTTTATTTACATGCTAGGGTTTTTTTTGGCATATGTATTAGGAAGAATGTTATTTCAACTCCTATTGAAATGCAACCATTCCAGTGCAGGCAGAATATAACAATACCATGTATTATAAGACTGAAAGCAGTAGAGCCATTATCAGGAAGGATGAAATCCTTTTTGTGAAAAAGCTTTATTTGAAATTCACAGATTACTGTCTTTGAAACTGACCAGGAGTTCAGTTGCTCCTTCTGAAAATGGATATTATTGATTGATAATTCATATTAGAAAATGAGTTTTGCATTCATATGTTCCATAATTATTATATGTTGAAAGTAGTGTCACTTCCTCTAAATATAGAGGAAGAATTCATAGCTGAGTCTATAAATAGGACGTTATTGCTGGATGGGAATGTATGAGCTCCTGGAGAACTTACAGCGCTTCACTCTGGGAATGAAAGGCCCGTGTACCTTGTGGCAGTCTGTGTGCCTTATGATCTGACCATGCTTTGTGTCTCACTGTGCTCAAATTTCAGTTATGAGCAAMAGGCATTAATATCATATACATGGAGATGAGAATTTATTACTAGCCCAGTCAATGCTTTAACAGGCTAATAACGCAAACTAACACAGTGGATCTTCATCAATAGTATTAACATTTTTATACTAAACCTTCCTGGTATTTATCCCTTGTTCAGTGATGTTGTCCTCATCCTTTCAGTATCCCCCTGAGTCCAAGGTTGACCCTTCAATACTTCTGAAGTAGAATGGAGAAGGGAACTATAAAGAGTCATCAGATTCCTGAGGTCTGTGTCAGATGGAGCATGATGTTCATGACAGAGATTTCTTCAGTCTTGCATCTGCTTGGATTTGCTTTTATATGTTTTCTTCACACAGACTTCTTATATGTTGCTTATTTTAATAGTTTCCAGATTATTCAGTTTTTCTCTTTGCTTTATCCTTTACAAGTAGTGTCACATTACTCATGAGGCTGCACTTATATGGTGACCACTTGTTGGCTGCTTGTTGRTTATCATCAGCATTTGCAGTCTGGGACCTCAGATAAACCTTTCAATTTTTGCTCTAGAGTTCTGGATTATTTAACCCRCTTGTTGTTATGAACTAAAACTAAGATGAAGAAATTTTTGACAATAGTTGCCTCACTTCTAGACAATTGATATCATGGCTAAGTCATGCCAAGATAATTCCTGGTAAGTTCTCAGACCCTTGCACTGGAAGGGCAATATGAATAATTTTGTTAATAACAGCAAAACTGTATTTACTGGGCTACTCTCTATCTCAACAAAGGGAGTGTGATGTGACTATACTTCTAGCTTGATGCAGTTAAATGCAACTTAATTAATCTGTGTCACCATTTCAGTTTTTTATGACTTCAATGTGATTCACCATTTATATTTTGTCTAATAGGATTTCTGTTCCTCAATTTCCTCAGTTTAAGATGCAAATAGTGCTGTTTCCCGGACCGTCATTTTTAAAGTAATTTAATAGCCCTTGAGGACATGTGTCTCATTACCTACTAATATTACCAAATTGTTTGTATAGGGAAGGTCCTAAAATAAGTTTGTTACTTTTTTTTTTGACAACTTAATTATTTGGTATAGTATTTAGAAACATTAATATAACCTTTCCCTTTCCAGCAGTTACTCATGTTTAAGGTACCAAAACAAATAATGGAGCTCTGGGAAGCACAGCATACATTGCAGATGACTGATTTTATTTGGGAGTTCTGAAACAGGTAATAATAACAGAGCAAGTCTGTTGAATCACTTTATCATACTGTATTAATTTATGTTGGGTAATGGAACTGCAAATTGTAGTAYGTGCTCTCATTTTTTGGCAGCTATAAAATGCATTTTTTCTAAATATTCAGCAAAGAAAAGATGAGAAGCCTTAAATCCTCATCTACTGTAGGATTAGTTATTACTTCTCATCTTGCCTTCGGCCATGAAAATCAGCCAAGAGTCCGATGGGCACTGTCATATTGCTGCAGCATATATTTCTGATGCAATGTTTTTTGTACCTTTCAATGGTGCCCTGTGAACAGTTATGCAGGTATGCTACCACCAAAAAAGGGGTTGATGAGCTGCGATGACATCAAGGAGTTCTACCCCAACATACCAGTATGAAAATCAGACTTAAAGGAAGGAAAATGAAAACAGAAACCATGAGCAAGTGTAAAATGGGAAGGTATAGGGTCATGGAGAGTCTGCTGTGCCTAGGGAGGACTGTGTACAACTGTCTCTGCAGTGACTCRTTTCTTGTGTGTTTCTGCAAATAGAGGAGGGGCCCTGTGATCCATGTCTTGGGTGGAAAGTTTCACCAGAGAATATCACAGAATCGTAGAATAATTTGGGTTTGAAGGCACCTTAAATAYCATCTGGTTCTAACCCCTCTGCCATGGGCAGGGACAACTTCCACTAGATCAGTTTGTTCAAAGCCCCATCCAACCTGGCCTTGAACACTTCCAGGGATGGTGAGTCCACAGCTTCTCTGCTCAGCCTGTTCCAACACCTCCCCACCTTCACCTCCTTCCTACTATCTAGTCTAAACCTGCCCTCCTTTCATTTTAAGCTATGCCTCCGTGTCCTATCACTGCATGCCCTTGTAATATCTAAGGGACAAGAATTTCTAAGGGAAGAGTGTTTCATTTTGTGTTTATTTCTGCGTCTGTTTTTCCTTCTGATCGCTGRCAAACCCAGAAAGGAAGGACTTCCATGTCAATAGCTAGAAGGCTGTTTCCAATGGTAAGGGTAGAGGACCTTCCAGAGGCTACAAGCTCAATTCTCAGAGAAGATAAAGCCTTTTTATACTTTTAAATCTTCAGGAGAGGAAACCCGCGAGAGCCATGACACAATTTACTGTTAGTATGCGATTGGACTGGCAGCAAAAAATGACTGATTTTATTTATTAAAACAATCACACAAAATACTTTCCTATTCTCTGTAGAAACAAATGGGGTTTTGTTGGGGGCCACTGAAGGTTACAAATTAGGGTCTGACTTAGGGTTACAACATATATTATTGTACATACTTATATAACTATATGTTAAATTATTTAGTATACACATTTACGAGCTATACTAGTTTTTCATTGTATCTGTAGTACTATACAGCTTCTAAATGATTGCATGGAGTAATTACCTTCAATGTGGCACATACACAAGTACAGTAATCTTTCTGAGAGTGAACATCAACATTTTTAACAAAAGAAGCAATCCGAAAAGGGCACATGAAGATATTTAAAATCATGCTTGAAATCAGACATGAAAAAAACACCACCTCTGTAGCAATAAATGCTGGCAGAAATATGGTATGCTCTCCTTACGTCACTTCCTAGCCTCCTCTGATTATGAAGGCAGTGCTACTTRTACACTAAAAGAGAAGGGCTTAGCTTCTAGTTTCACACTGGTAGATTGTWAAAAGGAGGGGCTCAGCTAGTGTTCTTATAATGGTGTTTAATGAGCTGATACATCTATAATCAGAGGAGAGAAAGGTACCAAATGTACCTGTAATGTTACATGAGTGAGTTATTAGCCATTTTTAACTACTGTGTTGGTACATCAGAGTAGAGTCAAGCAGATGACATRCACTTAGCAGTAGGGCATTTATATGAAAAGCAATCCTGAAATATAATTGGTAATAAAAAAAAATCTTTTAATGTCTTATAATATGTTAATAATGTCATAACACTGAGTTGCTGAATGATGTAAGTAGAAGGTAATAATTAGGAAGTCAGAGGTTAGAATGTTATTAGCGGCTATATGCACGGATATGGAAAACCCCCAAAAGTCTGACTGCTTGCCACAGACCCACACATGCTGACTCAGGGTGAGAGGTAAATATTGTGTCATGTCATGGGCAATTTTTAAGGATACTTTCTATTTTATTCTCTACTTGCTGCAGCAATAGAGCTGGAAATTTTAGCACATGCTGCAGTTTTGGGTGGCAGCAAAATACATTTCTAAAATATTCGCTAAAGAGAATATGATGAGAAACCCTGAATCCTAATTTAGTGAGGAGTTTGTCATGACTTCTCATTTTGMCTTTGGCCATGAAAATCATCTACGAAGAAGATGGCTACTTTGCTGTTTCCTATTCTATACATTTCTACTATAATTCTTTTACAAATAAATTCTATCCTGTGCKGGGTCATGCAAAGCTTGGCACAGAGTTAGTAAGAAGCACTTTCTCAGTGTACAGTGAGTTAAGTCTCATGTGGCTGTGAAAACTTAGCGGGCTCTGTGGTATCTGTAAGTTCCAGGATGATGTCTAGCAAAAGTTGGTGGTACCACCACCTTTAACCATAATAGCCTGAAGACTAAAGCAGACGGCCGCAGGTGCTGCATTCACTCTTTAACAGCTACCTGGACTAGACTGAAACCAGGATCACTGACAACCCTTGATTAAAACCAGAGTGCAGAGGAAGGGTTACTGCTGCTTTTTGAACTCAACATACAGATTTTAACTGAGGAAAGAACACGCTTCTCTGTTTTCTGGGTTTCTCTTGGCCTTTCCTACTCCTTTCTGGACAACATTTAGGACAGAACTAAATGAAGCTTCACAGATGGCAGGCTGAATTTGTCCTTTTGCCACCAGGGGAATCCTGGTTTAACAGGTCAAAAATTAATGCCCTAGACTGGAAACAATTGTCACAATTGCAGTGAAGAACAAAAGCCTAGTTCTTTGCCAACGTTGTTATCTAGTGATGATGGTTAATAAAAACGAGCACAGCAGCGTTATTGGTTTCCTCAAACTACAGTTTAGAGTTCTTCTGGGACAGTCTTGGTTCTTGTCAGGCTGGGACAGAAGGCTTAATTGTGGGGAACATATTGCAAAAATAATCCACTTGACTTTCACTAAGCCACTAAAGCAGTCAGCCATAAATGACCACTTTTTGAAATGTTGTCATATTTATAGTAACAAGCAATATATTTAAGTAGCAGAGGAGTCATAAAGGAAGCTCAGTATTAAGAGTTTTGAAGCAGAAACTAAATTAGGCTTAACTAAATTATTTCCTCCCGTGATTTTTCATGACTCCCCATGACTGACTCTTTTGTCCAAGGAATATATCTCAATCTCAGGATTGTATGAATTCACCTATGTAATTAAAACCTTCCAAAGACAGTTCAGGAATGGTACCAAATTGCACCACAAACAACTACGTTGAATGTATTTCCTATCCTGTGAATAGAGAAAAACTCTGAATATGAATGACCAAAAAAGACCTTCATCCACATAATCCAATTGGTGAAGATTTGAAAGTTTAAGGGCTCCTGGTGAATTTTCCTTTAGGAGAAAGAAAAGGAGGAATTGTATTTGGATGCAGGCAAATTAATTCAGAAGTTACTGCTATTGCAGTCTATCATGTAATAGTTTTAATTAACTCTACATTTTTCTGCCATAACCCTGTACTTTGTGACAGCCTTTTTCTTCTTTTTCTTTCCATCTTAAATTTAGCCGTAGTCACTTTGTACTAATTTGTTGTCCCTCTGTTCTGCTAATGCATATCATTATAAGCTCTGTTGGGCTAAACAAGTCCTCTTTTCCCTCATCATCATAGTACCGTGCTCTGCAACAGCTCTAGTTTGAGTGTATTTTTCTTAAGCACGACTGATTACAATTATACTGAGAATCCAGATTTCTATTTTAATTTAGTTTCCCTAATTAAAGTTTAACTAGCTCAATAGATCTAATCTTCTACATAGTAATAATTTGTAGTCCTCTAAAATTTAGATAAGGCAGCCTGAGAAACAGATCTTAAAGATATTTTCTTCAAGAAGCTCCAAGAGTTTGCTCTGCGATCTCTCAAAATGGTGTTAGCTTAAGTACTCAATGGCCCTCAGTTCCTGGTACTCTAAGCCGCTGTGTCTGTTTAAATATTAATATAATTGTTATACCTACCTCATTAATAAAGTTTTTTGTTTTTAAATATATTGTCTTCTGGATAAATAATGGAATTCTTTCTTAGTTAATAATATCATATAGCTTGAAAGTTGGAAATGACAGATTAAAAGAAAAGAGGAGCCCCATGTTTTGGAATGGTGTTAACTTATGGCTTAAAGGCTTAAATCAAAACGGCCGTCTATTACATCACACTGACACTGTGACTTTTTTGGACATAAACTAGGGTGATGTCTCTTGGTAATATTTGTTGGGATTTTATTGCACCATGRTGACATAGCTGAGTGGTAAACTGAAGATTTAAGTCTTGTTGTGAAGAAATTTATATTCAAAACCTTGGCTGGGATAGACAATGACTGTTAAAATGAAGAAAAAGGAAGATGGACGACTGTATTATAGATATGATGGGGTTTGGCCCAGGAAAGTGCTTGCTCTATGAACATTGAACTTCTACTTGAGAGCACTTAATAGTGCAGTCAGATGTCTCTTTCTTCATATAATAGATACAAATATAGATACACACATATATATATAAAATAAAAAAAAAAGTTTATATGTTATTATTTTACTATTATTTATGATGTTTTATGTTTTGMTAATTTACTTTTCTGTATTTCCTCACTTGGAATTCATACTCCCAGCTATTAGATCACATGTTGGGTCTGATTTTGTAATGTAAAATGTAACATTCATCCTTTATTCCTACTCTTCATACAATTTCCTCATATCCTCTGGGAATTCTGCCTTAGTATGTAGAATAGAATAGTCCAGACTAACTGAGAGAGAGTTATGACAAAATCTAGATGGGCACTTTTTAGTCAAATGAGTCCCACAGGATATGAAGCAACCCAGACTGCTTTATTTGTTTAGGGAGAAAAGGTAAAGAGAGAAGACATATGCCTCTTCTTCATATGCAATTAGTCTAATACTATCTCCCTTCTGAGCAGGTGAATTCCCAGAACATACAACTGCAGTGATAATGACAACTCTGAGTCATTTAAACCAAGTAAATAAATTACTATCCTCCATTATTTGAAATTGAATATCTATAAAGAAGGTTTTCCTGACAAATGGGTGCAAAAAACTGTTGACAAATTCTTGGAAGATAAGTTGCACACTGAGAAACTTGTTGACCATTATACCATCTTCAGAAGCAAGAAAACATCCCAGGAAATATATTTTCTTTGTAATGAAATGTCAAGATCTGTGTTTAAAGATTTTTGATCCTTTTAAAACAATTTTCTCTGAAAGTTGCCTCCTCAGATGTAGAAGTGCACAGTGTACGCTTTGAAGAATTGTCAAATCAATAAAAAAAATAAAAGGTACCTCTGCTACATGATTTCAAAATCACCAACATTGATATTGTAGGAAAGAATGAGAAAAAGCAGTAGTATGTGTTTTAAAATAACGAGCAGTCCTCTGCTAAAATGAGATTAGCGGAAGTTGTTATTAAGGGTGAGATAGGGAAGAGTAATCTTCATTATTTTAGACAAATTGACTGGATTAAATAGAGTTGAATAAGAAAAATAAGGAAAAGAAGGGGGTGGAAAGTAATTTTCCTTTCCTTCTTTTACTTAGCCTCAGAATTTTCAAAATGGGAGCTGATGATGTTCCCCCCTTGTGCTCCACCTTGTGTTTGGGTTTTGTTGGATTTGATGTCCACTCTTGTGTGTGGGTTTTGCTGGAATATTATTAATTCATAAAACTGAAATTCATTGGATATGAATGTGTCTCTTGCAGTGTGTGGTCTCTGTTGAACTAAGTTGTGTGCTCAGCAAGTGCCTGGCAAAGGTGTGCAAAGGCACTGGGGAGACGATAAATGCAGCAGTTCACAGAATCACAGAATCACACAGAATCACAGAATCACCAGGTTGGAAGAGACCTTCAAGATGACCGAGTCCAACCCATGCCCTAACACCACTTCAACTAAACCATGGCACTGAGTGCCACATCCAATCTTTTTTTAAACACATTCAGGGATGGTGAYTCCACCACCTCCACAGGCAGATGATTCCAGCACTTTATCACTCTTTCAGCAAAAAACTTTTTCCTAACATCCAGCCTAAATTTCCCTTGGCGCAGCTTAAGAATGTGTCCTCTTGTTCTGTCAATTGTTACCTGGAAAAATAGTACCTATCCYGGTTTGGCAAACAGGCCTAGGCACCAGAAAGGCATTAGTGCCTGAAACCAGGAGGACATTATTACCTCAAACAACATGGTGATTACCCCAATACAGAGTAGTTAAAACGAAACCAAAATGTAATCAGTACAGGTTTTTTTCACTTTCCTCGAACCCCACATTGGGTGCCAAAATTATTTGTCCTGGTTTGAGACAAATTGGAGGAAACGTCCTCTGATAGAAAGCAGGTTTCAGCCACCCCCTCCCCCCTAGGTTCGGGAAAAAAATTCCTCATAAGAAAGCAAAAAAAGTTATTTATTTAACAAGCAGGGTGCATACAGGCACCAAAAAGAATGAATAATGTTAAATAATAAAACCTCTCGCTGTGCAGGAAACCTGGGGAGATTCAGAGTTCTTTGCAGGTGATGGCTCTGCTCTCTCTGGAGCTGGGGTGCGGCTTGGGCCCCCCCGGGCTGTGGTGTACAGCTTCTTGGTGATGTTCTGCTGTTGCTGAGCAGCCCAGAAGAGAAGAAGAAGTAGCCAAAGTCCCAAGAAAACCTTTTTCCTCACCTAATGAACAAGAAACTAGCTAAAAAGCAAAGGAATATAACTCTCTTTCCTGCTGCAGAAGCCGAGAGCTGGCGAGCAAGAGAGCTAGTTATCTGTGTTTTTGAACACAGTCATCCAAAGAATTCCACCAGCTTCCCCTTTCTCTCCTGGGCCTAGCTCTAAAGGCACAGAACTCATGTCTGGCATAGGGCAGATGATAGGGAATGCAGTATCATACAGTCACCCCAGSACAGCACCTATTCTGAGCTGGTCAAAACTGAAACCAAGCTTACCCAAGGAGATAATGAATGGGATGATGTGGAACTTAAATTAACTGTTCTGTCCTCTGGTGGAAACAAAGCCACACAGCTAGTAAAAAAGTTAAAATGGTAACAAATCAGCAGACGGCTTGTCAAGTTGCCGCACAACCGTGTCTCCAGAAAAGTCATGAAACTCAAAAAGGCTGGGGAAAAGAGTCTGTATTCAACAAATCCATATTTGGTGAAAAACCACTTTTAATAGGGTGAAGGTAAATTTGCTCTGACCTCACTATTTGTATTGTGCTTTTTAAAATGACTTAACATGTTTTGTAGTAAACCAGGATCAAAAATAGAAACATATTAGAGACTGTSAACCATTTTTTTCCCCCCCAAAGTGGCTCTGTGAAAGATGCGGCCATTTATCCAGAGTTGTGGTCCAACATGGAAGGTATTGAACTGGGCCAGTGTAAACAATTACCACCATGGGAAGGGGACTAACACAAGGAAGGTGAGGTGGGCTAGGACAGGAGGACTTCTGCTATGGAAACCAGTTAGCCACATGTCTACCACATGCTCCCTCAGAAGAGCAAAATATGTGGCATTACAGCTTCAGCATTACCATCATGTAGGAAATCTTTCTGCACAAGGGACTAAGAATCTAGGAGACTGTAAGTGTAAATTCTGTAAAGGTGCCRTAACAGTTTTAAAAAGTGCAACTGATTTAGAAACTGCCTTTTCATGTTCCCCCTCCCTTATGAAACTCCAGGTACAGCGCTTCTTTTGAGAAGCAGCATAAACCTGGACTCTCTCTGCTGCCTGTCTACAGCAATCTGTTGTTTTCCAGTGACTGACATATTAATAAAATATTTAAAGTAGTTCTCCAAAGGACAGTAATGAAAMGATTGCTTAGTATATGCCTATCATTTGTTTGAGTATATTCCTCTGTGAATGTCAACATTTTATTTTACACTTAAATAGTTACAAAGTCAAGTAGTAGGTTTTTGCTACTTTAATTGATATCAGACATGTTTTTTTGCTGCCTTTGTGTGGAAAAAACATTCTCGTTTGAATGAAGCTTAAACTTTGTCAGTTTGTGTAAGTGAAAAGACAACATTACTTGTTGCTATGTTCAAAACTCTCATGGGAAGATATTATGCTGTCATTCTCCTGCACTGTTCTAAAAGTGTAAATAGAATAACTTGACTAAATTACAAGAAAGAACAAAATTCGGCAACTATTAGTTTTAACAGAATGAAATACATTTCTATTTGAAATGGAAAACATGAATTATTAACAGCAAGCAATTTTCTCCTTTAATATATTACTAGACAGTTTTTCACTCTTGCTCTTCTCTTTGCGTTTATGAAAATGAAAACAAATATTACAACTTTATAATTGCACCTGTGTAAGTATTGATATCAGGAAAGTGGACTGTAAATGAGACACTCTTCTAGAAGGAAATAAAACTTAACTTTTACAGCCAATCTTAATAGCAGTTTTTCCAGACTGCTGGTTTTTCAGTTACATTCATTACTGGCCTGCTAATTTTGTGTTACCTAACACTGAATTAAGTTACGRGATGAATCTTCCTAAGGGCTATCACAAGTCATGTGAAGAACACGACTGGGAAAAGCCACCATGAATTCACCAAGGGCAAATCATGCTTGACAAACATGATCATCTTCTAGGAAACAGTTACCTGCTCAGCTGATGTTGGGTGAGGGTGGACATTGTCTACCTGGATTTCCCCAAGGCTTTCAATACAGGGATCATAATTCAGGAGTGCAGCACAGATTGGGATCTACCTGACAGGGGAGGAGCTCTGTTGAAAAGGACCTAGGGCCCCTTGTGGACAACATGCTCAGTATGAGTGAACAGTGTGTCCTGCAGCAGAGAAACCCAACAGGATGCTGGGTTGCATTAATAAGAACATCACCAAGAGATGAAGACGTTATCCCACTCAGCACCTCTCAGGCCACACAGTGTTTAGCTTTGGTCTCTGCTACGCTAAAAAGATGTGGACCGGGTGGAAAGGGTCCAGGCAAGGGCCACAGACGTGATCAACGGACTGGAAAGCCTGCCATATGAGGAAAGGCTGAGAAAAGAGGGTTTGTTCAACTTGAGAAAAGAGGGCTTAAGGCAGACCTTATCACCATGTTCCAGTATTTAAAGGATGTCTACAAAGAGGATGGAGACTCATGTGGGGTCACATGGAAAAGAGGAGCAGCAAAGTGCAGAATTTAATCTTATCTAGAACATGATTTTACCAAGAAAAACTGGACCAGAAAATGTTTGAGGTCCCTTCCAACCTGGGCTTCTATGATTCTATGAACGATAGTCTTCACATAATGTTTAATGAAAATATGATAACTTTAATTAGAAAGGACTTTGTTATTATGTATGTAAGTTTGTTGTGCCTTTTAGTCATTTTGCCTTTAGAAGAATTTACTATCTTCACTTTATTTTTTATGYTAAAGCAGATCTATAAAAACATTCTGTGAAAACTGGCCAAATGATTTATGCTTGCAAATTCTTATTTTTAAAAATAGATAGTATTTTATATGGCTTCCAAAAAATGTGAATATATTTACATTGATGACAGATGATGAGACTGATGAAGTGCTTTTCCAGATTGCATTAAACTAGAATTTCCTTGGACGGTCTTCTCTACTGGTTGTAATTTTGTCCTGCTTCTGCTTAAGAAAGAGCAGGGGTATTTCTCTCTCTTTCCATCCACAAAACATCCCCCTCTGGTATTTTTCCTTCCCCCTTTCTCTGTTTTTTTAGCCATCTTGATCTCTTCACCCCACTGTAGGAAATACTACTTGTCTGACCACACAGGCCCCAGACTATGCTCACGAAAAAAAATAAGCTGCTGATGGGTAATGTGTCTTATAACAGAGCTTTTCTTTGATTGGTAGCCCTGCTAGGAAAGTTTCCCAAACACAATACAGCACCACAGCTTCTYTATTGTTCTACAAGATACAGATTCTGAGTGAAATATTGTCATGCCTTAGTACTGGAATATCGGTGTGTGCTAGGAGAACATAAGTGTGAACAACTGCACTGATCACAGGAAGTGTGTGACTTGATATGCCTGCAACATGCTCCAGAAACCAGTGCAGAAAATATTTGTGGTGTTTGCAAATCAAYGCGTTGGCCTTTGTGCTTATACTGTTTGCCACACCTTCCACTCTCTGAACCATCATGTTTTGCATGAACTAGAATATCTTTTAAGGAAGACTTCTCTTGGTCTTTGTTTGAAAAACCTTTGACATAATATCATCCTTCACTAGTAATAATAATTAATATAGAAATATCATGAACATTTCTGACTGCCCTGAATTTATCTCATAATGCCTTTGTTTCCTAATTCTGTCATGTGTGAGCAAAATCACCATTAGCTACTGATCACTTTCTCAGTCTAGTTAGTTGCCATCCTGCTGCTTAAATAGTTACCTTGAAGTTCTACCACTGAAAATGTGGAAAGGTAACTAAATTTTAGTACTCCGGAAGTCTCTTCCTTGCCAGACTCCCAAAATTTTAGCTATGCAAAAAGCCCATGTGACTGAAATTCCTCAGTATCTCCTTCACCAACATGTGGCTGTTGTCAAGTCACAAAAAGGATAGTCAAGACTGCCACCTACAAGCAGTCAAATTAGAACAAACATAGACTGGTAGAAATAGTGTCACTGGAAATGCAGTTATGTTGCCTAATTTAGGCAGTCATGTATGGGTCTCCCAAACAATGCCATTTAAAATGTAAAAATAATACAAAAATGGTTTCATTTTCTTTTATGAGCTGGGTCACAAAATAAATATGTTATGTGAAAATGATAAGAAAAAAAATATTTTCATAAAGCACACGTTTAAAATTGCTCATCAATGTAACACCCTCATTTAAGTATTACATGAAAATAAAGTTGTTATTTCTATATTTTGAAATTATAAGTGCAAAAAAGAAAAATACATTAAATATTATTTTATACAATAATGGTGCAACATTGTGATACACAACCATCTGAAATTTCAGAGTCACAAAAGTAAATATATGAGAGTTGTGACATAAAATTCTCAAAAGGCGTAAGAAATTACCTTCACGATGATTAAAAAATCAAGTTGAGTTTCAAGAATTATAGAGTAAGAATCAAGCAGAAAACACTTTTCAGTGTTTTATAACAGTTTATGGGGACCTCAAGCTTGGCATACTAGCCCTGGAAGAAATGTGAATTTGTGGAAAAGAATAGACTAAGTGTGTGTAATAATGTAAGGGTGTGTGGAAGGRGAGAGTGGATGCTCCCTTGAGGGTATCTGGTCAAGGACTTTTTCAATACAAAAGGGGATAATAAGAAAAGGAAGAAGCCATAAAAAGAATATACAGACAAAAACCTAAGAGATGAATATAAGGGAGGCAGAGAGCAGAACACACCTCTTCAGACACAGTAATTGATGGACCATTATATTAATCCTTTCTTAAGTATCTTTCTGTGTCATCTCACTCTCTACCCCACGTGTCCTGCAAAGACTACGTGCCAATTACTAGGGCGGTCACTGTGAGCAGATTTGGTGCCAGCTGGAGCCAGATTGGGGKTGTGGGTACCTCACAGTCTGTGGTGTCAACTACTGGAACAAGGGGCATCTCAGGGCCAGCTGCCTCAGTGAGTGGGGCATCTCTGCCTCTCTCCATTGTGGTGTGTGTTCCAAAAAAACTGAGCTACTGTCTGTGACCAGTGTAAATGAGGTCACTGAGGGGCTCAGTGCTGTCAGTTGGAGTGGGACAGCCCATGTGCCACATGCCAGCTTTTGRGGGAGTCAGAGTCTGCATCGTCCCCAGACTGGGATGGGTGTGGTGTGGCTGTGTCATTCACCAGCAAACCTCAGGCTGGAGCAGCCAGCAATAGTGGGGGTCTGGGTTTAGGCAGGGGGACATGACAGGGACCAGGCTGCTAGGAGGGGTCTGTGCAGGTATTCAGAGGACCTGAAAATCTGTGCGTGTGTGTGATTCCAGAGAGTGTCCTGTGTGTGCCTTCCTGTGTGTGTGTGTGTGTGTGTGCCTGGGGTATGCACTCACCTTCACTACCCACTGAATCTGAAAACCTGGGTAGAAACCCTGGATCCACAGGCATACCAAGCTGGGGTCCAGTGGTCAAGCAGAAGAGTCCTGGTCCATAGCTGCTGGAGGGAGTAGTTGCTCCTAACATTCCTTAACAAGAACCACAAAAAAAGCTTCTAAATAAGGGGAAAATATAGGACAACTCCAACATGGAAAAGGTATGTTGTGGAGGATTATAAAACCATGAATGGTTTAGAGAAGGTGAATGGGAGCTGATAGCTTCATCATATAAGAAGCAAGGAGCTTGGCGAAGACAGGTGTCTGTCTTCACTTCTTTCATATAATTCATGATGAAATTATTACATGTGTTGTCATAAGAATCTGTGGAGGCYGGGAGTAAAAATGGTTTCAAAGACAGATTAGACAAGCTCATGGAAGGCAGTTCCCCTGGTAGCTATTAAATGTGATGGACAGATGCAATGTCCAGCTCATGAAATCCCTAAACACACTTTGCTGGAAGCTGTGAGGCTACGCTTGGATCACASTATTCCTACTCTTCCTGATATAATCTTTCCCAAAGCATCTATTAGCAAACTACTATTGGAAGCAGGACTGATCCAGTTCGGCAATTTTTACGCCCTTGTGTCACGAAGGCCTGAGCATTAATCTTGACTTGCCCCGAGTACTGCTATGAAACCTTCAAATACAGTCCTCTAGTACTGAAAACAGATGTATCCTCCAGGTCTTTTGCCAGCGGATAATGTCTACCTGGCTTGTGACAGCCTGTGTTTAAACATCTTCCCTCAGCCTGTTCTGTATCTCATRGTTGAATACATTACTTTAAAGACTGTGATCTAGGAGAAGAGAGGAAGGCTGCTTTTTTCCTTTGTCAGGTGGAGTCCTTTCAGGGCAGAAGATGAGAGGCTTTATCTGGGCAGATGGATATGGAGGAGAGCAGAGGGAGCTGGCAGAGAGAAAGGCATACTCTGCAGGATGCTCCAGCGACAGCCAGACTGGAAGGTTACTGAAAAGTGAGGTAGACTGAAGTGTAGCCAAAGCTGCCATGGAAAGTAGGTTTTTTCCCCATGGACCAGAGGAAAATCCTAGAATCATAGAATGGAAGGGACCTCTAAGGGTCACCTAGTCCAAGCCCCTACAATGAACAGGGACAATTTCGGCTAAAACAGGCTGCTCAGAGCCTTCTCCAGCCTGGCCTTGAATATTAACAGGAATAGGGCAATGTACAGTAGAAAACCTTTGCAAGTTGCTGGAGCTGGACTGATCTAGGAAGTACACACGACTAAAGGGATTTAGTTTAGATTTTTTTTTTTCCTCACTCAGCAGATCAGTTTTTCTACTTTAAATGTTAGATTTTTCTAATTTGAGTTCAAGTAAAATGCATCTTTTAAGATCCAGATTTGCAGGACCTAAGTGTGTTTACTATAACACGTAGSAAATAACATGGGCTCCATTGGAGCTCCATCCTATCACATGGTCCGTATTATATTGGATATTATAAAAAAGATTTGCTGAAAGAAGCAAACCTAGACCATAGTGAATGTGAGATTTATTAAAACTGCTGTTGTCTGAGCTAATTTTCCTTTCCACTGGCTTGAGCTTCATTCACAGTGCTATCTTTTTATAGTAAATGACTGTTCAAGCTGCATTACTGTTAAACTATGAATGACAGGCTCTAGGTGTTGGCATAATATCATTTAGCTCAGCTTGGTAGGTAAATTCTGACATTACATTTCTTCCAAGACAAAACCCAACTTGTTTTTACCTCTGTAGTCTTAATTTCTAGCAAGGGTGGGACGAGAAATATATCTCTTTTGCACTCAGTAGCGACTTAAAGTAGGAAAAATATCTCTAGAAGGTAGATTTTGGAAAAGAAAGATAAAGCTAATATGTTCGTGCATGGGTTCAATACTGCCTGCAATTACAGCAAATCATTCTCATACTAGGAAGTCAGTTTAGATTAGGAGACCTTTTCTTTGATCAGTCTGCATGTGTATGAAATGTAGCAACAGTCATTCAAAGGAGACTCATAGCAGAGAGGACAGAGGTGAGAGAAAACAGCAGCTATAAGCAGAAAAAGCCTGCGTCAAYGGAGGAATGACACTTAGGAAAACACAGACTTCTGGGCAGAGAGTCCCACATTTATTTTTAAAACAATGGAAACAAAAACTCCCATCAATTTTCAGAACAGACCATTGAAAATAAAGAAGAGGGGAGAATAAAGAAAGTTTTCATTGCAGGGACAATGTTGCTGCTGCTGTGGGAAAGGCTGATAGCAATATGTGTGTATTGGAATGAGACTGGAGAGAGAGGGAGGTTACTTTGATTTTAATTTATTTTAATCTGAAACCTGGAAGTAGAATAATGAATGACTGCATTAGAGAACTAAGCATTCTGGCATATCTAACTGCTGTGAAACCTCCTACTCTGTAATTCCTTAATTAGAAACAGGCTCAATTGTGGAAAACTACATAGAGGTGTAGAGCTAAASCTGGGGAACTGTCTCCAAGTAGGATTTTGAACTGCTCAGTGAAAGGATTAGGGCAATGATAGCCAGGAGTGGAGATCCCTGGGTCTCTTGAAAGAAACCTTGGATTCAGAACWGGGAAAGACTGTGATAATGTTATTACTGCAGTTTTTCATGAAAGGAACAAAGAGGAATAATATTGCCAGGATTATGGGATACAAACCCTCTTTAATTTTAATCTCCCAGTATCGCAGCAATTTCATAAAGAATAGAGGAAATTGATGTAATAACTGAGACAATGGCTTTTTTTCACGGGAATTCTGCAGCTGCAGGGTGACTCGACAGATCCAAAGACTCATGAAATATGTGTAAGGCAAGAGAATGCTTCTGGCCTTTATGCTGTGTTCATATGGCTCTTGATATGCATTTTAAAAGCCCTATCGAGAAGCTGAACCATGTGGATTTGCTGASTGTCCATTAACTTGGGAGTATTTGCACTGAACTCTGCTGTGTGGTGCACACACATCCTGTAGCTTCCTGGGAGGTGAAAAAACCTTTGTAGAGGAAGTAATTTAAATCCRTTTAATAATAAGCTACTAATTAAAGGATAGAGGCAGGAAAATTAATGGAAACACAAGTGGGCTTATTTTTATTTAATGCCAAGTATAACTTTTTCTGGAATATAATGGCTTGTTTATCATGGAAAATTTTCAGTTCAAAATTCAACATCTTTCTAAGGTAAAGGCACCAGCTGTACAGGTACAGGCACCAGCTTTCCTGGGGTTACTGATTTGATGCAGGAAAGGATGGGTGGAATTCAGTGACATATATTATGCAGGTCAGATTATGTTAGCCCATTAATGCCTGTTGGCTTTAATACCCTCGAATCTATAGAACTTTGTGCACTAGAGTAGCTAACAATGCTGACATTTTAAATTGTCATCTTCAGATTTCAGAGCTGGAAAAAATGGGGCAGTTCATCCGTGTGTTTGCTGTTTTCTTAGCAAGCATGAAGGTCAGAAACTTTTCTTCTCAAATATAAAATCTTTCATTGTATAACAAAAGGTACTTGTTCTAGGAGGGGGAAGGAATTCTTACCCTGGTATTGTTAAGTCTGATATGATGTAAAAATTCGTCCTATTTTGGGTAGGACAAGGCTTTTATGAGAGTATTGCTTGTCAGTTGTACAAAAGTCAATTAACCCTGTAGTGACTCTGGTCCATTAGGGTTTTTAGCAAGCTAACTCCACCTTGGAATGCTATGAGCAGTTGAATGTGGCTCCGAATCGGTAAAGGACTTGTGTAAATACGGGGCTCCTACCCRAAATGCATGGGGCCCTGGGCAATGRTAACTCCCTTACCTTTGATGAATCATTGGAAGGAAATGAAGACACCAACTGGAGATCAAATCATTCCAGTCAACCTCATTGTGAACATATCTAATGAGGCCTTGGTAGTTAGAAACAGACAGGAGCACTCCAACCTGCCAGTGCTTTGTGTATCAAGGGCAACAGAAGCCGGCGTGCCTTAGCCAGGCCAGCAGGGTGGGCTGGGTAAGGCTGTGCTTCTCAAATGTGGCACTTGAGAAGTGTAAAGCAGAGGAAGCATAGAATTAAATTAAAAAAAGGAACATGAACTTCAGTTGATTCTCCATTGGAAAGCCCCCTTACACACTTCAGTTTAAATCAAGGAACTAAATATCTTTTCAAAATTTTGGAGACTTTGCTTTACCCTAAAAATACCATATAATATACCTTCTCTAACTGTGCTCTCTTACGTCTCTTGGTACAGATATGAAAAGCATTGTGCTTGTTTTAGAGCCCTCGTCTCCATTTGAATGTTGTTGACCATGGTTGAAAGTGATTGAATTAGTGTTGCTTTATGAGTCAGCTGAGCCTGTGCAGCTGATGGTGAGCCTGTTGTTACAGGTACCTGCTGTGCTAGTAAAATAAAACCTGTGAAGTTTAGACATGTTTTTGGTGGACATGATTAGGAATAGAGGTGAAAAGAAAGATTGAAATGTGCTTAACTTTTCAGAAATTTGCTTGACTTTGGCATTTCGCTGCATGCATTTTCCTTGAATATTTCCTTATTTTGAGTATGAACACTTAGTTGTTATAGTAGTATAATGAACTCCTGCTAACTTTCTTTGCATCTTAAACTGCAATGAAAATTTTAAGGGACTCAACCATGCAATGTATTTGGTGTAAATGTCTCAACTTTATCTTGAAGGTTTTCAGAAAAATGTGTTTTTGCTAGTTTCTAAACATAAAACATCTTAATTTATGTTGAGCTACAAATGCAATGATTGCACAATATTAATAATTCTCTTAGAACACATAATAAAATGCATGTTTTATAGTTTTAATGTACCTAAACAGTATCTTCTTCTCTGAAACTCTTGCTTTATTGCAGTAGACATGCAATAATTGTATTATTCAAAGTACCATTTCTGACATAGTATGAGAAATTGAAACAACATAACAAAAGCGTGTTCTGTACATTTTAAAATTGCAAGATATTATGAAAAATTGAAAGAATAGGGAATTTCTGGAATTGTGCCCATAGACTAGCTTACGGATAATTTAAAAAAAAAGAAAAAAAAAGTATTTTTTCTGCTGACAGATCAGACTTGGATCAGCATTATGAGTTTGTTACCTTTTTGTCAAGTCAGTCTGTAGTCTGTAGTATGGGTGTCAGCACTTAAATAAATAGTGGTGCAAAAACGTGACAAAAGAGGTGAAGTTTCATATTTAAAGGAAACCAAACTTATGCGGCCTTTACGGGTAATAATTTTCAAGATACATATAAGGAGCCAAAGAGTCAGATAGGCTACTTAAATTACTTTTTAGAGCAAGTGAGCTGAAGACCTTTGAACTCAATGGGCATTACTACATATTTGAAAATCTAGTACTTTTGCTAGACATTCAGTTACTTCCACTTCTTTCCCTCAGGGTTTCCCGCTTGGCTGCCTTTCCTTGGTTTGTTCTTGAAGGCTATGGAGAAATTGCTCAGTGTGGGTGGATTTAGATATGAGGTAACAAGCAATTAACATCTTGGCAAAAGTAGGATGGTCTCCAACAATTTATTTTCTGAATTTCAAAAAGGGTTTCCAACGAAACACCACTTGAAAGATCTCATTTCTCCCAAAAATTCTTTTAAACACTTGCAACCCAACCTACTTATTTTGCCTACTTTGACCTCGATAATAAGCTCTCAACTCATTTAACTTATTTAGGCATTTTCTCTTAATCAATCTATAGATATTTCATGCTCTAAGTCTTTTCTGTTAAATTGTTCTCTTCACACACTCTTATTGCCTTCATGCTTTTGGTTCCCTCAGCTTTTCAATGTCTATTGGGTTGTGCTTAGAACTGAATACATTAGTCTAAATTCTACTAACTTTGTAAAATGAAACATTTTTTCTTTCCCATAAGTCAAGGTAGTTCTATACATGCTGCTCAAAGTCACACTGTCCTTTCTATGCAATATGCTATTGTGTAATTCACGCTTTACTGTACCGAGGTAATATTGGTAGTTCAGTTTCTTTTCTCATGTTTTGAAAAATAACTTCATCTGGTTTCTTCATCTTCTACATATTTAGTTGAACCTAAGGAGATTCTATACTGCATTTTTGTGCCTTTGCTGTAGAAAGGTCATTTACTACACTTCCCAATTTATTATCATCTGCTAATTTAATTATTATGCTGTTTAACCTATTCCTGATTGCTAATGAAGATGAATATCTTACATTTTTTCCATTTTCAATGCTGGTGAAAAATGATATGTTAAAAGAGTACAAATCCAGCACTTACAGATCTTGCAAAAAACCCTCTAGTTCATTTTACTGCTATTTATTATTATATTATAACTCTTCTGCTTGTGTTTTCTTCATTTGGTTTTCTGTTGATGACCTGTTTATTTTCAGGACAGATTGATTGAACATCAACAGATAGCCCAAAAATACTAGCAAAACTTTTGTAAAATTGAAAATTGCCTCCTGCAGTAATCACGCATGGGCACGATTCCTCAGACAAGAGGGAGAGAACTCAAAGACCTTTATTGCGCAGTGAATATTCCCTAAATACCAGTACCCGACAGGATATCACATCATATAAACAGGAAAGATGTTCACCTCAGTGTCCCCCAATCACCCGGGATAGTGCACAGACATTGCCTATTATGGTAACAGGTAAACAATACTCTATAAGGTCACAAACTACAATTATCACATCTCATAGGTCCAGCACTGACCAGAAACCCACAATCCTCTCTCAGCCCATCCCTGGTGACCTGGAAACACTCCCAGGGTCACCTGTGGGGCCAGGAAAGAGGCTCTCTCTCTGGTCCTCTGGGCCTATCTCTCTTCCAGCACACAGTGCACCCCAACAGCCTCCATGTGTTTGTGTTCCCATAACATACTAATTTCATCCAACATGATAGACTTTTAATAAAGCAAGAGTTTATTAAGTGCTGTTAATGTCTTAATTCAGGCATTTTAAAGGTTATCTAATTCATTTTCTCAACCTGAAGTTTTCTAGGCAATAACTGTTGGGTTCATGTGTTTGTTTTGAACGCTGGTTCTCTATTAGCTGTATCTCAGATTATTCAGCACCTGCAGTTTCTACACATGTGCTCCAATACCTGCTAGTAGGATAGGGTATTCATTTGCTAACTGGGTAACTCATGGATTTGCCAATTGGCCACTTTCCTATTTGCTTGTGTTCCTGTTCCTTATTTGTCAATATACTTATTTTGCAATTGTCAGTTTTCTCTTAATAAGTAAATCGAGAAGGATACTTAGAAGGTAGTTCAGCTTTTCTGTTGCAAAGCTTCATTTTTGATTCCGTCACCATGACATGTCCTTTAGAGTATTTTGGTGATGTCAGTTCATGGCACTGTGGGTTCTCCTGCAGTAAGAAACCACTGCTCCTTTGCATCTTTATCCTCTCTCTTGTGAAGCTTCCCCCTTGCAGATTTCTTTCATGAGAAAACTAGTGTACTAATTATATGTGCCAAGTAAGATGAGAAACAGCTAACCTAAATTCTCTGTTGGACATAGAACATGAGAATTTAGAATACTCTGTTCCTAAGCGGCCTGCTGCACACAGTGAACCTGGAGAGGAAGGACAAATGTAAAGAGTGTGCTCTCTTTCTGAGAATCAGAGATAGCAGAAGCTGATAAAAAATGCTTCGAAGCCATGCTTTTACAAATTCATCTAGCCCATGCTGAGATTTGAGATGATTTCCATTTCCTGCAGACACTTACCAGTCAAGGTTCCCGAGCTGAATGCCTGTTGTTCTTGTTTTTGTTATTGTGAAGGGATGCAGGTCATTGCATATGTTATCTAGGTTTCTGTGTCTACCCTAGCTATTCTTAGACTTTGGACTCTGAAAAATCAAGCAGATTTTTCACAGTGCTATTCAAAACTGGACCCTATCTAAGAAGTTACCTTTAAAAAGCCCATTTTGTTTTTAAATGGGCGTAAAGTCTAGCAGCTATAGTAAATGGTGTGGGCATTGAACTATACCTCTAGCAAACACTGTATTGCACAATATACCTAGACTCACAGTAAGTTAATGGGATTTAAAAAATACAGTATAAGATTAGCTCTCAGATTCAGTGTCATAAGTAGATTCAGCTTATGAAAAGTATAAGCATTAACTAGAGGTGGGAAGGCTTTGAGTTAAAGTAATCCAGAGAACAGAAAATATTAGTTGAATCTACAAATGGTCTCACATCAGAAACAAAGTGATTAAGTTCTTAACACTGAAAAATCCAGTAACTTCAAAGATAAAGCCCAGAAGGACTGGTTTAATCAAATGTCACATAGATGCTGGCAATAGAGATTGCTATCGAAATGCCTTACAGAGCTTCATTTATGAGGAATAAAAGTTATAGAAGATCAAGGAAATCAAATGTTAAAAGAGGGCATTGTGTCTTCGGCAGGTTGTTCATGGGCATCTCCACTGTTATTAGTACATTTGCTCTGGTGAAATTTTATATGGACTATGGGAAGTTAAACAGTGCCACTCAGTGAGAACAGTATCTGCTGTCTGAGGTTTATGACTCATCAGGTTTTTGAAGTGAAGCTTTGTCCACTAGCACCTAAGACATATKTAAAGATAACAGTCCTGCAGATATTTCTGAACCTAAGTTGAAAAACACCATTCTGTAGTAGGAGGATGCTGTATCATTTTCAAGCCTTGTCCTTTAATTCACCTGCAATGTTGCAGAGACTAGGGAGTAAAGTTATGGCAGCTTTGATTTTCAAAATGTATGTTTCTATTTAGACAATTTAACAGAAGCATCCTCTATTTTCCAAAAGCATCCACAACATCAGCTTTTGCAAGAAGTAGAAGCATTTAATAGAACATGAAAAGCAGGGATTACTTGCATATTAGAGAAATGTCAATTACACTTCTGTTTGGAATAGTAGGTAAGGATTAAGAGCAGATTTTTGCAAATGCTAAAGTGKGGTTGAGAACACAATCTGATAGTCAATTAAAAGAAATTAGGTCATTTTGAGGAACCATCAAGTACCACTGAAATGACACGCCTGACTGTTCTGTTAAAGCTTCCCCTTCAAACAGCTCACAAGATATGCCTTTTGAACAGACTTGGATATGCTAATAAGCATTTCAGCTTAAAAGTGTTTGTCAGCAGTTTTAAAATATTCACAATTCAATTCATTGAAATGGCTTTTCTAAGATTAAGTGGCATGCTTGGGAGCATCCGTCACAAAGCTTTTCCACAAAGGATCACATAGTGTGGTAGCTTATTCTCTATTTAATGTGATAAAGAAATACAATAAATAGTATGAGGTGAGGTGCTTTCACATTCGTTTCTGCTGCTGAACACTTCTTCCTACAGAAACAGTTACTCTGGTAGTCAGCAACAGAAAGTGTTCTCAAAGTAATGGTCCATCTCCCCAGTTGCTGTAAATTTGCAGAGATTCACTGACTGCAATTTCATTCAAAGTCCAGCGTAGTTCATAGAATCCTAAAGGTGAAACAGTAAGAGTGTCCAGACAGAGACATATTCAGAACTTATTTTTAAGGTTACCCCACAGTATTGTCAATCACAATATCTAACCTTACATTCACCAGTTTCAACAGGTAACTAAAGTAATACCTCAGTTTTCAAAATGTTTTGGAATTATGTGAAGATGAAAACTATGATTTGCCCTTCTCTACACACTGGTTCAGATTAAAACCTGGAATGCAATTACCTTTTCTAAGTTTGTTCAGTCATTTCAAATTGTAAGGAAAGGATATAAGTACTGTAAGAATAATAAAAATACTCATAAAAAGATATAGGAGAAAAATATTTTCTYCCTCTTTCTTGCACTTCAACAGGATAATTTAGAGTGACTTTTAGCCACTTCACATTTATTTGCAAAGGGGGCAATGAGGTTAAGAGTTGTAAAGTAGTTTATTTTATATTTCTAGAAGCCTGCCAATTGATCACAGATACTATAAAGTGAACTGGATGAATGGCAAATGAATGTGGGACCAGAAGTTATGTGTACTTTACTAATCAAACAGCAGAGTAAGTAAAGACTAGTTGCCCTCTGCAGGGCTGAAACCTTGGAAAGGTGGTGCCATTTTGATGGTTAATGACATCCTGGTGTAGGGTAGTCTAAAAATACAGTGTAGCTGGTTAACAGTGAAAGAAATTGGAGAGTGAAGAGCAAATCACTCCTATTCTMGTGTGGGAATCCCCTCTCCACACAGGGGACATGGAACATGCGTTTCTGTCCTTTGTTTCTAATCCCCACAGAGAGTGTGCTGTGCCTGTCTGAGATGGAGTCAAATTTCTTCACACAGTGCTGGTTTGGATTTGTGATTAAAACCACCTGGTGTTTGGCTGCTGACAAACAGTACCTGCAGAGCACTGGAGGCTATWTCTTTTTTCCTCTCTGCTCCCTCTCATCCCAGAGAGTAGCTGGGGGTGGGCAAGAAATTGGGAGGAGACACAGCTGGAACAGATGATCCCAACTGCTGAAAAGATACTCCTTACCATAGGAGTTCATGTTCAACAGTAAAACAGGTAGGAAGAAAAATCATGCGGTTTATCTTCTAGTTGTTACTCAGAAACTGCCTAGACATTTATCCGCTTGTGGGTTGTGGAGAGTTGCCTTTGTATCACTTGTTTTTTCCCCTCCTTTCTTCACTYATTAAACTATCTTTATGTCAAATAATCAGTTTTTTTGCTCTTGCTCTTCCTATTCTCTCCTGGTCTTGCTCGGGGCAGGAAGTGCATGAACAGCTGAGTGCGTGCTTAGCTGCTACCTGGTGTCAAATCACAGCAGAGAGCAAGATGAAATAATATTGAAAATTTCACTCTGACCTAGTTCCTAATAATGCTGCTAGTGAAATGGGAAATGGCTAAAGAAACATGCTAGGGTCCCTCCTGCCTCACCAACAGGTAAACTATTCCACCTTCTCATCGTGCTCTTTGTCTCTATCATTYTTTCAGCACAGATCTAGTTCTGAAAATGTCTATTGATTCCTTTGAGTTGTCTGAGCTCTGTTAAAATCAATTAGTGTAAAAATACTGATCTTGAATTTAGATTCATGCAATTCCTTTGCTGTTGGTGAGAACAGACAAAATTAGGCTGGTGAATGGTCCCTATTGGTCTCAGCACAGGAAAATTTGGCTTTCACTCTCCTGGTGTCACTAGTCTGCATTGACCAAGTATAACACATTTTCACCTCAAACATGGTGGCAGGTGCAGGAATGAAGGGCATGTCACTTTACACAATCTAAGAAATCAGTGTCTTGAAGTATAGGGTGGGGCCTCTTCATTGTGGGTGGGTTTTTTGTTTTGTTTTTAGGGGAAGAACAGACATGGAGGGGAGGGTGGTAACATGGAGAGAATTGAGAAGATCTGATAAAGGTATTTAGGTAGGAGCAATGATATGGGGATCTCTTGTTTCGAGTGATCTAAATTCAAAGGGCATGCATGAACTAAACCATATAACTGATTTGCTTCTTAGAGCATGCAGGAAATACCTTTAGGAACTCAGTTGTTCCTGAGTTCAGAAGGCACAGGTCATTTTTGTTGTGATGTCAATGTCAAAACATGGGGATGTAATGAGCACAAAAGAAAAAACAAATTCTCAGCTTTCTTTTATAATAGAACCTTCTATGTTTCATAAGTAATCTGATCTCTACCAAACAATAGTAAGTATCTAGTTTCTACTGTTATTTAACACCAAGTGTCTTCTGCGGTTTCTTAAAAAGCCCCTTTTATTCCAGCCAATGCTACTCTTCTCTGCTACAGTAACCCCTTGGGGAAGCTGTGTAGTGTAAGACTGTATTTATTCAATCTACAAAACCAGCAAAATACTTTGACATTTGRTCAGGTCTTTTTGGATCGATTGTCCACATTTACACTCCTGTTTAGAACATCCTCAATTTGGTCTTGGGGCAAAACAGCAAATCATATGCTGACAGCATCAGTCTTGAGATCTCTGATGGGATGTTCCTGTTTGTCTTCTGAAATGGAACCCTAGGTGTGTCCAGCATGCTGCAATCACATCTGCCATGAGGAGAGCCCCAGCAGCTGCTGTGCAGGCTGCAGAGGACAACACTGGCACACCCGCCTGCATCTGCCACAAGATGCAGTGGGGCATTCAGGATGCGGTGATACCTGCTTGTGCTAGGGCTGGACCAGTCTTGGGAGCAGCCTGAACTAATGACTTATATAGTCATAGCTACATTTCAGGTTTCTTTGTGCTTCAAAATTTGCCTGGCATAGACTTTAGCTGACATAAAACTATGCTGGAAGCCCCTCAGATAGAGCCAGTGCCATGGGCAAGCACTGTTCCTCCAGGATCACTTATGTTTTTGGAAAGAGAGTTTAGGCTTTGAGATTTTTTGTTGGCCATCGAGTAAGTTGATTATTACTATCTCCACTTGGCAACTGTATAATTTCAGTGTATGTGCCTGGTGTATTTTCCAATGTCTCCATTTAAAATAGTTTATAAACTTGTTTCTGAGCAGTTTTCATTGCCCTCAAATAGGAGATACTGTTTCCGTGACAGTATAAACTACAGTAGCACTTCAAATATAGAGATGTCAGCAAAATCCTGATAATTGTATGTTGACCTTAGATACCTCTGTGATGTCTTTGTGAACTTAACAGACCAACAGCTCTAATACACAAAAAATAAACAGTAAACCCTGAAGTCAGCAAGGTCAGACTGGGTAGTTCACTATAATGATTTCCACGGGTGGCTGCTGATGAATACTGACCACAAACTGGATAGCCAGATCACCCAAATGCAGCTGTGATAAAATACTTAAGAAAGGGGGGAAAAAACCTCAACCAAACCAAATTATTCTGCATACACATTTGCAGCCAGAGAAGAGTGAGAACTTGTGAGAGAAACAGCTCTGCAGAAACCAAGTGRGGAAGGAGGAGGGAGGAGGTGCTCCACGTAGTGGAGCTGAGATTCCACTGTAGCCCATAGTGCAGACCATGGTGAGGCAGCTGTGCCCCTGCAGCCCGTGGAGGGTCATGGGGGAGCAGATATCCACCTGCTAGCCGTGGAGGAGCCCCACTCTGGAGCAGGTGGTTGCCTGAAAGACATCTGTGACACTGTGGGAAGCCCACACTGAAGAAGGCCCCTGCCTCCAAGGACCTGGGGACCCTTGGAGAGAGGAGCCCATACCGCAGCAGGTTTGTTGATAGGAYTTGTGACCCTGTGGGGAATCCACCCTGGAGCAGCCTGTTCCTGAAGGAATTGAAAAGGGCCCACACTGAAAGAACTACAGGCTGTGGGAATGACCTAATCAAAGAATTTTGTGGAGGACTATCTCCTGTGGGAGAGGCTCCACGTTGGAACGGGGAAGGACTCCTCTCTCTGAGGAGGAAGCAGGAGTAGAAACAATGTGTGATGAACTAACTATAACACCCATTCCATATCTCCCTGCACCAGTGAGGTGGAGAATGTAGAGAATTGGGAATAAAACTAAGCCCAGGAAGGAGGGAGGCGTGTGGCAAACGTGTTTTTAGGATTTGTTTTRCTTCTCATTATTCTGCTCTGATTTTATTGGTAATAAATTCAACTAGTTTCACTAAGTGGAGGCTGTTTTGCCCATGGTGCTAATYGGTGAGTCTTCTCTGCCTGCTTTTAATTCATGAAGCTTTTGTGATATTTTCCCTCCCCTGTTCTATTGAGGAGGAGAATGATAGAGTAGCTTTGGTGGGTACCTGGCATCCAGCCAGGGCCAAACTACCACAAGAAGTACCTGGTGTTAAAGGGAGCATAGAGGAGGAAAAGATAAACCAAGTATAGATTATTCATGTGGGAAACTTTTTTAAAAATCAAATTGTAAAGCACATGCCCGAGTGTGATGTTACCCCGTCCAAACACTGGTCTGAAGAGTTATTTATAGACATGTTACATGAGGGCTTTGCTTGTTTATTTTGCACTCTTTTGGGGACTTGTATTCAGACTTCCAAAGATGGATTTTTCATTGCAAGTGGTGCATACCAG
>RAHM01000066.1:3512641-3850596 GCA_003713295.1 Parotia lawesii
CTTTTGGGGACTTGTATTCAGACTTCCAAAGATGGATTTTTCATTGCAAGTGGTGCATACCAGAAAGTAAATTTTATTTTTTAAATTTAACACAAGTTTTCATTAGCAGAGTCATTCATATGTCCCATTAAAATGTGGATTTATTATTCTTAGGTGCTTCTTGTGAGAGGATTTGTTTCAGAGTTTTTGAGAACTCAGAATACCTGAGCAGGTGCATTAGAATCTGATGCAGAAGCTAGTAAAGTGCTTTCAAATATATGATTTCTGTTTCTCTCTTTCCCTCTGTCTCTTTCTGCTCTTTTCCCCTCCTGTAGCTCAAATTCTAATTGTTTTGCTCACCTTGAACAGTGCTTGGCACTCTACTTGATGTTTGTTGGTCTGCTCAAGGTACTGGCCTTCATCGTGAGCTGAGTTCTCATAGTGCTTCCCTTGGTGTTGCAAGAGAGATTTTATTTATTAGGTTTTTGTGTGCTTTTTTTTTGATAGACTAACARGTATAATCTATATATGAAAAGTGCTAAAAATAGTATTACTCTGCTTTCTCAGAATGAGGTTTGTGTAACAAAGTTAGTGGAACATTTGAAAGTGCTGACCTTTAATATGAAACATACTCCAGCTGTAACACAGGATTAGTGTGCCCTTCAACATGACTCTTTGTCACTGCCATGCAGACATATCTTCCTGTGAGCACCAAATTGTTATGTACGAGCTCACCTTGAGATGTGCAGATTGCCTTTGCTCCTGAGTTAATTCTGCAAACCGCCCTGTGGTTTCTGAGATGTTGCCTGAACCTTAATCTGCTTATTTCTGCATTATGCAAACTGTTTTTAACTGACCCTGATTATTTTCATTTCTTGGAACTTTTTCCCTCCTAATAAACTGAGGAYGTCCAATCCACATGTTCTTAACTGAGACAGAAATAAATCAGGTTCTGGTCAATCTTTGGTATAGATCATGTGGGTCCCTAACTTTGAAAGCAGCAGGAGAGACCTGCATCTATGTGAAAAGGTGGTTTTAACTGGAAAAATTAGGATTTCTTCTCTGAAGGGACAAGGGGTTAACCACTGGTGTGAGATTACAATTAGAGATTAAGACACTTAAAATTATGGGTATACAGGTCAGTGAAGTCCAAACTTCTGCTATGGAAAACAAATATCCAGTCAAGCCAACCAGTGGAGTCTAGAGACATAATTCGATCATCATATGATAAATAAGAACTTTAAGGTGAGCTGAGTTGTTCCACTGGCTGTGTCCATTATAGGGAGAGTTTAGACATTAAATTTGTTGGGATTAACATTTATATCTTTTAATTTGGAGTTATTTCAGCATATAGATATGTTGCCTAAATATAGGGTCTTCGTGTCATTAGAAATGGCCCAAGGTAACTAARGCATCTGCACAGCTCTGTCATTTCATTGTCCCCATGCCCACTGCCTGCTACACTACACTGTATGTCTCTTTCCTTACACAGTTGGCCAATGAGTAATATTTAGTTTTCAATGGATTTTTCTTTTGTTCTGTTTGTTTTGTATTCACTCTGAATTAGAGCAAATAAGAAAAATTTTCAAACTCCTCTAGATCTTTGAAGTTCTCTTCTGGGAAACTGGAGGGATTACTCAGTATCAAGGCCAAAGTCATGCTGTTTTCCCAGGTCTGAGGAAGCCCTGGTGCACTCTGCATATTTTGAAATTTTTTGATAGTCATATAGGAGGTATTAGAGCCTTCTGGCTTGGGACATATCGGACAGTGCATGTGTTCACTAAGCTAAAGTTTTGAGGCTCTTTCTATATTATTACTTTCTTTATGACAGACAGGGTTAGAAGGCCACCACTTCCACATTACTTGGCTTTGTAGCACACGTATGGTAAATAGAGAAAATATTGCCTTAAAACCTTGCCTTCAGTGCAATGAAAATTACTTGTCACCTAGCTATTCGTGAAAAAATTTTGGGCTTGATGGACRCAATATTTTTATAAAATTATTTTCCTTTGAAGTTCCCAGACACCTCTATTTCCACAGTAAGAAAAACTTTTTCTATTCAAATTCTCAGATGACTGTGATTTTAAGAAAGAATCTAACTTTTGGTTATTACAGCCGAAAACAGTCATTACAGTGTAAGGAAATTTTAACAGATATGTAGCATCACATTTGTTTTAAACTATTTTCATGTGCCTATGCAGGCCTTGCAGGTGAGTGCTGCTTCTTCCTACCTGCCAGAAAAAATAGCTCTAAATAAATTTTAGCCCTTTTTTTCCCCCCCTCTGGTGTTARCTTGGCATAGTCCAAGAGAAAGATAGGAGACAAGAATGGGAGAGAGTGTGTGAGGATTTATGCGTCTCAAAGATTATCTTGCTACGCCAGAATAAACGATTTTCTGTGTGCTGTTAACTTTCAAAAGCTTAGCAGACTGAGTATTTGAAACATTAGTGCATAGTAAAGTCTTACTGTTGTCATAAGTAAAGCCCATCAGATATTTGAGTCTCAGAAGCTTTCTTCATTCCAGCAAAGTGCTGTGGTGGCAGTTCACTACGTCATTTGACTCAGCTCCTGGAATCATCAGTGCCATTGGTATCAAATATGCTAAACACTACAGCAGATCCCCTTGTGAATAGAAACTGCAAATGGAAATGGTATTAAGATAAAACCCCTGTGCCATTTTCAGATTAAAATGAATTTCTTTTGTTATTCTTCCTGCTGCTTCCATAATCTTTGACTGCTCCCAGAAGAGTAAATTAAAAGCAGTGGCCTAAWTTTCAAAAGTGATTAGGAACCTGATGGTTTACTTCCAAGAGGATCAACTGCTGCTACCCAGAACAGTATGTATTACTGTAAGAGTACTTGCCTTCCCTTCAGTGTGTGACAGTGGCTTTCACTAACAAGGAATTTCTTTTAAACTGATTTCTTCTGAGAGCAGGAGTTTTAGTTGCCCTTTTTTTGAGTATGTTTTTTACCTCAGGATCACTATACAACAAAACCAGACTACTGAGCATACAAAATCACTGATGGACTCAACACAATGTTCAAGAAATTCCCTGATGTTTATAATCCTTGGTTGTCCCTTTGCCCTTGAACCATTCCATTTACCCACTCAGAAACACAAGCTGTGCCAGAGACAGTTTCTTTTCCATGTAAGCCCATTACTGTAAGTGTAGGAATGATTTCTATGCCATTTTTGTCCTCATTCATCCCCAACAGCTGGAATGTCCCAGCATCTGAAAAGCCCCAAAATATGTAGTGCCAATCAGTAACGCACATTCTGTGGAAGTGCCTGGCTAGGAGTATGACATTAATAATTGACAGTATTTATCCCAGTTATTCCATAGGCCCAAGAGCTGTAACTGGTACCATGCARGTGAAGGTCCTCTCTGGCAGCAACACAGTTCTACATGGCCGCTGCTCAAGTTCTTCCTGCTCAGACGAGACTCATGGTCTGTGGAAGTACATGGCTGCAGGTGGGAGGGATGAACAAGTGGTAGTGAGAAAGGTCACTTCAGAATCTCTATGGGGAGATCTCAACACAGTGAGGGAAGGGAAAAAAGAAAAGGTGGTCAAAGAGGCATATTAGAGAAATGTAATCAGGTAAGAGAGGGCTGAAGCAATTGAAGCTGTTGGTTTAATATTTGGAGATTTCCTTCACCATCTTAGAACTAATGCATAGTTTTCCTCAAGAGCAAGAAATTGTAAATGCTTCTTTTACAACTAAATACAGTGCTGGTAACAACCCTTGTAGGGCTGGTGTAGGATGCCCCACAAGATGCTCTGGGCACTGGCTTCTAGAAAGGTTTGCCAAAGTGCTGTATGTCAGTCAGCACACACCTCASAGCACCCTGAGCACTCATCCAAAATAGACTCACTGTGATGCAAGGTAGTCACTGTGTCAGAGAAATTATAGAGAGCCACAGACACGGGTTGTAAAAAAAAAGATCTTGTGTTTACCAAGTGCCAAGAATAGAGGGTAAACAGTGCAGTCCATAGCGAATATTTCTGCTGCCTCTGACAGGTTAGACAGAGGATGCTTTGCTGTAGCTTCCAAGTCTTTAAAGCCATTTCAGAAGGGAGCCAGAGGACAGACACGGTATGCTTAGCTGGGTGTAAATTATCTTTTCATTTCTTTGGCAAATACATTAGTGTATGTCTCAATAAGACAAAAATGCAGGAGCTGCCTAGGTTCTCCTAGATCAAAGATAGTAAGCCTTTTGTGCATAATCTAACTAAYCTGTTTTCAACTGTGTTGTTTCAGACTTAACCCCTTCCTGGGCATAAAATTGTTCTTATCTGAACAAGCGTCCTGCGCACCACATATGATGGATGCCCAAATTGAAAATCTGACAGCTTCCTTTTGCCCTTCCCTCTGCCTATTCRTAGTCTCCTTTTCAGGGAGTGTCTAGTATTTTGTTTCCAAATATTCCATTTCATTTTCAAAGTACTTAAAGAAAAGGAGTTTCAAAACTATGGTGACAAAGAGAGAGAAGATGATTGTGTTTCCAGCTGATATCTGGCACTTTATTGGGTTTAGAAATGTTTGCTGCTCTGTGCCAGTTGACTGACACCACCAAGGAAGCAGTATTTTCTAATTGCCAACTGCCTGTCCTAATTTGTGCTGATGTAGACTACTGCCACTAATTATCTTATTACAAGAATTTTTTTTCTCTCTCTCTCTCCAAATCCCTCCCTAATTAAGACCCTGTTCTTGTTAAAATCCACCCTACATCATTTATTTCCCTTGTTAGAAGCTTGCTATCCTCTCTTCTGCAGCGCTCTTGAATCATTTTTGTCGATGTTGACAGTATCTTAGGTTATAAGCTGTTTGGGGACAGAGAGTGTAGTTTCTGGACTTTTTTTGCTACTATGCTGTAAAGGTGGTTTTCAGGGCTGCAAGGACTTACAAATATGGAACATTCTCAAAAATATGGTTCTATGAATGACAACTGTAATAAAATAATCAAATGCAAAAAATCTAGTTCTGTATGAACTAAATTTTATTTTTATTTCTAGTTCTCAGAATCTAAAATCTGGAAAGACTAATTTCAGGAAGATTGCAGAAAAATATGTCACGTCTTTTAGGAGTTTTAAATGCAGACAAAGCACTGGAAATTAAAGAATTATATATATTTACATAAAGAGTAAGGAGATAACTGTGCTGTCCTTATGCACAAGAAAACACTAGTTAGGACTAGTTAGAGACCTGCTTGGTATTGAGCAAATCCTGGTTAGAACCTGGTGACACTTTCATCACGTACATGTGCAGTACCTGAAACACAACTTTAGTAAGTTCCTCCGAGAGGACGAGAATGACCCAGCCTATAGACTGCAATACTATTCGGAAAAGTTAGTACAAATTTAAAGTTTCTGTAATTTTGTAGAGAAAGCACTATTAAGGCTGTCTCACTGTACAGAGGTGGGAAATTAAAAGAACTTTCTGCCAGTCACTGAACGGTATATAATCTTGAATGTGGAAAGACAATGCACAGTGATTACTTCTGTTATTCAGTCTAGGTGCTATACAGAAGTCCATGCGTGACATGCTTCTACTTTCAAGCACAGAATCATAGAACAGTTTGGGTTGCAAGGGACCTTAAAGATTACCTGAGTCCAATCCTCCTGCCATGAACAGGGACACCTTCCACTAGGTCAGGTTGCTAAGAGTCCCATCCAACCTGGCCTTGAACACTTCCAGGGATGGGGCACCCCCAGGTTCTCTGGGTAACACGTTTCGGTGTCTCACCACCCTCACAGTAAAGAATTTCTTCCTAATAGCTAATATAAACCCACCCTCTTTCAGTTTAAAGACATTCCCTCTTGTCCTGTCACTACGTGCCCTTGTAAAAGGCATGTTTACCCTCCCTGGAATTATAGGGGACAGGTCACCATCTGCTTTAAAAAAAATTCAAATTTAATCACTCTTAAGCTGAGTGTGTTTTGTTTATGTGGTGAACTTTGGGTAGCAGGGGAATTTTGTGAGTGGCTTCTGTTCGAAGATACTAGGGGCTGCCCCCAAGTAGGGCAGAGCCAGTTATAGCTGGTTCCAAAATGGACTCACTGTTGGCACAGGCTGAGTCCACCAGTGATGCTGGTGGCATGTCTATGATAATATTTAGGAAAGGAAAGGGTAAAAATTACTGTGCAGCAGCTGTTATAGAGGAAATGTGAGAGAAACAACCCTGCAAGCACTAAGGTCAGAGAAAAAGGAGCAGCTGCTCCAGGTGTTGGAGCAGAGGTTCCCCTGCAGCCCATGGAGAACCCCATGCCACTGCAGCTATGGTGCAATCTCTTCCCAGAGTACATTTCTGTAGCCGGAACTTTCAAAACACAGGTAAATTTGCTTGATGGAGCATGGTGTTTTGAAACACAACCTGTTTGTTTATTTAATATTAAGAGTCACTAATATTGTTTAGGAGCTGTAACTAACTTTCACTGGAACTCAAGCACCAAGAGCATTATGGTGGTAGCAATTTGAGAAAGTGTTTGTGACACCTACCTCTAGGGAAAGACAAAACTTGTGTCAGAGAGCTAATGCAAAAAATGAGAGCTAATAAAAAGAAAAAAGAAAATATTATTTGAGTAGAAGCCTACTAGAAGCATTATCTAGGTTTATTTCTTCTTCTCCAGATAAGTGTCTTTTACATAGAAATTTTTTACCAGCCATAAAATTGATGTACTTAGACTCAAATGAGTTAAAGCCACCAGTAGGAACGAACAGAGATGCAAGACTTGGCTAGAAGTTGTATCATGGAAACATAAGATATGATGAGTTGGAAGGGACCCACAAGGATCATAGAGTCCAACTCTTGGCCCTGTGCAGAACACACCAAGAATCCCACCGTGTTCCCCAGAGCATTGTCTGAATGGTCTGTTCATCTCATTTTTTAACATATTTTAAAGAATCTTCCAGAAAATGGTTATAAATAGATATTTTTCAACAGAAATTTAAAAGCATTTTCCCCTCATTTTTGAGCTAGTGTTACTTTATGGTGGGATGAAGAGGCTAGTGATGCACATTTTGCTTGGGACACTGGAGAAGTTAGTATCAGAAAATATGGCCTTTAGTCCCTTCAGTCAGATTTTGAAGATCTTGATATTTGATGCTATGTTTTTTTTCATATTAACATTTTATTATTTTATAGCATTTTTAATTCTCCAACCATCTGTAACTAATTTTCTTTTGTAAAAAAAAACCAAACCATGCTAACACCTGTTTATATGCAATTGCAATTGTGGGCATGTAGAATATTACCTTAATATTTGGCTAAAAGCTTGAGAATCTGGAATGATATTAAAATTAACTTCCAATTTACTATGTTCAGACATGAGTTTAGAAAAATGTGTTGAGTTAAACAACATGTCTGTTAAGATACTCTTAAAGACACATTAGTGTCTTTATCTAACTTTAGACTTCTTAGATACTTTTAAATATTAAAACATAGTAATATCCAAAATTAATTATTGTTATTCTAATAAAAAATGATAAAAATTCTAAGAATTTTTCAAAATAAAGCCTAGGTGAGTTCTGATTAATCTCTCTAATAATTCAGGTATATTTTTGTAGTGTTTTAGTAATCGAGGAGAAAAACTCATAAGGGAAAATTTATAGTAAATGAAGAACAGAACATAATTTTCTTTAGTTCTACAAAAGTGATTTATTTTGTATGACAGGATTCCTCTTTCAAGGGATAAAACTTTCAAAACAATGACAGGTCTCTTCTAGTGTACAGAGATTAAAAAGTGGAAGTCACCCATGAGTTCTTATTCTCAAAAGTAACTGAACAATAGAAACAATTCCTTCTCCCCCCACCCCACCATAATTTATGTTTGTAACCACAATAAAAATTCTTTAGCAGTGAATTTTAATTAGAGTATTCCTCTGAATTAATACTCCAGGTGACTATGTATATTCTCTCCCACTGTAGAATAGCATACGAAGTGTCAAAAAGTAATAGAAGGAAAAAGCATTTCTGAGTTAAGGAAGAGGGTAAAAATAGATGCTAGTGGGGATTTTCTTCTGTATAAAATGTGCATCCGTGGTTGCAATAAATTGTGACTAATGTGTAGACATTCTTTCTAGTAACATTAGCACTTCTGTTTGCATTGGTGATTGATTGAGCCTGCTGTGAATACATGGCATGGGTGCAGGTATGAGTCAGTGAAGATGGCAATGTTAGCTCACGAGGTAGAAATTAAGCTAATTTAACTCCACTTTAACTTTGCCATAGTTTTGGATTTTGTAATGAGCCTGCTGATTCAGCTGTAACAAGTTGGTTTTGTGTCTGCTTGGCAAGACAGTGATGATACACAATGCTTAATTTTTGCCTTAAATTAAAAATAGAGTTTGAATTCAGTCTATAACTAGATGATTGGCAGCTGGTGAAATTACAGTGTGATCAAGCCAATGCAGTCATCAAAGCATACTTACTCTTCTATTAATAAATACACTGTACTGAAAAACCTTTTATGCTCATCTGCATAATATATTCACCCATTTGAACATCTGCTATTTATTTATTAATTAAAAAATCAGCTCTTAGTTCCTAATTTCACAAAGATCAAGAATACTGACAGTAGATGTTTGTTCTTCAAACCTGTAACTGGACTCAGTAGTGATTTCTGTAGGTGCTCTTTCCTAAAATATCAGTGGAAATGTCTATAACTAGACATTCTGAATGTTGTTCTTAACTATGGGTGAAGAAGACAGGAAACTGTCCTGAATCTCTCTATGAACTTTCAGAGACTAAGGCCTAAATTTTTGCTTTACTGATTTCTCATGTCTTTTTCAAAAATATTTCTTCATATGTCATCCTAGAGTGTCTATTGCAAAGGATTTCACCCTGACAGGTACAGAAGTATTGAGTCTGCTGTACAGTAGCTGAGATTTGGGAACATCATACCTATACTTCTCTCACAGAAGAGGAATTCTGCTGTATTTGGGATCTGGAAGAAGGAAGATAGGATGATAACAGAACAGATGACAGATGTTTTGTGAAGAGAAGAGAACATCTTCCCCTCTCCGTTTCTTAACGCAGGAAGAGAGACTTGAAAGGGATATAATAACTTTCTCTCAAAACATCAAAGGACTTCAATGGTTCATCCTCCCAGTACTGATCTTATGTACCAGATTTGCCCAAGGTTTAAAGAAGTTTAATATTTAGCCTCAAAATAAGAGGGCTTCTAATCAAAAGTTATATGAGGTTCTGGAAGAGGCCAGATAACTCAACGTAGACAAGACCTTAACTTATGTTGAAATGGAATTTTGATGGAAGAGACAATATGAGACAATTGCCCTCACTTGGGGGTTGTACCCAAAGCTGATGGCAGAGATCCATATGAGCTGCACGATTATGTTCCACCAAGAGCTATGCCCTCCTGTGAAAGGTTCATGGGAAATGAACTACTGCTCATAAATRATAAACTACTGCTCATAATCAGTTTCCATGACAGGTCTTCAGTGACTGGTTATAGAACAGCTGCAGAAATGGATTTTTTGGGTGTCCTGCTTGCATACTTTTTGCTTAATGTTAAAAGGTATGAATACTGTGGGATAAAGTTCGGTCATAAAGGCAGAAGATATGTTAGTGTTTTAACAAATTTGATTTTACTGTGAGTGAGACTCTCTTGTGAGTCACTGGAACTTGGGACCAGATGTGCATGCAAGCAGTTCTGTCTTCTGCCTTGATCAATCTCAGTCTGACCATGTTAAATAAATCTTGAACTGGAGGAGGATGGGGAGGGGAAAATTGAAGCCAGTTTCCCTAGTGAATGACACTTAACACTTAATCCTTAAAGTGCTGATAATGCTTTCTTTTCTTGAGCCCTCCTTAGCATGCTTAAAAATAAAGCAGCTGCATGAAAAATGCTGCCAGGTTATTTTGTCTCTGTCTTAGTGTCTTTGGTGTTTTAAAAACAAAACAAATATTTGAATTTACAAATGTTGATCAGGGGTTTTTGTAGTCTTGTTTTTTCAGTCCTAGAAAATTTTTACTGACATTTCAAAATCCTTTGGAACTCCATCTGAAGAACTTCTGTTTAGGAGCCTTAAGCCTCCTATAGTCTGTGTGGCAATAAAATCTGAAAAAGTTTAGCTTTTCTGTTTGAGTGCCAAATAAGATGACTGGAGATTTCCACTGATTATTTTTTCTTGTTTTTCAGATAAGGGTCTCATTCTCTGTATAACGTGATTCAAATCATCCCCTTCCACTGTCTTTTCTCTTTTTTCCTTTCACTTTCTGTCTTTTCTATTCCCATAATCTGTAAAATTTTTTTAATGGTTGATATTGAGAGCGATACAAATACTTGAAGAATTCTACTCAGTGATTTTACTAATGATCTGATGTTTTCAAACTGGAGTGTAAATCTAACCTCCAGTATTGTAGAGAACTCTCATGACTCATCTATATTCTTGTTGATGAGTCATGTTGCCACCTTTCATTGATCTGTATAGCATTCTGTAAGCATTTCAAATATGGACTAATTCTAAGTACACTCCTATAAAATCTGGATTACTGAGACCCCAAAGGAGAATACTTCCTTCTATGGATGACATTTGCTGTAATGTGGTCATAGTAGGGGAATGGGGAGAGGAAAATAGACGTCCTTCATAGGCAGGATTTCTTCCTTGGCTACTGCAGATTCCCATGCTGGGGTTTCTTACTCACCATTAGAGGCAAAACAAATAGTCTATTGACCTTAGTAGGGCTGAGTGCACGTGTCTTAAAACACAATAAATGCAGGAGTCTGCAATGAAAGAGGGCTGAGCTGAATTATGCTGCATTTGCCATAAACTAGGAGTGTGCATGTGAACAGTGTAATGCATGATAATGTATTCATCTACAAGACCTGAGCCCTGATACTGCACATTCATATGAAAGGAACAAATTTTCAAGCACTCTGCACTTCCTATGTATGTCCTTCCTTGATAATTGTTATATTACACTCATAATGAAAATATCTAAATACACTTTGCTTCTCAAAATCTAATATTAATGTAAATTGTCTACTTTCAAGATATACCTGATATTATAGATACAAGGAGACATGGACAGTAGCTTGCTTTACCTGTAATTGGTCTTAAAATGAGAGAATATAAGAGAAAATTGTAGTTTGCTCAAATCTTGTAGAATCTCAGATGCACTAAAGCCTAACTGTGCTTCTACACTGAAATCAATGGGAACACACACCTTTTAAAAACTTAGTCCAGCTACAAAATGAAACAATGTAATGAAGATCTGTCATTAAGCTAATATTTCCATTCACCAAAATTTCTCAGTCATGATATCAGCTTTTTCATGCACATCAACAAAACACAGATTTATGGAGAGCTTCAGTGTTATGCTGACATGCAGGCTTAAGGGAAAAGGCCCTGCTACAGTAGTATATATTCTTGAGTACTTTGCTTGAGTTAAAACTCCAGGACCTGATTGTGTGCTGAGTCAGAGCCTTGAAGTCAATAAAAGTATCAATCAGCTTCTGTAAGCGGACACAGTCTAGTTCTTTGCACAGTCCTTCAGACTTAATTAGGCATGAATTGAATTGCGATGGTGTCTGTATCCCCATTACCTCTGCACAGCGCTCATTGCACTCTCTTGTCACAGGATACCCTGCTAGGACCACACCCAGCATGGGTGCTCTAGCTCTGTGTGGGGAAGTCTCCAGATACAGAGAGATGTTGGGAAGTTGAGGAGAAGATGGACTTCAGCTCGACGAGTTTAGTGAAGAGTCAGGTTTCTATGTTACCAAGACCTGTTGGCTAATTTTTGGAATCAGGTAGGTTGGATGCAGGTTTGACAGGCCTGGCCTACTGGAAGGTGTCCCTGCCCATGGCAGGGGGGGTTGGAACTAGATGATGATTCAGGTCCCTTCCAACTCAAACCATTCTCTGATTCTAGGTAAGAAAAGATTTCAGGTCTGAGAGTGTTTGTATACCCTCATTTATTTCAATGCGCTCTTTACATATTAATGCCTAATTTTTAATGTTTCTGAGTGCATATTAGGTATATAAAGTCACATGAAAAAATCAATCTTTCTATTTGTTGATGTAAGTGAATGTTTCCTCTCCTTGCTGTGTGTATGCTTCCTCTGATGTTTGTGAAGCTTTTTTGTCTCTGTGTTATTTATTGCAGGACAGAGATTGTCCATTAAGTCTTCCTAGGTCAATTCAAAAGCTGTTATTTAGGCTCCTGATTCCATTAGTGCTTACATCAGTTAAAGTTCCTAGAAGATCATGATGAACAGTTCTCCCCAAATCTGCAGTCTCTTCTTTGAAAAACTACTATGGGTAAATTCTGTTTTTCTTCTGTGATGTTAATTTTAGTTAAAGTATAAAATGGATGAAAGAGCTGAATCAGTGAGGATGAGATAACATTGGCTGAATTGTATAATGCTGTACGGGCAGGCCTGTTCAGCTACAGAAGGGCCTGTATTCTTACTTGATAAAGTGCTCTGTGAGCATACTATTTCTCAGAAAGGTATGGTGTATAGGCAGAGTAAATGGAACTCAAATGGTGAAAAGAATTTTGCATGTATATGAAAATGCAATTACTTTTCATGAATGTGGCAGGAGAAAGTAGAATACTGTGTGCTACACGAAGTCAATAGAACCAGTTTCTAGTGAGCTTATCCTTTCTTTCGTTTGTTCATGCTGGAAAAATCTGATGTCTATATACCTCACCAAAATACCTTCCTGATTTACAAAAAAAAGGAAACTTCGACCGTCTAATTGTATTCACTATATCTCCTACTACCTACTTACACTTATTTAAAAAATCAAAAGTCCTGGTGAGTTCATCATGTCTTCTGATCAGAAAGCTCAAATTAAAAAAAGAAGCCATATAATGAGATTTTGGTGACCAGTCATAGAGTTTGAATAATAAATTGCCCTGCTGATTTCTGCTGAGCACCAAGCAATATGTTCAGTCATTATCTCCCAAGTTCTGTAAACCTGTGTATTTATTGGTCTCTGCAGTTTCCACTCTTGGGCTTTTTCAGATTGACCACTAACCCTAAAAATGCTCTTGCCAATAAGGCCTAAGGATACTTTTAAAAATATGTCATTTTAGGCTATTAGCATATGCTGAGATCATCCCCTAATATCCTGACCAATAATATCTCATTGTTTCCTGGGATATCCCTGCTGATCTATATTAATATTTATCTCTTATATTTAGTTGATGCAAGGACAGTGACTGTCTTTCGGTTTCTTTGTCACAGTGTGTAACAGAGTACAATCCTTGTTCAAGAAGAAGAGTACCCTGAATAAATTGTAATTAATAATAATTAGGGGATAATTTTTTGGGGGTGAGGTAGTCCCTTGTTTATAATACAAGCTTTGGGAAACCTGTGAGAGGCGGAGGGTTAAATTTGAAACTTTAATGAGAAAATTGTGTTCGTTTCAGTCAGCTCCTGAACTTAAGTATGTATTGCTAACATCATGCTGGAGGTCACAAATGACTTCCGATAGTCATACTCCAGAGGGTTATTAAATTGTGAAATGTCCTCAGAATATTTTGTTCCTGTACACATCACTGGGTTGTCCCTTTAGGTTAGTAACATCCTGTGAGTGAAAACCTGGCGAGAACTCAGCTTACTGCTCGGTAGGCAAGGGACAGACATCAAATCTTTCCTCTGAAGCATTCTCTGAATCTTCCTTGGAACTACACTGCTATGCTGCAGGATTTGCACTGGGAAAAAATATTAGATGCTAAATAATTCCTAGGACCCATCCTATTGAGATGTAGCTTCTTATTATAAGATTGCTTTACCTATGGGCATGAGGAAAAGCAGCATGTGACATGGAAGTAGATCAATAACCAGTAATAGCATGTTGCAATGACACCTGAAGAACTGCAGGAACAGAAAAGATCTCTCTATTGTGTGTGGGGGGGCAGGACTGTGTGTGTGGTTTTGGGTGGGTTTTTTGGTATGTTTGTTTGGGTGTTTTGTCTTGTTTTGTTTAGGGTTTTTTTTTCAACTTTTGTTTGTTTTTTCCACAGAAGAAAAAATAGCACTAAAAAATATCTGGAGCAAGCATTTTTAGACTTTTAGTGATATGATATTTCCAGGACCAATACTAAATTTTAGTATTCTGGTTTCTTTCTCACAGGAATGAATACAATTTTAAACTCTCTGGTACTGTTGTTATATAGATAGTACCTTGCCTACACAGTTTGCATACTTTTGCATTTGAATATTCTTTACTCAGYCTTTTCAAAAAATGAAATATTTAACAGAATCAGTTCATTTTAGTTCGGATATGCCAGTCAGAAGGATGCAGATGTAATCAACATTCCCTGTCTCGTTCTTCCTCCCCTCCTTTTCCAAAGCGGAGCAATGTGCTGTAGTCAGCCCTATCACAACTCACTGGAGTCTGACTATTTAGAAGAATAAGAGTCTATCTTGCCTGTTAAAACCTCTCTGAGTGGTGCAATGGAACCATATTGCTACAYGGCTCTTATCTTCTTTACTGAACATCTCAGTGTGTTAACCCCATGTTATACGTTGCTATCCTTCTGGAGTTTCTGTTGAGAAAATTAAATGGATATGGTAATTTAAAGGTGTTTGAGAAATGCTGAAAAGAGTCTATTCAGGCATGTCTTACTTTACAATGAAATAGTGGCAGGTTTCAAAAAAGGATTCTTCTTCTATTAGAATGCAAATAAACACTATTTTCCCCTAGAGCCCCCTGTCTAACTATGGAAAAATAGCTCTAGACAAAAGCTGTATATTGTCATCTTTGCAATTTTACCCATATTATGTGCTCAGTTTTTCCATAAATTATAACATTCTTCAAATATGATSAGATGTGTGCAGTGGTAAATCAGAAATTGTTTATCAAAATTGCTTTAAACAGTCACTTATGAGAACAGGTATGAATGAAATATGGAAAAGGGCACAATGAAGAGAATGTCTGTAGTCTAAAAGGTACCCTTTAGCAGGATGCAATTTTAAACAAGATGTTAGAGAGGTAATGTGGCTGTGTGTATTAAGCACTGTGGCAGAAATTGAGTTCATAATAATGTGAGCCTCAATGAGCTGGCTTAAAGGTTGAAGATGTCATGAACCAAACTGAAAAYGGAACTTTTTTTTTCTTCTCCTTTTAACTGCAGTATGAGAAAGAAGTGACAGGGAAGAAAGAGGAGAAGGAAGATGAGGGGTRGGGTATAGAGACAAAGAACTAGTGAACCCAACAAAACCATACTGAATGTTTGAGATACTTGAGCGTGAAATTCCAGGTACTCAGTTGTAGACACAAACTTCATTTGTTAAAGGAGTAAAAATTGAAAGTGTGATTCCAAAACAGYACTACACCTCTGCTAAGGATCTTGGTCTGGCTCTCATAGGCTACACAACTGCTGAGCTTCAGGCTTCTATCTCCCTTACCTAATGCAGATCATTGATACTTAGAGGATGACCCTAACAGCACCGTGTCCTCAGGTAGCCGGTCCGCAAGTTTTTAGTTACCCTGCATCATGCGATTGCACACAATATGGTTCAGAATACTAAAAAGAGTGATTATAGTTACGTTTTTTAAAATCAGGCATTTTGATGCAAGATTCTTTTTCATTAGCTCTATATGTTCAGCGTGATAAACATTACACACTGATCCTAATTCAGTTTTGTGAGGATTTTAGTTTCTTTCTATTTGTCTACGATATAGTCAGATAGCATTCATCTAGCAACTCTATTTCTTTGGAAAAGGGCTTCTGGTCTGCTCTGTATGGGTTTTCTGGTAAAGAATTTTTTTAAAGCCTATCTCTATTTGTGTCTATTATACCTAATATTGTGTTTATTTTTGTAGTGGAATATTTTATATATTGTATATGTAGAGCAATCAAGAAGTTGCATTGTTAACACACTGATTAACCTGCGAGTTTGGGTTCTGTCTTTCTGTTTTGTGTGCACAGGAAAATCCTATTTATGAGCTAAAGCAGACAGGTTAGCGTCTTTGAACTTCTATTTATCCATTGATAAGAGTTTAGTACACATAACTTTCCAGCACTCCCCTAACAATAAATCCCAAACTCCAACTGCAGGGACTTGTTCTCTAGCATGTATCTAGGCAGCTCAAATCCTTAAGTCTTCAGCTAAGATTTCCAAAAAGAACAAGAATGCATCAGGGATGAAAAGTTCTATTCCATGGGTTTTGTTTCATGCAGATCAACTAGATTCACAGGTCTCTTAGATATTTAAATTTCTTCACAAGGGAGTTAAGACCTAGCAATATTTTGCAGATTTGAAATGAAGAGGCTACAATTGTAATTTTATATAGCCTAACAAACCCATGTGTTTTTTACAGTATGATATACATATATATAAATATAGCATAATATCTTAAATCAATATATCTAAAAAAATGCAATAAAAGATAACTATATTGTGTGTATGTGTATTTGATTTTACTTTTATGAAGGTTTCGTACATATTTTCAGAATGAATAGCATTTTCTTCCCAATCTGCTACAAATTGGAACCTGGTGGTTGTCAATAGCCTTTAATGAAATTCAGTCCGGGGCTTAGCATCACTCCAGAGCCTGTGTAAGCCCTCCAGCAGCTTTTAAGTGTGGGATTGGACCTGTGTTCTTAACTCCCTTAGCAGAAGCGAGCTGAGTGCCAAATCACCCTGCAGATTTGGGAGAGCTTCCCAGTGCAAGGAGGAGTAGCTGATTAGCAGGGAAAGCAAAATATCCTTGACTGTTGCCAGAAAAACTTAATCCACTTCACTGTCAATAGTAACAATGCYGGAGTGAATCTGCTAAGGCTCTGCTAAGACCACAGGGCTTGAAAATCAGGTTTTCAAGCAGAGAACTTGATCAATGTGTCCTCATTTTCATCTTGAGCAGGTAAGGTGTGTTCAACTGTCAGATACTGAAAGGAACCGTATTTCCACTCCTCTTAACTGATTAGAAAATAAACACCCTAATACAAAGTGTATCTTCATCTTAATGTTTATCCTGTAGCAGATCACACTGTTAAAATTGTGCAGAAGGTAGTTGTTTTTGTTTAAAACAAGATTTTAATCACAGGCTTAGATGTTTTTCTGTGGTTATATGTGCTTTTCTCAGTCTATGTAAATACCTCAGACAGGGTCAGGCTGAGATGTTTTACGGCTTTTCGTGGCAGCCCTTCTGTCTTCCTGGAAGACCAACAGACTTTTGCTGTCTGAGTTGTGAATGAAGTATTGATTCTGAGGGGATCAAACCTCTGCAGTGCTTTGTAAATCAGGAAAACTTCAATGAATCAACAAGGATTTTATGGTTGGAAGACCTCAAAAGAGAAGTTACTCACTTTCCATGAGGGCATTCTAAGGAAATAAGTTCAGTGCCAATCTTAATAGAAAATCTAAGGACTGTGGGTGAAATTGTTGTTCCCTGCCACCAGCAAAGCCAAGAACTGACCTATGTGACAGCCTTGATGATGACACTCGCCTGTTAAGATTTGATTAAATCTGCTCTTTGGGTTCACCATAGTTGCTCATAATCCCCACTGACCTACTTAATAGTGTCTGATATCATTATGGTTAATTTCATTATGGTTGTCTTTGCTGGTGATTCATTTATGCTTCATACAAAATGTTGCCTGAGTTCTTTCAAACTGTGATGCAAGTCCCTTAGGAAGCTTGCACATGAAACTTGAATGTCAAAGTTCAGATGTACAAGGCTGAGAGTAACAAGTTCCATTAAGCATATTTTTAAGGTCTGCACCATCTGATTATTTGGCATAGTTCTCTAACATCATTCTTGCAACTGTACCTTAAAATTACAGTTACAAACTAAATATTAATTGGGATGCTGACATTTTACATGCTGCCAGGCAAAAGAATATTTAGGATGATGTAGATGACTCGAGTCCCCAGAACCTTAATTAACTGGTGATTTCCATTCCACCAAAGTGCTGTAACACCATCCTGATGAATAAAACAGTACTTCCAAAGAAGGCTAGAAATGAGTGTTATTTCTTCTTACACCATGAGAGAAGCTTCTTTAGAAGGAAGACACCTGGTAGGGGAGCAGAAGGATTACTGCTCTTCAAGTGCAATGATGAGTTGTCTGTCATTAAGAAAGCATGTAAGACTGTGGAGCACATCAGCTTTTGCTTTAGTGTAAGTTAAATACATAATTAAGCCTGGAATACAGATGTTTTTCTCAACTGGAAGTTTATGACATTTGTTGGATAATCCTTTTTAACACACCGTTTACTTCAGTCATTAAATAACATTGGAAATTATTGGAAATAACAGATTGCTGTTTTCTCTCTGGTTGCATTCCTAGTCCAGGCCTGATGGTCCTATATGCTGTCTAAACAGTGGTACACACTGTTAAATTTCTTACTAGCCATCCTGCCTGAATAAGTGCATTTGAGAAACTGATTTGGTTTGAGTCAAACTAGTGGTTTGTAGCTACTGAGGGCTAGGGGGAGAGGTTGACTTTGGGCAGCTGATTGTAGAAAATCCATGAGTATTTTAGGACAGTTTCAAGGCAGGATGAGAAGCAGACTGTAGCAACATGAAGGAAATATTAGGGATCTGGGACTGCGTGCGCAAATGTTATTACTATCAATGTATGCGTCTTTCTCTTTCTCAGTATAGATATATTACTCTCTGTTCTCATTCATTCTCAACATTGACTTTGATTTCAACTCTTCTCTGAATTTATTCACATTCACTGTAACTTGTCTGCTGAAAAGCTAAAATAATCTAGACAGGAAAGAAGAATGTATCAAATGACTGATACATCCAATTAAGCCTTCTCTGTGGAGATATGAGATATTCAAAACGTGATGTTGGTAATCAATCCACAGGGCAGAACATAGTTCTATGAAATATTATTTTAATAAATRAATTCATCTAGGGAACCCTTGATCTGCTGACAAACTTTTTTTTTGTCAACAAGAAATAAGTTTGAAAAACATCATTCCTGCTTAGTACATTCTTATACATGCTTTGCTGGGCTTAAAATAATAGCTTTTGTAATATTTCTTCTATGAACTTACTTTCTCTGTGAGTTGTTGCTTCCCTTTACTCCTGTTCTGCAGCTTTTAATTTTAACAGAAAAAGAAGCTAAGCTTCTCGGTTTCTTCATGTTTTCAAGTTAGGCTTGCCCTGTCCTTGCACTGTCTGTGGAAAATGTCTTAAAGATCACAGATAATTTCTTGAGTATTCATTAGTCTTTGRTAGGTGCATGTGTGAGATATAGATAAGCGCATGTAGAGCTGCTACTGTGAAGAATGAGACAGACACCTATGCCTTTGGCTTGCAATTACCAATTAAATGCTGTGGAGAGGGTGAAATTTAATTTCTGTGTTGCAGGAAAATTAGACTTTGAAAATTTTTTTATTCTGATTCTTAAGGAAAATTAGTCTTTTCAGCAGTGAAAAAATTTGAGACATTAAGAGCATATTAGAAAAAGAAAATCACCCAGGTTTACCTTTTATCAAAACAGACAAAAAAAACCCACCAAAAAACCAACCAAAAAAACCCCCCAGATAAAAAACAAACAAAAAAAAAAAAAAAAGAAAGGGACAGAGCTTCTTGTGTAATGTCTAATCAGCCACCAAATCCCCAAAGACTTACCAGGCTGCCTGAAATTCATGGCAAATGCCCCAAGGCAAGGGACAAATATAGGTATGCACGAAGCTGGGAATTTATGTACCTTGAAGAACACAGTTTTAAGACCCCAGTCAGGACTGCTAAATCCTAGCTGTGTGTGGGATCCCGAGTCTCTGGAAGGGTGCACTCAAAGTCCAAGCACACAAAGCTAAGGGCTGCCATGTGTTGTGCACCTCCTGTTGTACGATGAGCGCTGCTGAGTGTGCTGCTGGTTCCAAGGTCAAGATGTCAAAGTTGCAGAGCTCCTATTTGTGAAAGAAACCCTTAACACAAAATTCTTGAGTTCTGAGGAAATTCTCTAATTGAGATTGCAGACTGTAAGTGATTAGAATTTTGAATGCCTTTCTGGTTAACCARGTTGAAGCTCATTTTTCAGCACCCAAGTCACTAAGGGCAGTTCAGTGCACAGGACCACACTAAAAAAGTCTCAAGTAAAACGTCTTGAAATACCTCAGTGTGGACCTCAGTCCTCTAGTATCTGTGGTGCTGATTTAGCCAATAATACAATTCGGACATGACCCATCTGGCTTACAAATTATAATTACGTTCCTTGGGCATAAGGAATTCCTTGGTAAACTGCTAAATACCACCACTCCAAAGTACCTTTTGCAGAGGGTCAAAAGTAAAAAGTATGTTGTGATAGCAATTTTAGGGATTATTGCAGGAGTAAATGATGCAGATCCATGTCCTGAGTACAGGGGCCACAGGGAACTGTTTACGGAGGATTTGAGATTTTGATTTTTCCCTTTTAATTTTCGCAATATAAACATCAGTGAGGTAATCTAACAGTGTAATTTGAACCAGCAATTCCACCTCATAGACAGACACCTACACAAAGTTTTGARGTTTATTTTATCTCATCCTTGTTTAGGTTAATTTTCAGCTTTCAGTTTAAAATGATGTAGGTTTACATCAGTAATTTAAATTATTGAAATTGATGCAGATATTTATGGTAAAAAAAAAAAAAGGCAAACAAAACCACAACAAACCAAAAACTCAAAACCAAACACCAACAAAAGAATAAATGAATAAGCATGGGAAATAGAAGTGATAACACAAACTATTATCATTTTCACTGTGAATATCCTGTTAGATAGCTGCTGTTTACTTCCAACAACAGATTTGTTACCTCATAGAGAAAGTTAAAAAGTGAACAGATGTTAATTTGACAGAAGACAGCCATTGAAGTAGTCTCTCGATATCTGGCTGTCATTAGTAGCCTTCTGTTTAAAATTTCCCTCTTACTTCTCAGGACACACAAAATTTACTCACRATATTTGCCAACATATTTTCTAATATATTTATGATATTCCATATTTATTGAACATTAGGTATTTTATTGTCATTTTATATGTCTTCAAGGAGATTATTTCCCTGAATTGTTATTACTCTCCTTACCGTCTCTAGCTGTACTGTCCATGGTAATGTACTTCTCTATTTTCTTCCTATCCATGCACTTACTTACTTTCAATTTAATGTGAAAAACGAGAAATAAAAAGTGCATGAAGTTGACTGTGGCTGCCTTTGTCAATTATTCAGAATAGGATATAATGGTTAGATAATAATTCATAACTTCATTCAGTTATCACAGCACTCTGACACAGAGGCCATTGATGAAAAATCCTCCACTCCCTCCATCGCCTGCTACTTTTGTTACATTTACTGTTCTGAATATAATGGACCTAAGCTGAAAATCCTATTATCAGATTTGTATCTGATTACACAGCATTTGCTATTCTGACTCAGAAATTGGAACTGCTATTGCTTGCCTGGGCAGCTCTTGAGTATCTGTGTAAAAAACATTTAGACCTTTAAAAAAAATCTTAGGAAAATAAAAATCTTTAAAAACGCTTTATAGGGTACTTATTTGGTTTTAAGGTTGCATTTAAATATAATCTATTTAATACAAAATACGACACGTCTACAAGGTAAGTGTTGAAATCCTACTACTCCAAATTATTTGTGAAATGTTGCAATATATTTGAACCCTAATAGTGTGCCCYAGCCAAAACCACCCTTAGTTATTCTTATCAGAGCCCTCAAGAATTCATCAAGTAATGGATTCCACATGTGCAGGAGTTGAGCACGTGGACAAGATAGAGGGACYAATCAAGTAATAGGTTCCACGTGTACGGCTGTTGTAAAAAGTATAAGTAGAGTTTTATGTCAACAATAAAGTGGCTTCTGTGAAATTATATTGATTCATTGTTCAGAAGTCCTGAGCTCCCGCTGTGAAATATACATTTGTTGCATTTCCAGGGAAACAGGAAATGGGAGCTTTATTTAATTTGAAGGGTATTTTTGTGGCTGTTTTTAAACTATGCTTGCTGACCATGATTTTCATCATTTGGGTGCCATGTTTGTTGTCCTGTGAGAGTTGTTCTTTCCTTATTTCACTGTCAGAATGCCTTTGTCTCCGAAACACTCATGCAGCACAAGGAATTACTGGTATCCCATCTTAGCAGAGAAACTTTTAAACGTGTAATATGAAATGTACCTTCTCTTCATTGCTTCTCCTCCCTCCAGGTACACGCAATTCTTGAATTCTGTATTAACAGTTAACTATCAGAACAAATTCCTTGATATATGCCGCTGATGAAGGGCAAGGAGAAACAAATTAATCACAAATAAAGGTTTCTTGTTATAAACACAAAATTTAAGTAGATAACTAAGGCTGTTTTCAGATTTATAACCTTTGTATACCTTGTTCTTTTTTCCATCCTCTCCCCAATGATCCTGCTTTCATTGTTAGTTTTTTAATCCAAACTTCTAGTTGTCCTCTCTCACAAAGTTACACTTCTCTGTCTGTTCTGTCTTCCGTATTGGCAGATATGCAATTTTCTCCATTRTATTGATTTGGGAGTTAAAACAATAATGTTCTTTGATGAAAAAATCACCATTAGTGAAAATTGATAAGGTAAAATGACAGCAGGTTACTTTTATGATCGGGGGAACCTTTTATGAGTTATTTTATGAGCAGAAGAATCTTTCTTGAGGAAGTCCTTGACAASTCTTCTCAGATATTGGTAGTGGGACATTTTTTGATAAAAAAAATAAAATGAAGATTACGCATAGAATAGMGGTCATTTGTTTCACTTTTTAATTTTATGAGCATGTGAGAAGCAAAAAACCTAACCCAGATCTAAATTGTTTGTTCGACAGCAATATTAATATTGTGTTTGCATGCAACTCTTACTGTAAGATTTTAGTATGGCTTTTTGTCCAAGCTTTTCTATATTCTTCCTTTGCGATCTTATTCCTTCAATTGTCAGATTTGTATTTTTAGCTCAATATTCTCTGTTAATTACTTTCATGTTTCTTTGTTTGTAGTTTAAATTCTATCTTCTGATATTTTAACCTCTTTTTTCTATACACCTCTTTTTGCTTCTTACATTTACTAACAYCTCTATTTTGTCCATGGTATTCATCATATCTGTTTATAAAACCTCCTTTTGTCTTCTGTTCCAATTTTGCACGAGATGAGAAGCTGTTCCTTTATTTGCACCAATTCCTGACATACATATCAATGCAATAATTTTTTAAAAAAGAAATAAAGGATATTTTGACTTTAATCAGAACTTTGCCTGAGCCCCTAATTTACCATGAATACACTTTTGTAAAATTATTTTCTCTATTTCTTTTAGAACAGCTTTTGCCTTTCCAGTAGCTATGAATAATGACTGTTTATAATTGTAAATTAATACTTATAGGCTGGAGATCTCAGAATACAGAATAGATTTCTGAATGCATAYCTGAGGTGGATTTGATCTGAAAGCTTATGTCAGTCTTCACTGAGGCTGAGTTTAGTAGAATGCTCTGACTAAGTGGGAGGTAAAACAGCTTGAACTTTAACCAATTTGTAAGTTATCCGTGGTGGATAGAAAAGGGGGGTAACGCTGCTTTTGGTGTTAAAGAATGCTGAGACCAGCCTGATTCATCAATCCCRAAGTTAAATATTCTGAGGACGTGAAGAACAGAAACTTGCACTGGTGAAGATGTGTCAGACAAAGTTCCCATAAAGGAACCAACAAATGATAGAACTGACAGCTTGTCTAGAGCTGCCAAATTGGGATGGCTAGCCTAGAAACATATGACTGACAGTCCATCACTATGTACTGTAAAAGAACAGTCTCACTTTTTAACGGCAGCATCTTTTAATGCACCCATTCTAGGAATGTGCGGAGATTTCTCCCTTGAGTGGGGACACCCCTCGAGGTTACTCCTCAAACTGAGTGAAAGAGTTCTGCCCATGGYCATTGGTGTGGGTAAGTAACATCAATCTSTACTTAATAATTATTTTTCTAGCTCTACTATTGTTGCCTCAATATTGCTTAAAAAATAGTACACTGTACTAGTAGTTATAGCTACCTATATTGAGTAGAAAGCGTTTCTGATTAAGGTACTTTAGTTTAATCATTATTATAATCAATTCAAATAAATAATTCTATATGTCTGCCATCCTTAGTCCTGCAGGACAAAATTGCACAAAGATTCAATTACACCTACGCAATYCGTTAGATACAAACTCTTTACAAGGTGTGGAACTAGGATTGAACCCAGTTGCACCTAGACTCCTCTCTCTGAGAAGGAGTTTAGAAAGCAAAGGAGTCTGTTCTGAACCTTGTTGTCCAACAGGACGACTCCTCTAATAAACCKTGTCCAAACTTCCATTCCACCTGTGACACTGACAAAATGTACATTAGCAGTACACGAGAACAAGGCCTTCCAGATGTTTCTCCTTGCAATAAAAAATATTATTTTGATGATATTCTCTTAAACTGGTTGACATGGTCTTCAAAAAGTAATTTTTGATAAGCACAACAGTTCCCATGAAGTGCTGTGTGCTTTCACGAATGCACGCAGTAAGTGCAAGCCTGCTGGCCTTTAAGCCTCCTGCTCCTGTATTTTTTGATGTTCATATCATGGTTTCTCTAATGAAGAGGTAAGCATGAGGAGCACTGAAAAATTTTGCATGAAAGATGTTCTTTTGGGAATGTTTCCACTGCTTTTGGTTGCCTGAGGACTCATATACATAACACACTAAGACAATGTCAGAAATGCCTTTGCGATTTCTATCCTTCAGCACCCACTAGCAGTTTTGGAACTCTTTGGCCTATTACAACTCAGATAGTCTCATTATGGAATAGCGCAAGGAAGGACTATCAACTAATTTCCTCCTTTGCCCTGTCTGTGGAACAGGCACCATGGGGAAAAGAGTTACACGAGCAGCGGCAGCTAAGCTTCCTTCCGACTCCAGTGGAGACCACAGTGGAAGAAGAGATTATGCCCTTGGAGCTCTTCAAATTTACTGTCCTGATGAAATACACACAGAAGAGTTTAAAAATCAGTGTCCTTCAGGCCTTAAGTGCTAACTTTTTTTAATAATATAATCTGCATAAATATAAACTCGATCCATTGAGGAAGCCTTCTCTTCAAATTTATGGTGGCTTTCTTCCGTTATGGAAAGGAAAATAAACTTATTTTTCTTTAAATAAATAATGTAAAAGTTAAAAATGAAATCTCTATTAGAAAACTCAAGTTGTTCTGCATTTTCTTTTTTTTTTCTGTCAAACCCTAAAATACAACCTCATTAATTGGATATGAAAGCTGTCCTATGGTTGGAAGCTCCACTACTCCTTCATAGGTCCTTCCTTGCCAAAGTCGCCACTCCTCATTTTTCCCACATAGGCTGCTCTCTCCAAAAATAAACAGGATCCCCTCTCTTTAGTGTTTTAATTCAAGTCTGTATAAGTGTCAGTGAGAGATCTCAGGAGAGATGAAAGCTTTCTCATGAGATAAAATGACAATCAAATAGGTTGATAAAGGTCTCTATACCTCGAGTTTAGTTAGTCTATACCAAAAATAACATGCGATTAAGATCTAAACCAAATAGATTATTTTAGCTCACCTGTTGAAGTCAATTATGTGAATAACATTAAATATGTGTGGTAGTAACTCTTCCTGTAATTCTTTAAAAAATTTATCTGAGGTTGATGTTTGACCCAATTTACCAGCCATTGGTCACTATATAATTTCTAATACCAAGAACATTGTGCCTTGTATGATTTATGTACTGCATATAAAGAGGTAGATACGATAAACCTAAGACAAATACAGTGTAATTGCATTACAGGTAGTTTTGAGAGACAAATACCTACAATAATTATTCATAGAAAAAAACTCTGCCTGAAACAAAGCAATATCTCTCTGAATTATTCATAAAAATTAAAAAAAGGGTCATGTGTGAAAATAAAATTAATTTTTTTCTCTAAATTTTGTTAATTTTTGGGATACGATCTCTCATATCCACCAAAAAGCACCAAAAATGCAGTCTTCCCTATTTCTATAACCAGTCCAGATTTTGCCATCTGTACTAGATCATTGCCTTGAAACAACTATTACTACAGACTGTGAGCAGCAAAAGGGTGGCCTCCTCCACTGCAGCCTTTGGATTATATACTTGCATAAAAGCTTCCATAGCACAGAGTAAGCTGCAAGCTATGGAGGACCCAGTGGTACCAGTTTCCCATTAAAGGGTTATAACCAGGATGCTGGGCACCCTTTCAGAGGATTGTATTGACAAATTTCACCCTTCATGTTTTTTTTCTTGTAGCTTCAGGAAACATTTTGTCTATATCTGCACCTCACCTTACATCCATAATTCTCTTTGTAGCCTGGATCCCCTGCACATCTCTGCCATGTGGAGCTACACTGCTAAGTTATTGCTCAAGTAATTATAATGAATACTTAATATGCATTGTATATTACTGCTTTTGTCTTTCAATCTTTTTATATCCTACAGTACAGTAATTGTAAAGCCAGYAGAGGTCCTGGTGAAAGAGAGGAAGAGATTTTCTTCATTTGCCTTTGTTGCTATAGATCTACATAAGAGTTAGTTAAATGCATTACTCTTGTTTTATGTTTGACTGATTAATATCAAAAGAAATTAATACAACTGATTCAAAACAAACATGAAGAATTTCTTATGGGCAGTGTTTATTGCTCACATTATTAGTTACATTTAGGTAGAAAAGAAATCTTACCTATTCTGTGACATGTTCTGGAATGCTGATTCAAGGGTTCCAAGTTCTAAATTTCTGCAGTTTTTGTTTTCAGGGGTAGTATTTCTAAATGGTACACACATTGCATCATTTATAACGACAGCTTGGTTAGGTCTTTATTAGAAACAGCTTAAAATAGTGTAYAGTATCAACAAAACCCTTCTGATGATGGTGAAATATAGAGCTTTTCCTTATATTTGATTCTTTAGGAGAATGAGGACTAAAATGTCCTAGTACAGTCAAACTAAACTTCTGACCCTGCACTGCTCATGCTTTGTTGTAACTAAAGTTTGTGCTGAGGCTGAGGTAACATATCTGATCCAAAATTTCTCAACAATCATGTCAAGCATGTACACATTTTTCATAATTAAAAATGCATGTTGACATTGGTTGCTCTCATCTATCTCTTCGTAGGACTGAGACCCCAGATTTGTATCCGTGACAACAGCTAAATTTTCACAAGTCATTTCAGAATAACCATTTTGATTCACAGCTATCTTCACTTTAATTTACTGTGAAGCCCAGCTTGCTTCCCTATTCTAGTTTACCAACTGTAGTGCTGCCAGGATTACCACTTCTCCTGTTACACTGAACATATCTCTTCCTGCTTTTTAATTTCTTTGTTGGCTTCCAATTTCCTTTTACATCAAGTCTAACCTCATGCTTTGTCTTCATCTTTAATATCTGTGTTGGTTTAACACAGCCTGGTTTTTAGTGGGTAGGAAAAGCTGCTCGAAACTTCTGTTATGTCCGGCACAGAGCCAATCACTGAAGACTCTGACGATGGGCAGGTTACCAGCCCAATTAGAGAAGGTGGTAATGCCTCTGTGATGACATATTTAAGAAAGGAAAAACCAAGGGAAGCTCTCTTTTTTTCTTCTCCCGAGGGGTGGTGAGGCGGCCTCCGAGGGCGATCCTGGCATGGCCTCCAGGGCCCATCCTGGAGAGGCCAGAAGCATGGCCGGAGCCCTCCCAGGGCCAGGACCACGTGTGTGGTGCCGGTGGAKACCACGTGGCCAGTGTCGAAAACATGGCAAAAAATTCCCCAACACAGAACACAGATGAGATCAACCTTTTCAGCACAGCGAAGCTCTATAAGAACTTTTCAATTGGTAGAACTTGAGAACAATAATACCTATGGACAACAATTTTCTTCCGAGTCAGAGAAAAAGAAGTGAGGACACGTGAGGAGAACCAACATGGTGGCGCCGAGGTCAGTGAAAAGGAGATGACGGAGATGCTCCAAGCATCGGAGCTGAGATTCTCCTGCAAGCCACGGTGAGGACTATAATACAATGAATTGTTTCCCCGTAATTCATGGGGTGCATGGAGAGGTGCAGATATCCACTCGCAGCCCGTGAGGAAAAGTGCTCATGCTGGAGTGAATGGATGCTGAAAAGCTATAATCTAGTAAGGAATTCGAACAGAGAGAGAAGACCTTTGTTTCTAGTGATAGACAAAGAGAGAGCTCTTGCATCCAGACTAGAACAGCTTATCCTTAAAAGACTAAAACCCATGAACTAAAATGACCCACGGAAATGACCCAGTTGTGGGAAGACTGTTTGCCTGTGGGAGGGACTCACATTGCAGCAGGTCAAGCAGGACTGCTGCTCGTGAAAATTAAAACCACGTTAGAGAAGTTCACAGAGAACTGTCTCTCATGGAAAGGACCCCACGATGTAACAGAAGAGACTCCTCTCCCTAAACGAACAGAAGTAAGATTTTTAGAAGTGACAAACTGAATAAAAACCCMGTGGTTTTGTTTCCTTATGTGGTCGGTGGGAAAGAGGGAGGGGCTGGTAAGAAAGTAAGTGTTCTAAAGGTTTATTTTAGTTCTCATTACCCTTTTAACTTTTAATTCTGTTAATAATAGATTTTCTTTATACTGTTTAAGTTTTGAACCTGTTTTGCCTTAAAGTGTTTTTCCTCTAATCCTTATCTCAACTCATGAAGTTTTCGTTTTAATTTCCCCTTCTCTGCTCATCTATAGCAGAGGAAAATAACTGGATAGTTTTTTGTGAGTGCCTGGTGCTTCGCCAATATCAAACCCCGACAATATTTAGTCTATTTTTTTTCTTAGCTTATTTACCTATCTCTCACGTGTAACTCTTGGTACTGAAGAGTCCAAATGCTTCTTAGGTAAGCAAGATCTGTGTAATGTGCAACGTGGGAATGATTAAAGCTTCTCGCATGATTTCACTTAATGTTTGCATTATAATGCTGGTAGTAATGATACTCAGTTTAAAAAGTGCATTGAAATCTAAATATGAAAAAGACTAACACTCATTATTTAATAGATATTTTTAATTGCAGATTCTTCACCAGAGCAGTAGTTATAAGATCTAATATTAGCCTTGATCTATTCAGGTTATGCATAAAGATGCCTAGAGGAGAGCTGAATCCCTTACTCAGTGAATTTCATTACTTCTTGGTTTTTCGAGTTGATTTGTTCTTTCTTGTAATAGGCAGCTCTCATAGCAAATGATCAGTGAGCACTTGGACACTGAGAGTACTGAGGTTTTTCAAAATGTGAAGGCTCAAAAGAGCACTATACATAATCCACTATTTCTGAGTGAGGAAGTTACTCTCYGTTATCTAAATCTGACAGGAGCCTGGCTATACAGAGGATCATGTCTCCATGAAGAAATAATCTGGAACTTAATCCAGGTTTTTGTAGATCATAATGGTCTTGTATTATTATGTTTCCCTCAAAAGACTTGGCATTCTGAATATTTGTAGTGACCTCCTTACAGTAAGTGTATTTTCAGCCTCTGTATTGTGGTAACTGGGATTTGCAATACTGCTGGACAGTGGAGTCTTGGATCACTTAAAGAAATTGGGAAATTCAGTTTATAAAGTCCAACTACCTGATTTCAAAGTTGGGCATGCTTAGCTATGCAAGGAAACAAAGCCTTTCATGCGGTCCCCTGAAATCAGCACTTTACCAAGACAAGGTACTGTTTTCCTCCTTTGGATAATGCAAGGTTTTATTTAATGTATTAAATTTATTTTCTGATCTCAGAAGAATGTGCTTGTTTTTATAAAATATGGTTAGAGGATCAGTAAGTGGAAAAAACACAAAGTGCATACCTTTCCTCTTAAAAAACTGCTATTTTGTGAAGATTTTTAAATTAAAAAAACCACATCACCCACTTTGGTTCTCATGTGAGGTATCTGCTGTACTCTGCTTGCCAGTTTCTTTAGGCTGAAAAGCTTTTGGTACTAAAGGATACTACTTATTCAGGTACAGCCCTGATCCTTAGGTCATTAGATATGAGGAGTAAATGAAAGGGAAAAAAGAGAGGGGAAGGATCAAGAGGAGGAAGAGCATTTGCACTGAACTAACTGCATGATACAAAAGAAAATAGAAATGTTTTTTTCCTATTTTTCTAAACTGAGAAAAGTATTTCACAGAAATAACATTTGCAATTTTCAACTCTAAAATTTTTTAAATGTTTCATCTTATTTTTCTAGTATGCAATCAGTGCTAAATGCTTAGAAGTTTTTTACGTATAGTTAAAACTTACTCTTTTCAGTTTCCTCTGCATATTATGTGTTTTACAAGTATGCTTTTCTTTAAAATGTATTCACCTTCAGTGACTTTTTGTTGATTTCTACACTGAAATGGTTTGACAAATTCAATACCATGTGGGCCTTAAGTCTCCAGGGAGGTGACATATCTCAAGTCAATATTGTGTAGGCTAAACATTTACACAATTGACCAAAATGATTCCTTTAGTCCCATTATGGCATCCTAAAAACCCTTTACTGCATATCTATCTACACAGTGGGTCAAAGCACCTCTGAAGCCAGTGTTGTTAACTGAGGCAATAATTACTATTTTAATAAGTCATTAAGTAAAAGCTGTCTGAGCTTTCAAGGCAATTAGATTTTATCCCTTGTATGTAAGTTCTACAGGAGACTTTGAGCAGCACAATGCCTTATAATAGTTAACAGTACTGAATTTGATTAACTACTATAGAGGAATGTGTGGTGCTCTGAGTAAGAACTAACCCAATCCTTGAACAAGCCGAATGATATTTTTATCAGTGGTTAGTGATTCATGCAACTATTGAACTGAGTGTTATAAAGAGCTTCCTTAATATCTTTGCTTAAACATAAGCTGACCAATGTACATCAAGTGTATGACATTTGATACAGATGGACAACTGGAGTCCTCTCCTTGTAAAAGATTAGAAAAATCAAGAAAGATGCAAAACTGAGATGAATGCAATTTAGCTTATCTTATTGTATTAGAGCATTATTTCCTTGAACTAGAATTCCTGTTTTATAATAGATTATATAATTACTCTGCGAGGTCATCATAGACATAAATATTTATTTTATAGTTAGTATTGATACCAGTATCAGTATTTCATTGACAGAAATACTGAAAACTTTGAACAGGCTGAAACAGTTTATAGAAACTATGGAATTTATAATATATTTGTGAATTGCATTGTGGAACTTAAAATCATCCATGCTCCAAGGTATACTCCTCTTACAGTTTTTCAAGGATTCAGTACTTTGAAACATTAGAGTTAGAATTGCATAGCTTAAAATCATGAATCTTGTGTATGTGCAGACTTTTTTTTTTTTCTTGAATGAAACATTTTTATTAAGTTTTTAGATATGGTACAAATTTGTAAAGAAAGTTCCTTTTTAAGCAACGTTTTTTGACATCTTTCTTCCTTTAGGTCCAAGGTTCTGAGTGTAGTCATTTCATTTGGGGACAGTATTAAGGATACGTAAATTAGAAATATGGTTTGCTTTAGAAAAAAATTTAGAAATGAAAAATATTGAATATTTTTCTGTAGCTATTTGTCATACATGCAAAGTGTGAACAGGTTTGACTTCATTAACATAAGCAGGGCGTGAGAAGTATTATGCATTGTTTCTGCATTCAATATTCAGTTTCTGCTTTCAGTATTTTTCCACACGAAGGGAAAAAACTGTTACTCTTTTTTTCATCAGAAACAATGATTAAATATGCATGGAGATGTCAAAAAAGAYATAGAAACTGTGTAAGATCACAAAGCTTTACTTTTGCAGTTCTATAATACAGTATGAGGTTTTTTTGATAGTTCTCAAATTATATATGTAGTTCAGTGAAGAAATTCCTAAGTTCTAATAGCACATACAGTTGTAATGTATTTACTTGTAAGAAGGGTAATATAATGCTGAATTTGTAACCCAGTCCCACAAAGAAAAGGAGATCCTTGCTATCCCTCTGAACTCTAGTAGTATTATGAAGTGTTGAATGCTGCATGCATCTATTTTATCAGTTTTTACAATGGGATAACTGGTAATATAACTAGGCATAAACACAGCTATCTACAATATTGAGGGCTCAATTTAATTTATTATGTTTAGGCAGTGGACATCATCTCCAGGTCTGGATAAGGAACATATTTTTCTAAACTTTTTTTTGCAGAAAACCAATAAGATATGAACAGAGAAATCAGTTTAGAGTCAACGAAACAAATAAAAGTAAACCCCAATTATATAAAAAGTGTCTTGTATAGTAGCTACTGTTCTTTTTCTTCCTCATTGCTCTTCATCTGAATGTTTCATCTAACCATTTTGTTTATCCTGTTAGGGTTGTTTTAACATATAATCAGCTTTCTTTACTTTCACCTTAAGCAATTTGTAGCTTCTCAGTTTGAAGTAGCATTTTTTAAGACTTCCATTTTGAGTTTCAGAGGTTCCTAAAATTGTTATTGCTTAAGAAATATTGGCAAACAACAGCTTTTAAACTTCTCCATTCCTTCTATCCTGTCATCCTTTCAAACAAAACCACTAGGAAGATCATCCCAGAGCACAGGATTGTGTCCAGACAGTTCTTGAATATCTCCTGTGCGGGAAACTCCCCAACCTCTCTGGACAATCTGTTCCAGTGCTCGGTCACTTGCTCAGTAAAGAAGTTCTTCATGTTCAGGAAGAAGTTCCTGTGTGTCAGTCTCTGCCTGTTGCCTCTTGTCTTATTGCTTGGCACCACCAAGAAGAGCCTGGTTTCATTCTCTTGACACCCTCCCTTCAGATACTTATAGACATCGATGAGGTCCATTCTCAGTCATCTCTTTTTGAGGGTGAACAGGTCCAGCTCTTCATCCTATCTTTGTAAGAGAGATGCTCCACATATCAAAAGTCACATAATATACCGGAGCATTATAAAACCAGGAAAAGTCCTGTCAGAATCACACCTATTGAAAAGAATTTTGTTCTGAGAAGCTGTGTTGAGTTTCTGGCAATTAATCACTCCTCTCTTTCTTTCTCACACACTGATTTTTGGTGTCTGAGGCTATACCAAGGTTTCATATATTTCTGCCTGTGCATATCTTGAAAGAACTGCAAAGATCTTTCAAGTAACCAATACCAACAAACCAACTAAAATACGATCCTGCAGTCATGAAGGATATCTTCTAAAATCTTATACATGCTGTATACATTCTAATTCACTTTTTATGGTGGCTTCAAAATCATGTTTGGAGCACAATTACCACTACAGCTCTTATTTCTTTTTATGCTCAAAGTTGCAGTTGATTTATGTGATTTCCATATGTAACATACCTATAGAGCTGAAATTCAAGTTTTWAAGATTTTTTTTCTCAATTAAATCGCTTTATAGCTCAAGATAAAAATGAGAACTGTGCTAGATTTTATGCAAATTTAGTTTAATTCAGCTGACCTACTTGTTATTATTCTACTTGAAGTCAGAAACATTAAAAAGGGCTGTTTGAGGAGGGGATAGTAGGAAACTTAAACAGGCAGACATTCAGTTCTTCCAGTGTGAATATTAGATCCTTAGAAAAAATCAGTGGGTAGATTAAACCTGAAAAGAACCACTCTAGCTAATTTTTTCCCCTGTGTCCAGAGAATAGACCCCGGTCTCTTCCTTTTGACAACCGCTGCAAAATCCTTGGCACACCAAACCCAGGGTGAGTAAAGTTTTTGCTGTAGATGAGGAAGCTGCAGAGCAGATAGCAGGAGATGCACTGATTGCAGTAGAAGCATTCAGCAAGTGTAGCATTAAGACAGTTTGAGTTTGAGTTAGCCTTAATAACTAGCTTTGAAATATAATGAGCAGTGGGTAAGCCTCGGAATGTGGGGTTTGGGTTTCACCCTTTACTTGTGCATGTTTTTCGTGTTGAGTAAACAGTGTCCTCTGATATCCGTTCCTTTGTGTGCAGAATCTCAAACCACAGAGGCTCAGGAGCTCTGTAGCTCTCATCCTCTGCCCAGTTATGCCCTGGTCTTGACGGTGCTGTGATGCCTTTCAGGTAGTAGGACTCTCAACAGCAAGACCACAGTTATATGTGCACATATGTAACAGAACTGATGTTTAAGAGAACAGTGCTGCATGAACAAGAAGGACCTTTGCAATATATGGCAGTATTCAAGGTACTATTTTTTGTAATCAAGATAATACTATCAAGAGGCACATACTTAATTGGGAAATACTGTAGAACAGAAAGAAACCTTGTCAGAAACCTTGAAACTTTCTCCTTCATGCCCTTATAATGCTGAGCACAAAAATATAATGATAAGTCTAAAAATTAGATTTCCTTTTTTTGCTGGTACATTGTTTGTGTCTGTTTGAAGTAGTAATATTTAGGAATCCAGAAATGAAATAAAATGGTTTCTTAAAGACTGCACTGAAATGTGCTTATGCACAATGAAGACTTTGATCTATAATTTGTATTTAATGGATCTTTATCTGAGTTCTAGTGTAGATGGACCTGGGCCATTGGTTATGATTGGTTCAGAGCAATCTTTAGCTTGTATACTTGTGGCTCAATGCAGGGTCAAATGATACCATGCTGAAACTGCAAAACGGAAAACAAAAGCACATGGTAACCAGCATATTATCCCTGACTTACACTATGCACAGCACGATAATTTGCACAGCTCCAGAGATCTTGACCTATGAAAGAATGAATTTGTGATGCTTTAGTTACTGATCTAGTACCAAAATAATAGCTCTCCTTAAGAGGACAAGTAATCATACCCGATTAATCCTGAACACCTATGTAAAAAATTTGCTGGCTATTGGAAGATTTGTGTCATCAAGTACTGAAACCTAAAGAAGTAGACCTAATCAAAAGGAGACCTTGCATTTGTTGAGATATTCTTCTAAACCTGTTAGGGGAACACTAACCCAGTTGTGATACAGACTTTTAATGGGTCAGGACTTCTTGAAAAACTTCAATGTTTTGAGGCTCAAGAAACATCTATGAAAATAAATTAAACCCTTGAAATTTAAACTCTAGCAGTTTAAGGGAAATACTCACTACCCACTGATTCAGAGACATGAAGAAATTACATTCTTCCATGTACAAGCTAAAAGCAAAATGTTTGAAAGCTATCTTCCATAAAGAAAAACTTCCAGTTTTTCTAGTAAAAGCATTGTCCTAAAAAAAATTGGGGACGAAATCTATAGGGATGAGAAATGAAACTGAGGGACAATCTATCTTCCCTTTTCCTTTTTTAGGAGTTTGGAGATAAAATAATAATTAAAAAAATATCAGGAAATGTTGACTTTCTATTTCCATAAAGAAATAAAATTAGTAAGTAAATTTGTCTTAGTCAGAGTAATACTACTGAACATGTAAAACATGAGAGTGAAGGTAAGTACAAAGATGACAGGCCAGATGTTAAAGATGTAGGGAAGTTAGAGCTGTAGGATAAAATCACTACTTCTCTTTTCAGTACAGTTACTGTCTTTGAGCATGGGAGTGAAAGCAGAGCTAATGAGAACGAAGGACAGAAAAAAATGAGTAACACATGGAAAAGCAAAGCTCTGAGAGCTTGATGCAAGAAGAACTGAGGATCTGGCTCACACAGTGAATCAAATCGTAGGTCAGTCAGAATTTTTAACAAATCTATGAGCTTGTGAATAACTTTTGTTAACAAAGGATCTCTAATAACGCTGCATTTGCTGGAAAAGGAAGCTAGAGTGACTCAGCAGTTCATTTTCAAAAGAGATTGTGTGTTTTTTAAGAACTCTTTCTCAAGAAAGTAAATTAATGACATGGACATGAAAAGAAAGCATAGTACAACTAAGCACAGCTCATCAAAGACAACTCATGTCTGAATAATAGATTATCTTTCTTTGATTAAAATAAATAGTTCCTTACATAAAGGGAGGTAGGAAATCTGTTTGCCACAAAATGTTTGATCTGTGTCTGCACTGGAAAATATTAGTCAAATTAGAATAGGAACTCAGTATAATACATGGTAGAGAAGAAAATGCAGCACATGCCGTGACAAACGGTGAAATTTCAGGCTTAAAAGAAGTTGCCAGGGACTATTTAAGGATTTGTCTCTGGATCAATTTTGGTCAATATTTTCACAATTGTACTAAAATTAAAAGTGTTATTTGGTTTTCTGATTTAGAAACATTTGGTTCATTGTCAATATAAATCATTTTTTAGCTAGAAATAAAAAGAGTAATGCTAGCAAAAGGCAAAAGGAAAAAATAAATAATAAGGGCCTGATACTTACTCATGAGTTTAAGCTAGTATTAGTGAAGTCAAGTGAAAGGTAATGTCCTTTCATATAAACATATAACTCTAACCTTGCAGTGGGTGCAATTCTAGCTGCAGTGTGCTTTAACTACCTCATTATTTCATAGCAGGACCTTACCATCCCCTAGGATGCCTTCTTTTTGCTTGTGTTGAGCATCTTTGTGCCCGCTTTGTGGAAGAAGCACCATTAAGTAAACGTGCAGTAATTCCTTTACTGAAACACTTCTACCTCATATGTGTTATGACTCACTGACAAAAGCAATTTACATAAATAGTAAACTGGCTTATTTATTTATTTAAATATGAGGCATAGAAACCATACAGGGAAGCAGGGCCTGGATTAATTTCCCAGGGAATGCCACTTTGTGTCATGTCACGTTCTTACTTTCCTTATGTACCTGCTTTTCCTCTGTGACTCAGAGAGCTGTGAACACTTTGTTGCACAGCTCTACAGAACTGCTGGATACTGGGTTGAGTCCCATTATAGTCTTAGTGGCAAGGGCATTCTCCTGGGAGAGGAGCAATGGATATCAGCGTTTGCTCGGCAGGAGCAGGACAATGCCCCCAGGCCCCTCTTTTGGCTCTAGGAATAGTGAGCATCATCATACCCTTCTCACAAAGCTACACTTCAGCTGACTGAATGTCACTTAGTTCTTCAGAAAAACATTATAAGCATCATTCTTAGGAAGAGATTCCAGGTCAAAGGTTTACAGCTGGATAACACCACCTCCCAACACCTCTGCATGAGGACCCTCAGATTTAAAAAAAATACCCTTTTGTTCAGCAGTTCTTACTCATGTCTTGGACCTTGGACTTTCGATCTCATTTTAAGCTATTTATCAACTCCCCCATGTTAACTAAGGAATCTAACTATTTAACCAGGAGTTGTGGCTCACTGCAGGGTGTTTTCAGAAGCCTCAGTCTTGGATCTAGTCTTTGTAGAAGACTAACTGTAATATGAACAAGTTTGGAAAATGGCAGGGAAGAATATCTGGATATTATTGATTGGTATATGTGGTATTGAACCACTAACATGATATAAAAATACAAATGCAGTTTGAAGTATTATTATTACACAGTATTTCTCGTAGAGAAAGTAGTATAGGAACAATAATGCATTTTTACATTGCATTGATAGTATTGCATTCAAAGATGGTACAATTGTCATGTTTCAAAAAGTTTTAAGATAGAGCTTCACCATCAAGTGAAAATCTCTCTGTGCATACTTATCTCCCATCCCAGGGACAGAACAGAGAAGTTATTTTCTACAATTCCCTAAAACATATTTCAAACAGGTGGTCAAAATCATTTATCTGTCTCACTTGTTGGGTAATGCAGCAATGTGCTCATTCTTATTAAAGTAATTTTGATGTTCATTGTAATCCTGACAATTATTTGGGAAGTAGAGCCCTTCTGGGAAAGGGATTTAAATGTGTCCTCCTAGAACCAAAACCTCCCTGGTCCCCAGGAGCTGTTCTCAGAACTAGGTGATTATGTAGTCATGTGTGAGGGCAGTGACACTTCTTTGTCAAGTGAGAGAAAGACACTGTTTTACAGGTGGACTTGATGATCTTAAAGGCCATTTCCAACATAGGGGATTCTGTGATTCTAACCAATTTCTTGGTTCTAACACTAAGAATCTGTAAAAACACAGAGGAAAAATAAAGTTCAATATCACCATCGTGAAATTCAGACTAAGCCAAAGTTTTTGTATTTTTTGTCTTTTTAGTTTTGAGAGTAAAAGAACATTTTCTAACAAAAACATAAGGTTTTCAGTACTTGGAACATTATAGACGCATTARTGCAACTAATAGAATGAAACTAACTGAGAATTTCTAAATTAGAGAAAAGTAGATGGAATTTGCTTAATTAATCTACAAAGTTTTAATTAACCTCTCCAGTGGCCCAATTATAGTTCAGGAGATAACAGAAGATATCCTTGAAATAAAACAATGAATTACTTTAAGTTGCGTATCAGTTGATTCCACCAACTAATTAGTTTTATTTCTGGTATAACAATCTAAATTAGAAACATCAAATATGTGGGGGAAGAAAGAATAATCAAAATATTCTGAAAGTAGCTTTGACTAAAAGAAAACATCACAAGTTTCTTCAGCTGGATAGAGGCACATTAAAGACTGGTAGAAAGAGATTATTTTAGGAAGGTACTTACAAGAGAATAACAGTGAAGTCCACTATATTCGGAAATGAATCAGCATTTTACCCATTCCCATGCTGACTAGGTGATGTCAATGTTTTGTAGCTTCCAGACATTTTTAAACTTTGATTTTTCGAAGTATAAGACAGTTCTAACAATATTTCTGAACTCTGGCCTTGTGGTCAAACTCTCTTCAGTTTGCTGCTGCAGACTGAAATAACTCCAGTGGATTTATTTTGGATGTACTCTTGGGAAGGTGAGCACTTCTAACCCTGAGGTGTCAGGTAGCCTGATATGATTACTTCTGAAAAAGTTTTGCTCTCTCCCACTTCTTTCCTTTCAGATGTAATAATTGTAGGTTTTGCTCATTAAATTTGTTATGAATCTATTTTATGTGGTTGGAAAAATGTCCTTTGGTATGCACTCAGTTGAAACTCTGTGAATGGAGGTTCAGCAAAACCTTCTGCATTAAACGTTTATTTCAAAATAGGCTACAGCTCTTCAAAACTGGACTCATGGTCTCAGCAGACTACTTACACAAAATCCACCACAGAAATGATATATCAAGGCTAGCATCCTTACAGTGAAATAGTAACAGATACTAATAATAGAACTAAGATAAAAGAAAAAAAAAATGGAACTGGATGCAAGCTGTTTGTATGTCTTCTGAGTACTCAAAACTATTGAAAATTTTATTGCTATTATGTTCCTATATTTGGATCTAGGAGGTTGACTTAAAATTATGGTTTTTACAATTAAGTTATAGACTGGATTTCTTCGTGCTAGAAAAGTGTCAATAAATAGAAAAGTGTCAGGAACTACAGAACAAGGAAAGCAGGGATGCAGAAGTAGGAAGCAGACCTATTATGAGATGAATGATTTTACATTATATTTTTATGTTCTGGAAGCTTTGTTAATGTTGGATCTGATGAATTCTGTCTCAAAAGGGCTGAGAAATGCAATTTCATCGGAAATGAAATATTTTATGAGGTCAGAAAGATTTAAAAAATATTTGTAACAAAATGAAATTTTTTTTTTTTAATGAGAAATAACAGTTTCTGCATTTACTTCTGAAAAACTCAATCCAACTCAGGGCAACTGCAAAAAAAAAATTTCTGGTTTCTTTCAAGAAAAAATGGTCTCCACACACTGAAATTTCACAGTGCTATTAAAAGGTATTAGTTTGAAGAAAGTGTAATCTGGGAATTAAGACAGGAGGAAGTAGGAGCTTTGTGCATCAACAATGTGGAAAGGCAAAGGCACCTACAGGCCAGGCTGGCCCTGACCAGGCCACTGGGGACACCACCTCTCCCACTTCCCACAGTCCTGGGGACCTTCTTCAGCTCAGCCCGGACCACCAACCTTGTCTTATGGTAGGTGAGCCGGGGTCTCTCTGGGAGGGGCTCAGAGAGGGATGCTTTCTCCAGCCTGTTCTGTGTTCTTCTCCTGGCTGGACCTCAGTCCTGGTTCATCCCTCACCCTGCCTGATGGATGTTAGTAGCCCCTGGTTCTCTCTATCATGCTCAGTCCCCACAGGACAGAAACTCCTGGCAAGGGCAAGGCTGGCATCAGGGTTGCTCCCAGCTCCAGGTTTCCCTGAGCCAAGGGAGCAGCCGGCCCTCAGGATGTCTTGGTTGTGACTGGTCTGTGGGTGAATTCTGGTGTACAGGACAGAAAGAGGAATTTAAAAAAAGCATGATATATGAAAGCAGATATGCAAAAGCAAACCATAGGTGTTGGAAATTGGGTCATGAAGTGTGAAGGCCTGTGCAGCCGCCAAGGACTCTGCCAAGAGGCTGAAAGGAGCAGAGCAGGTATTGCACTTGGAAAAAAGATCGGCAGTATGCTCATTAATTGGTTATTAACTTCTTCAGAGCTGCAGAAAGTCCTTTCTGGTAGACCTGGTGAAATTCTATTAATTAAGTTAAATTCTATTATTTAGCAGCTGAGTTTTGCTTTGCCTTGTGACAGACTATCAGCTACTGGTCCCAAGGGTGCCAGCTGTGGCTTGTGTATGCATTTCTTGAGGGACAGCTGCAGGGTTGTGGCATCCTCAGTCGAGAGCAAAGGCAGTATAGTTCTATCAGAGACCATTGAACAAAAAATATTGGAGTTTCCTATGAGCAGTTAGCAGAAATCTATGCCACCAGCTTCTTTGCAGTAAAGACGTCTCAATACGTTAATATCTGTTCAGAAAAGATCACAGTGAAAACATTATCTGTCCAGGCAGCAGATGTACAGTGTTACACGTCCTACCATAAACGTAMTTGTTTATGTAATTTTTCTATCAGAAAATTAGAATCAAATTACAAATATTTGTGTTAGCTAGTGTAGAAAGGAAGAATAAAGGCAGTATAAAAATATTTTGGACAGTTATTAGGGTATTATGACCTTTTTGTAAGTTGATTTAACAGACCTAGTAAGATGTTAATTTTTAGAATTATAGAGTATCCTGAGTAGGAAGGAACCAATCAGGATCCCCAAGTCCCTGTGCAGAACACTCCAAGAATCACACCAAGATGATAATCTGGAATAAATTATCATGTATTAAGAAATTCAAAATAGTTCTGATAAAAGAGCATCACATGAGAATGATARCATGCATGGAAAGAGAATGAAAGTGTGAAACAATATTTCAGCTGAGATCTTTTAAGATCTGCGAAGATGGTCCTGCACTTAGATTTCCATCCATGCAACCCTCATTGCAGTGTTAATTCATGTTGCACAGGACTGTGTGTCATATCAGCTAGCAGAAAGTTGTGGGTTTTTTTCCTAGAGCTTTAAATCCAAATAGTATAAATCTATTTTATAAGTTTATTGTATACCATACGGTAAAAATTCCATAGAGTTTAATTGAATCTGTTACAYGCTAATATTATTAGATTAATGGAATGGACTTGGGTGTCTTTAAAAGGATGACATGTTTAGTCAATGTCTTGTTCATCAAGACGCTGCCAGTGAATGTTAAGGACACAAGCTTTTGGCAAATGGAGTTGTCTGAAGTTATGCTGAAACTCAGCTATTCCATGTTAAATGTGTTTCTCCCTGCTTCATGATGTGAGTGTTTCAAAACTGGACTCCRTCAAGAGATGCAGAAAATTTGTTGTCAAAGACCTACCAGAAGGCTTCCTCTGAACTTGCCAAGGAATAGACAACACTAATGAAACGTCAGCATCACTAAAATAATATTATTATCCAAGGATTATACGCTTTTCTTTTTACAATAAAAAACCAATTTTAATTGCAGTACAGGTTATCCAGTACAGCCATAAAGCAGTAAACAAAGAATTAATTTGTGTTCCTTCTGCACTTATCAGTCATTCACTAATTAGTTTCTCTCTCAGGTTCTGAGTGACTCTTAGAAAGAAGAACCTCTTGAGGATACAAAGGTTAATTTTGAAGTGATTACAAATATTCAGCTAACATTATAATTAATAGCAGTACTTAAAGCACARCAGTCATCTCCCATCCCTGTAAGGAACATTTGCTAATTAGAGGGACTATTGGAATTTGTCAGGATATTTAACTTTTCATTGTTCAATCAAGTGAGCTCATGAAGCTGGGAGAAATGTTAAACCACTTCTTAAGCATGTAAACAAATAAATTTTGTGTACTTAATTTTATCCCAATAACTCATCAAACACGTTATAAAATACTGGGCAGATCATGCCATTACATACATATAAATCTTCCATGGATTCACAAACATTTTTATGCTATTAACAAATAAAACYAAAATTACTTCTAGGCCTGCCTACAGATTGCACAGAATAATTTATCCACCAGAGAAATTAATTTGTGTCCTGGTTTGAGGTGGCATAAAGTTAAATTTCTTCACAGTTGTTATTATGGGGCTTTGTTTTGGGTTTGTAATGAAAACAGTGTTGATAACACAGAGATGTTTCTTATTGCTGAGCAGTGTTTCCATGGACTCAAGGTCTTTCCTTSTCCTCACTCTGCCCCAGCAGCGAGGAGACTGAGGATGCACAAGGGGTTGGGAGGAGACAGAGCCATGACAGCTGACCCCAGCTGCCCACAGGGATATCCCAGACCATATGGAGTCATGCTCAGCAATAAAAGCTGGGGGAAGAAGAAAGAACGGCGCGACAGTTGGAGTGATGGCGTCATTKCATGTGATGGAGCCACCTGCCTGCTCGTGAAAAGTAGTGAAACAATTCCTTGGTTTTCTTTCCTTGCATGTGTAGCTTTTGCTTTTCCCGTTAAATTGTCTTTATCCCAACCCATGAGTTTTCTTAGTTTTACCCTTTGGATTCTCTCCCCCATTCAACTGGGAGTAAGTGAGTACCTGGGTGGTGCTTAGATTCTCACTGGGTTTAAACCATGAAATTTTCTTACTAGCAACAGAAATGAGTATGAAGTAAAATAAATTGTGATATTAGGCATAGCAAAACATAAAATATACTCAATATTTCAAAATGAAAAATTTTATATCCAGGTAAAATGAGTTGAAGAAATAAAGAAATTAGCTTATTTATTGTAGTTCATAAAATTGCTATGGGAATTTCTGACCATGGCCAGGTTAGGATACAACATACCCTATTCAAATCTGGCATAGTGATATTGAAGTTAGACCACACATAAAATGGAAAATATCTTTCTTTCTTTATGACATGTGAAAGTCTTGTGAATGAATGCAGGTAGCTCCAAATGTGAACTCTGCTCTGAGAGCTGTGAGTTATTCAGCTTTAGGTGATCAAGTCTCTGGCAAACAAAACCATTCCAAATTTTYGTTCCGAATTAGGACTCTCAAAAAAGAAAAACCTTTAACACTGACATATTTCTGGGTATTGTTAGTCCACATTCCTTATTGAAGAGGGGCTTATGATGCACCTGTTTGGATTGACAGACATATTTCAGTAAAGCACGCAGCAGATGTAGCCATAATTTATAGGTAGTTTCTTAAGAAACAGTTTGTTTTTTGCAGAGAACTTGGTTTGTTGCCATGCACCACACCTCCCCACAGACTGTCTTTATTAAAAATACAGTTATTTATATTTACACATCATCCTTTAAATAACTAGTTCAAACTGTTGTACTATTTTTTGTTGTCTGGAAAAAATCATAAAATGAGTGAGTATCAAAGGTTGTTTGCAATGGTCTTTTTTGCACATTTTATGTCCTTGACAGAGCAGGAAATGGGCATGAAATGTGTGCATGCTTGGCTAATATGAGCCTTATCAGAGCCTTTGTGTGGAAAGGTCTTTTTCTGATTAAYAGTAAATCAATTTGAAAAGGTAATAATCTTTTTTAATGTCAAATAGAATGACAAACTTGAAATACATTTTTTTTGGTAACATTTTAAAGTTCAACCAAAAACTCCAATAGAAGAAGGGCTGCTCAAAGCATAATTTCTGACATTAATTTTTGTTATGTTTTTTCTGGACTCATAAAATATATCTGGTCTTGTTTTTAATAAGTGGTTTTAAACAGTCATAAATTCTGAGAACAGAGTAAAAATTTACATAATATCAAAGCCGAATTTAAAATTTCTACTTAGAGAAATGATGGTGTTTGTATACTGATTATTTTGAATGTTGCATGCATATGGAAGACATCTGCTGGAATCTGACCTTTTTTGTAAACCCTGTGTTATATTATGCCTCTAAAACTTACTGCATTTTTTGTTAATAGTAAAAAAAATAATAAAAAGAATTTTTATTTCCATGGGGAATTAATATTTTGTCTCAGGAATGAAGTACATCATTRAATTATAACTACTGAAATATCTTTTATTAGTTTGGAATTGCAATGTCTGGTGTCCTTTTTTCCTGAAGTGTAGGACCTACTCTGAAGCATGGGAAATTGATATCCTTTAATTGGTCTTTAGCTTTGAAGTAACACAAGAAGGAAACTACTATTCAAAAGAAGACCAAATATCAGAMTCTTCATTGCACTGCTTCTATGGGACAGAAGATGTATTTGGTGTGTTTGTAGTAGTCCTTACTAGATCATCCTATTTTGAATCCTTCACTAATATAAATATTTTTCTGCATATAGACAGAAAAATTTAGTCTAGAATGCTACTGTCTCAGTCACAGGCATTAAGACATTTGTGCTAATGTTTTAGAAAAAGGTAGAAACTTACCTGAGCAGAGTTGTATGTCTAGGTGGGAAAGAAATGGATTTAAGATACTTCAAGCAGCAGGTCGAAAACTGTGATTAAAAAATTATGATTTAGTTGCCTCTTACACTTCTACAGCACAGAATGGCTTGGGTACCCAATGTCCAGCCAATAGCTAATGCCTGGTGATACCCAGAAAATCAACAAAGCAGGAACTACCTGTGTAGAGATCCTGCCCAAGAGATACCGGTGACTATGAATGGTGTAAGAAAGATTGTCTTGTCACATGAAGAAGCAAAACTTTTCTAATTACTTTATTTTTTTATTTTTATTTGTATTTGGTTTTGATTTGTATTTGTATTTTTTAATATTTGTTAATTAATCTAAATCTGGGCATATTATTTTATCCAGCCTACTGTTGCTCCATAAATCCAGTTCTATTTCGCTTGTAATGGTTTGCAGCAATTGATTTATTGAAGATCACAGAAACGAGGTAGTCAAGGTTAGCAATGTTTTTTTGAGGAGACATGGTTCAGAGCTCTAAGGCCAAGATGAGATGATTTCAGAGTGGTTGGGCAGAGGAACAGAAATTGTTAGCTTTGAAGCAAAATAGGGGAAAATATTCTGCTGCAGAAGCTGATAAAGTGTTTATTTGGCCAGATTGCTGTATATATTTATGGAGCCCACAAACAATATGATAACATGTTCCAGTGAAGCATTTGGAGCACCTAGAGTAATTATGTTATTTAGAATATGAAAAATAAGCAAGATGACTTTTTCAAAATTTWACACAATCTCAGTAGGTTCAAATGCCACACCAGAGGAATAAGAGTAGAGTATTAGGCTGTATTGGGCTGACAGTAACAGTAACCATGACATGCTAAGGGAAAGTTAGAGTGTGGTTAAGGCAGAAAATTAGTTGTACCGGGAGACTTTGCTTAGTCCTATGGTGACTCTGTAACAAAAAATGCATGTTGCAAACTCTACGTTTTAAATCCCTTGAATGCTTACTTGTTGGAAAAACTGGTCAGTTAGCGAGCRAGAGGGGACACGAGTCTTGATTTGCTTTTTTGTTGTGCACCAGRCCTGTGTCTAGAATTGCTTCATGCAGCTTTTAGGGAATAAGAATTTTAATACCTGAGTAGGAATGCGAACGCACATAAACTCAAGGCAGCAAATTTAATATGGAAATGGAAAATTACAGGAAATTGTTTATATGAAATACTTAAAAACATAAGAGAACAAGTTAAATAGAGAGCTGAGAAGGTAAAATATTCACAGAAAGTTTCTTCAAAAATTCTACTTTATAGATATGGTGAAAATATAAAGGGATCATTAGACTCTTTGAGGAACAAAATTGTTTACTGGGTTAACAGCAGAGCCAAAATATTTTGCTTCTATTGAAAAGTGGAAATATTGTCTAATTTAAAAGAGCACAAATTTTGCCATGTTAAAAAAAATTATTTTGCCAAATCAAGACATATTTTGAGTCGCATCTAAAAAATTTTAAAAGAGTGTAAAAATAATTCTAAATTATTTTAAATGATAGGGAAATTATACCTATAAATTAAGATGCTGCTGCAACAGAACCATTCTGTACAGAAAATGGAGATCAAGAATAATATTAAATTAATCTTATATAAGAGATTTTAGAAAAAAATCAATACAATGATTGGTAGGAAAGTACTAAAGTGGATGACATGCAAGCTAAATGGAACCAATTGTGAAAGTGCTGAACTGCTACTTTTATGTACATCCTGCTGTCTAAATCAGCATTAAGAGAATTATTGTAGATTCATCTTTGAAAACATGAGGTCAAAATTCAGCTGYGCCTCAAAAATCTAATACAGTGTCAGGAATCATTAGGAAAAGAATTAAGCGGAAAGCACAGTTCTGAAAATTGGTTTATAAGACAATGATGCACTCAAATGTAAAATATTGAGTGATGCATTGGTCAATCCATCTCAAAATTGATTTAGTAGACTTAGAAAAGTTAGAAAGAATGGTTCTTATCCAAAGTGAGATCACAGACTAGAACTGTGAAAATAGTAAAAAGGAAAAATAGTTGAAGTCAAAATATTTTACTTTGAAATTTTCTGAATAGAACTTTCTATTTTTTTCCTTCAGCTTCATAATTACAATTTTTGAAGCCTTTCAGCAACAAAAGTTACATATTTTAATTTAGCGTATTTTTATTTGAGCATATAATTATGCAAGTTGTTCTAAATAGAATTAGCTTATAATTTAATTTTTCTTGATTAATTGGAAAAAACCATTTTTTTTTTTATCCAATGTATGCCCAGTGCTTTAGGAAAACTGGGCATTTTGTTGGTTACAAACTACTATTACTGAACTTCTTCTGGTGACATTTTATCAAAACTGTGATTGTCTGAAGAAGGAAAAAACAGAAGTTTTGTTGAAATCTGTATTCTACAGATGTGCTAACATGAATTTTTCCCATCCTTAGTTTTGAAAAGTTTCCCATSTGCCTGGTTCTCATTTGAATTGTGAGGCGTAAATTTATAAATTTTGTATGTTCATCCAGAGGAAAAGTTTTGTGTTTGCCCAAGTCCAGTTTCTATATTTGCTCTCACCCTTTGACTTTCATGAATTTAACCGGAAAATTATTTATGTGTAAGAGGAAGCTGGTGAAAATAGTCATTATATCTCCATAGGAAAGCAAAGAAATAGGATATTTGGCCATTMCTGAAAGACTGGAAGAGACATTTAAAGAAAAGTCACTGGCAAAGCTGCTTGTATTCACTGTCATGCCCTTGGTTGTCCTCTGCCCTTCTTTTCTCCTCCATTTCATATCTTTTAGACTGATGTTGGAATTTAAGTGATCTAATAAAAGAAATTTCTCCTGTGAAAACAGGAGACAATTATTTGCTACTAGGTGCGAATTCCTAATATTGCAGCAACTTCCAGACAYCTGATAGGGAGGGAAGACTAGTAGACTGATAATATTTTATGTGTGTGACTTTTAAGATCAGCATGTCATATTATGGCCTGAGACTATAACAGGCTTCAGACAGCAGTGAAACAACATCCTTTTTTCTCTCGGAAAAGAAGGGTACACTTATATAATGTCAGTTATTAAATTGCAATGATAATTTGCTCTTGGAGACATGTGGGAAAAGTGTATGTAAGTTTCTTAACAGGTATATTATGGTGTAAAAATAGTCTGTTGGCACAARGAAGCTTTGATATCAGTGGGAAAAGAAACCCTCTAAAAACGAGAAATTCTCATCTTGACCTAAATGGAAAATAAAATAAGACAGTTCTCAAAGGAATTTCAGAAAGTAATAAGTGTGGTAGGCAACCAGCCTGCCAGAACAACCACAGTGTTTCTTTTTCCCCTGTTTTTTTTCTCCTAGTTGACCAGAGGGATCTAGTTTAAACTCAGGCTGCCTGTCTGAAGAATCATCCCTTAAATGGCTTCTGTGGAGGTGGGCTGATGGTATAGGTTAGACTCAGCCAGTTAGGACTTTGAGAAATGCTCTGTGACTTGGCCCATTTGACATCTACTAATGTGCCAGTCTCAGAGGTAAAATATACTAAGAACATCAGCCTGAAAAAGTTATTTTGCAACGCACGTAGCAGGAAAGAGAGAGGGAGAGACAGAGAGAGAGGGAAACCAAGGGAGAGCACTTGTCCCTGTAAAGGCTGAAGTGTAAAAAGCTGTGGGGAAAAAAAAACCCCAACATTTGAGAGAAATTCTCATGCTACTTCTTGGATAAAATTCAGGCTTGAACCAGAGCTAGTTGAGAATACATCTAGGGTATACATTTACCTCATTTGTTATCTGCTGTGGAGAGAATATCTATAGCCTATGCTAATGCAGCATGCAATGTTTGCATTTTGGTGTTTATTGCAATATCCAGGACTGACCAAAATTCACCCATGCTAAAAATAATATTAGTCAAAAATACTTCAATTTTGTGGGTCTTTTTTTGTCTGGTTGTTTATATACATATTCACCTCCACTCTAGTATTCTAGACAGTTATTATCTGCTCCTTCACCTGTCCTGCAATTTCATCTCTTCAGTCTTCCTGAWTTTTTTTTATACTCTTAGTTTCACCTTTACAATACTGTCACCTGTTAAGAATTTTTAATGCTGTTGAGAAGAAGACATACAATAAACTTTGTCTTTATTGTATTGGATGCTTTTTGACAACATTTTTTTCATACACATTTCCTTCAATGCTTTTGGGAATTAAAAAAAAAAAAGTTATTCCTTAAAGTCTTTTAGCAATATTTAGGTAATTGCTACGAACTAATCAATGTGTGTATTTGTAATCTATTCAGTTTTCAAAGAAGTAATCTTAGTGGAAACAGTAGAATGATATTTTATATCATATGAATTAGTTTTAACRAACAATATTTTAAACAATAAACTTTAAATTTTACCACAAAAAATGTGGTTTTTCTTTAGTATGATCTAAAATTAAATATTCTGTCTTGAAAGGAGAACAAGCTTCCAGGGAAAAAGTATACAAAGATACATATATAGATGAGTTAATTTTTCTCTATTCTATTTTTTTATTTCCTTTGTGAGTCCTAGTAAAAAATAGATTACCTCTTCCTTATTCTTGTTTTCTATTCAAAAACAAGAATATTTTTCAAATTCAGAAGAAAATAAATGCATTTTGATGATGTCTGAATGATCCCCTATGAATGCATGCAACTAAAATTTCCTGTCACCTTAAGAATGGACAGCATAATGATAATCATTTTGTATTTGTAAAATATTTGAAATATGTCATGTTACAGACTATTACAACCTGCCTTTTGTTTAGTTACCCAGTTCCGGGTAAAAGCAGTTTCCAGTTCAAAATTTAACACTGTCTGGAAGCTTAAGCAGCCTCTTCTGAGTTCTTATTGGCACGATGAATGCATTGCTCTATACATTGCTGTCCTTTTGTCCGTTGCTTCAGGCGGCACGGCAAAGGTGTCACAGACAACGAAGCAAAGGCAGAACTTAGCTCAAACCACTGATGATGGACTCTTCTTGGTCCYCACAAGCACAGTCAGTGGAGATGGATGGGGTGGCTGCTTGACATGAGAGATGGCAGCAGTGACCAAGAGCTATGGAGCAGGTTACTGAAAGAGATGCACCTTTGCTGTAGCTGGTTTTATGTAATATATTTATAGATGAAGGAAGTGGAATTGAATTAAATTTTGTGCCTTTTACAGTCTTGACAGAAAGTCCATTGCCTCTATATTCAGAAATGCATTTTAAATTAAGAGAAGCAGTTTACAGATTGTCAAACATCATACAGCTTTCAGCTAGTTTACCTAAATTACAATTAAGGTTGAAAGTTCTCTTTTGTGATTGCACTTTAAATTACCATGACATTTGGATCAGATCTCATGGATGTGAACATCTGGGGAACACCTAGGGGAAAGTTCAGATTAACACTGCAGTGAAGACATGTTTGTAAGGAATGGGGGATTAGCTAAAAATGTTCTATTACAATGAAAGAAATTGCACAAAACCATGTTGTCACTCAATCATAGCAGTATAGCACAGAGAGAAGCAGACCATGTCGTAAATCTGTCCAGCCATTTAGATGGGTAAACACTGCCTGCATTTGTTGTTTTAGAACATAGTTTCATCTGTTCCTGGGGCTGTGATTTCAAAGGTAGCTGAGGAAATTATACATGCTTCAATTAATAAGCAGTTTTAAGATGTTCTGAGTATTTTGTGATAGAAAAAACCTAAGATGAACAATTTGCAGAGGACTATGCTATCATTCAATTTTAAGCAGAAATGTCACAATGTGATAGAGTGGTACAACAAGTATTTTATCACTTTTCTCAGCAAGGGCTTAAAAACAGCTGTAAATTATGTACACTATGAAGTAATGGCAAATGAACTTCCTCAGCCAGATATCTTGGCAATATTTGTATGTTCTACAGGTATTCTCTGTCTGTTTTGGCTCAGGCCATGTTTGAGCTGAGCTCCACATTTTTCCCATATCCTAAACGCTACTAGAAACTGGTGGAAATAATGAATTACATCACCTAAATAATGGAAACCAGAAACCCACAATGTGCTGTCATTCCTGTTTCACAAAGGCTTACATCATCTTCATGTGAATACTGAGCAAAAGACGTTTGAATGCTGCACTGGAGAGGTTTTCATGGAAGGAAGCAATTTCTTTTAGATATTCTTTAAAATCTTTTTTAAAACAGTGAAAAAATGCCACTTGATGTAATCAACATATTAGAAAATCCTTAGTTTGACCTATGTGGGTGTAAATTAAGAATTTACACTTCCTTTTAATACAGTAAACACTTGATTGTTTTTTTAACCTGACCTGGGACCTTTAATACGGGTGAATCACATATCATTTCTGAGGAGTAATGATTTAAGCAAAGCAATGACAGCAGAATGATATAATGGCAATGATTTAAAGTCAATGACTGTTTATTTAAAACAATTCTTTAAAGAGAGAGAAGGCAGCCCATTCCTTTGCCTTTGTAATTGTACCTATAAGCATGGTATCTAAATGGTTTACAATTAAAATATTTAACAGCCTGAAATAGCATTGCACACTCTTAAGAAGAATAGTTATACATTCTGTTACTTACTACTAGAAGGTGTTTGTAACTGAGCCATATCTGATATTTACTGTTCTAGATTAAACAGAAATAAGAGCAAACTAATTTTGTAATAATTGTTTTTGAACAGTAATCTTTCCTGTCTTACTGGACAGTTCTGTCTATTTTGGTTCAATTGATATTTTAGGCAACTACACCATTAAAGATAAAGGAGTTATATTATAAAAATAAGTCCTCACTGTTCTAGGGCAAAGCTGTTCCAAATCGCTCTTTCTCTTCAAATGATGTTTCATCATTTCATTATGTTCTCTTTTCATTGTGTTTCATTTTTGTGCATCTTTCTGAGATTTTGAATTCTGCAGACAAACTGTCTTTTATATGTAGGAACGTATGACAGCTGCTTTGTGACTGTCACATCTGGCAGGGCTTCTAGAACCCAGCACTATGTTAGTAATAATAATTAGTGATAAGAGTATTAGCAGTAGATGTATACTACATTCGCCTTATGAATCGGAAAGCATAATACTATTCAGAAATTACTTTTATATTTCATGCATAATGTGGAATCCTGACTACTGTTATATCAAATTAGATTGAAAAAAACAAGTTTCCTAAAAGTTTGGTAAAATTTCAAGTCACTTGGAAAAATTTTTGGCCCTAATTTATAGTCCTTTTCTTGCCTTGTCTGTGGGACACAGTTTGGTAAACAGAGAACATCTTGTTAAGGACTGTCAACATTTGGAACACAAGCATTAGCACCTGTTCACATCTTTTGTAAACATATTTGACATAATTATAATACCATATGTTACGAATGGTTGACAAAATTTGATTAATACACAGTAGTGACTCACAATACTTCTCATGCCRCTTAAGTGTTATACAGTAGTTAGCATTGACAAGATGCATTTTTTGGCTTCTGAGACATGTAAAAATTGAAATTAAAAATATAGGAGGAGTATTTATTGAAACAGGTATTTCAATTAGAACTTTTAAAAAAACCTTTTACTTTCTACATAATTGAGAGACAGCATTTTCTCATTACCGAATCTCTCACATACATGTACAGCATATTTGCATGTTTATGAATGGTTGTGTAGAAGCAACAGAAACAAGATGCAAGTGACTGCAAGCTAACATGCTACATATTTACTTTTCTTGTCTCTCATCCAATGGTTTTTATGTTTGTTTACCTGTGGAGTTTTTACAGTCTTATACTGCAGTAGTAGCTTATCCCTATTTAACTATAAACATGGAGTCTTGATCCTGCTGGTGTCTATGGTACCACACATTATAAAAAAGTTCCTAAGCAGTGTTTGAAATGAAAATTGAGAAGACTTATCAGGAGACCCCTTCTGGAACCTATTAACTGTTGTTTCCATGGGAGAAAAAGTGACTGTGTGTATCTGTTGCTGTCAGAGAATTACCAGCAAAGTATTGGTCCATTTTTTGTCATCCCATAAAAGGCAGTATGACCCTTAGCTTGCCTGTGAGTAAATAAAACAAAAGGGCAGGAATATATGAAAAAAATTGTGGAAGAGGCAGGGATGTCAAATTTCCAGGAATGCTCTGGTGCAAATTCAAYGTGTTTGTCTAAACATGGTCTATTTAAAACTGATATTTCTTGTAGACAAGCTGTATTTGTGAAAGCATTTCTAGATTAAAGCAAAGAAGGAGAATGTATACAGAGTGAATGTGTTAAGGCTTTTGTTTAACAGATGAAACCTTGGATGTATTTGTTATGTGTTAGATATAGAACTTTCTGTAAATATTACTTCAAGGAAAAGGAAGTGATTTTCCTATGGTGTTCTGTAACATGAAGAATATCTTCAAGGATGCACATAAGTTAGAGATACGTTGAGGTCTAAAAAGCAGCAACTATTTCAGTTCAGCATTTCTAATCATATGYCCAGATTAGCATGAATGCCCTGAATAAGGACACAGAACTGTAAATAAAACTCACCAGCTTTTATCTTGACATAAAATGAAAGTTTGCCTTGGAAACCTTTAATCTGACTGTCATCTTTTTTCATTCACAGCAGTGAGCCTGTAAAGAGCTCTGCCTCTGCAGTGAAATACTATCGTACAGAAAGAGGGTTATCAAAAAGCAACGCTTGTTTATTTATTGAAATCCCTATCAACAGAATGCCAGTTCTTTTGAGAATGAAACATTTTTACTCTGAATCCTGTGTCTGAGCAAACTCTTTCTATTAGATTTGGAAATGATAACGTCTACTGTAATAAGTCCTTGTCTGTGCACGTTTTCCCCCCTAAGGATACAGAACGCTAAGAAAATAAATTAAAAAATAAACCTGCCTAACTACTGCTACTAAGTCTGCTTTAAGAAAATCTATCTTGCAATATTCACAAAACTCCCCATCAAAACCACCCGAGACTATTTTTTGTCTATTAAGTTATGCATTATTTATGCTAAGAGTCATCCTTTAGAACACATTTTACATGTTAAGAATTACAAGTACATAAAGACCAACTTCTGAGAATAGTCATTGAGAATATCTCATTAGAGATAACCATAAGAAGACAAAATGCCTTGCTCTTTTTCAGCTTTCTCTGTAAATTCCATTTGAACACCAACCCATGGGTGAAGGAATAGATGTTAAATACAGTTTAAATTGACAAAATCTGCTTCAAGTCCAAAATATTGGAGTGAGATTTACATGCCTGACAATACCAAAACCATGCAAACAAACAAAAATCTTATAAGAAGAGCATTTCATGAAACACACTGATTTATTTTTACATATACCTTAGGCAAGAGGAACAATATTGTCCTGTTAGTGGAACCTCAAGGAAGCAAACATCTTCCTTAACCACAGCATTTTCTTTGTTCCTCTAAATTGGCATCAGTTGGTCTCATAGGTTGCTCAGGTGAATGTTTTCATTCCTATCAAGTGGGGTKACTCAAGTAAGAAAGGTTTCAAGGCAAGATTCTGTGTTCATTCTTCAGTGTTTTAAGAACAATTTCATAGTAATTCCTAAACAACTGAAGGAACGATGTATTTGTTCATACTCCAAATGCAACCCCACAGAGCTTTGAAATTTGTAGCCTCTCTAACCTCAGAACAATTAGATGAGAAAGATGTTTGGGATCTCATATCCCTGATGTAGGTTTTATTGTGTCTGCAATTTAATCATCCAGGTCTCAGAGGGAAGCAAAGATGGTTTTGTCCTTCTTAGATCAAGTCTCTATGTTTACTGTACTCAGTCCAGGCGGATAGATGCCTGTGAAGATCCTAAGCTGTCCCTCTGAAAATCCATTTAGCAGGTAGAAAATATAGTTACTGGTTTAAGATCACTATTCTACATAAGTTATTCTATTTCAATAAAAAATATGAAAAAATAGAAGTTTGCATATGCTGTGGATTTAATCTTGCAAAAAAGAATAAGGTCAGGCTCCTAAAACAGGAATGTGGTTACAACATCTGTCACTTATTTCCTTTTCAAACCAATGTCATGGACCGGGCATCCACTATAAAGGATGCTGAATCTTGTTGGGACACTTTGAATTGGGTCTGTAGCTCTGAGGTTGGAGGTAAAGACTTCCGAAAGGAAAGTGAGTAATCAGGCCTGGATGACTGCAAAATATTCTAAAAGTTGTATAACCTAAGACCTAATCAAGATTTTCCTAGTTTTTGTTACAGTGGGAAATACTGGAAAGATAAAATGCAACATTTTCTGTTTGACTGTCTATATATGGTCTAGGTGATGAAAACTGAAGGTTTATTTAATTTTTATATATTGCAAAATTTTCTTAACAAGATGTTTCTTTGTCATCCTACTCCCATTTCAAGGAGAAAGTCTTAGATTGCCTAATTTTCTTGTTTGTTTTTTTGTAAATAACTTGCTGTGTTTGTTCTTCGTGTGGACAGAATTCCCCAAAATAGAGATAGAAGCCAGAACTATTCATCAAGAAAACATTGCAATGATTTTACTGTAGGACTAATTATTTTACTGGAATTTTTGCRTCTCTTTTTCTTTACATGTTCCATAACTGATTTTTTTACCAAGATGTCAAAAATAGAAAACATGCCATATTCGTTCTGTTGCTTCTAAATAGAGTTCAATGCAAAGAATTCAACAAAGTGTGTAGTTGAATGTTTATTTCTGCTTTGGTAAATGTATTAAGATCTCCTTGAAGGAATGAAAAAATAACTGGTAATTTTTTTTTAAGGGAGGGGTAGGAATCATACATAGAATCATCTTTTTGATTTAAAAAGTTGTTTTAAATGGAATTTTAAAGAAGCGTAAAAATTCTCTCAAAAGTTACCCTCTTCTAGTAATATTTGCTGCTAGTATAACTTAATAGCTAGCTGGATAGTACTATATTTTCATCAGGATAACACTATGACAATATTTCCTTCCAATTTGTCTCGTCTTTCTTCCAGCAATCTGTAGCTTCATTTTTATATATAGAAATGATTTTGAAAAATATAGGATTTAATTTCTTAATCCATTACAGAATGCTAAAATGGGAGTTTAGACAATTAATTTTTTATACTGCAAACTCAGTTCTTTTAAATGACCAAATCTCCATCCTCCTGTGGTTTTGAACTTTTTTCCCCTTGTGAATATTGGAAGAATTCAGATAAACTTCACATTCATATCAGGTGAGTTGGTCTGGAATTTAATGTACAGCATGTTTGGCAAGGCTTGGTCACCTGAGAACTTCTAGGGCCACCAGATTTCAAGTTTATGTTTATTCTTGACAATTTCTGCAGAATTCCGTATCTTCCACATCTTTCAGAACTTCACCTAAGTGAGTCCTTGAAGGAATAAGGATAAGAGATTGGAGAAAACAAAATTAAGCTCAGAAAACACAGAGCAACTGATTTTCTCTCAAGTCGGCAAGAAAAATAGTTTTGTTTCTCTTTCCTGTGTGTGTGTATTTATATTTTAATGTTTTTTTGGCAGCTTTCACTGTACGCCAGTTTGTTTTTGTCTTAAGAGGTTGAGTTCCTTTATATCTTGAATAATGATCACAGTGTCAACAGCCAAATTAAGCACACTCATATTTTTATTGGTGAAACCAGGAAACTGTATGTCCACTTGCTGACATACAACTGGAATTTTGCTGCTCTGTTTTTTATAGCCAGCTAATATCAGAATTGCAGTGTGGCTCTCATGTTATCTCTCTACTTTATCATGATAATGATATTTCTAATTTCTAATGAAACTGTTCAGTTATGAGTTTTATCTTTATCAAATAGCTGATACATTTTTTCTACTAATAAGGATCACAGTGGTTTATAATTGTACATCCTCTGCAGYTTTTGGAGCATTGATTACTTTGTAAAGCAAACTAAAGATAAATGTTGGCATAAAACTATTATAATCAACAAAATGGAAATTTGTCTATTTAATGGGTATTAAAAATTGTATTTTCTTTTGTCCTGTTATGAATAGAAGTTGGAAAGCACTGGGGGAGAAAGGCAAAATATAATGTTCTTATACTGTTTCTAGCTACCTGTACCTGAATTCTCTCATTCACACTTTCAGCTATTCATTATAATTCTACTGTTCTTTCTAAAGTCCTGGTATGGTCCTCTCTGCTTCTGCTGTGCCTGCTAATCCCTTCAATAGATTTTGTAAACAGTTTCTCTCCCCATCAGCCGGTACCTCTGCTGCTTCTCTGACCAACATGCAAGTTTAAGATCTCTGCTGTCATTAGCTTCCACAACCTCCACTCCAGTCTGAAAGGGTGCTCAGGGCAAGCTCCCTTGCCCTGCTGCAGAATGCCTTCTGCCTTTCTTCTTCTTGGGAAATTGCAGTCCCTATTGCCCTCCCTTCTGCTGCCTCACCAGGCCCTTTAGGAAAAATGTGTGGTCCTAACCTGTTTCTAACCTGATTCTTTCCTTTCTGCCACTCTCTCAGGAACCAGTCCTGACCTTTTAGTCCTTTCCCTGCCTGCTCAATAGGAATATTCAAGCTTAGTCTGTTTAAAGATGCGCATCTGTAGATTCATTTGCTTATTCTGTTTTATGTGACAAATTCACTTTTATGTTTTAGACCTCTGAATGCTTTCTTCAAAACAGTTCTGATCTATATTCTCTGCCTCTCTGCCTCTTCACATTTTTCCTTTATTTTTCCCCAGTAATGCAGTTTTCACTGTCTTTATCTTAATGTCAGCTTTGCTCATCTTCCACTGCTGCAGTCAGCAAAAGTCACCGGCTATGCTCAGCTCAGTAGCATTAGATTATATTACAAGTATCCTGACATTTTATGTAAATAATGTAAGCAATGTGGTGTCCTAGAGCACAAGATTAATTTCAAAAATCTTTTTACACCTTTGCTGTGAAACTGTAATTTCAGCCAGCTCTCTGTCACATACCCTCTCAGTTCTACTAGAAACCACTTTCAAATAATGCTTTAGAGAGGGCGGGAAACACTTTRTATAGCAGGGAAAAAGCTACCTTACTAAAGTAATGCTGTTACACCTGATTAAGACACACACTTCTAAATGAATTTATGAATGAGGAAGATGGGTATAATTACTTTATCTTGTGTTGCAAATCTGGGGTCAGTATCCACAATTTGATTTCCAAAGTGTTCATGTTTAGATGATTTAATCCAAAACTCATGTTCTCGCTCTTTTGACCCCGGATTTTAAAATCTGTTCTTTGCTAAGGTTGTGATTACAGGAAAAAGCCAAGCCAAATGCAACCTCCTTTATCCAGGCCCCTTTCTCCTTTAATTCATGTTTTTATAAGGTTAATTTGCTGCAAGTGCATCTGTCCATGCCATTGATTGTGTGCCATGCATGTAAGGACCAGCAGCGTGGCAGGCAGGAACTCTCATGAGTCTAAGGTTCCTACAGCTTACTGCAAAACTGTGCCTCTAGAGCTGGTAGCCTCAGGTCCATGGATAAATGAGGTCTACTTTGCTGAGTTCAAGAGGTCTTATTTATAAGTTCTTAGAGGTTATGATTTTTATTGTCTACCATGTTACGAGTCACTAGTCACTACAGTAGTGCAGCAAAAAATCAGCTGTCCCAATCCATGTATATGTAGAGGTTTAAATAAAATACGTGGAATTTGCTAAAATTTGGTGATAATGGACTCAATGGATGTGCAAGAAAAAATGGTTCTAATCATTAAGAAAGGCTCGAAAAAATGTGTGTCTGTGTCTACTTTACACCAGTAATTAATAAGAGCTGTGCCTGGAAAGGTAAAGCTTTTTTGTAATGGGGCCCCAGCCTTTCTTATCTAGCTTTCATAAATTCAGTTTTTTGTATTCTCCACACTCTTTTGCTATATGCCTATGATTTCTGTTGGGAAAAGCAGATATACTTTCTACAGGTAATGTCTGTGAATGCACCAGTGCACAAACTGAGGCGGCACAGAGCCCTGGGCAACCTGTGTTCCACTTGARTGGCAGATGGATTTCACCCTGGTCCTGTCATATTCTTATCTTCTCTGGTTTTCTTAGCAAATAATAAACTATGTTCCTGGAATAGTTCAGCCATATGCCTGGAAAGAAAGGCTACTTCTTAAGAACAATCTCTRCTTGTCCACTGACAAGATTTTTCAAACAGCTTTCATGAAAATTTGAAAGCAGTATCATATTTAGCACTTCAGGCTTAAAGCCAGGGCAATTTAATTAAATATGTTTAAGCACCGAAGAGATGCATCCCTAGAACCAGATTCTCTAACAGTATCTGTTTTCTAAAATTATAAATTATTGAGGATTTGCTCCAGAAATTCAAAGAGACTGTGAAATGACAGTTTGAGTTGCAAGGCTCCTTTGCTGATCTTGTGGAATATTGCAGCTTGTACAGGAAAAAGAGTATAGGATGGATGTACAGGATGGAGTACAGGGTGATTGAACAGGTATGAAAGTTGCAGGTGTGGTGAAAAGACACAGAAGTTTCCTCTTGCTGTAGAAACAAGACACTTGCCCTGGAGAATGAACACATTACTCTTTCCCGGAGCRAATTATTTTGGCAGTTGGATTTGTTGTTGGAAAATCCAGTTCTGGGTAGATTGAAATCTAGATAGAGCCGTGTATACACAGATATARTTGCACTCTTTTTGCCATGACGATTACAAAAAGCCACAGCCACCCCACTGTCAGGTTGCTACGTCCTAATGCCACATAAAAGATTATATTAAAAAGGTTTAAARTGCTTCTTGTCACTTCACCTACAGCATACCCTCTGTTCTGTGTTTGCTTGCTGCCTGAAACAGTATGTTTCCACTCCATGGGCTCGAAATGTATAATATGATAATTAATTACTAATATTTGAACAGCGTGCTTAGAGACTAAGTTGGCCATAATTCAAAGAGTTGTTGAACTTGCCTCAAACTGGACTGATGATAAATCCCAGTTTACCATTTTAGCTCTACCTGTTTCTCATTTCTCCTTTTTATATTATGCTCATCTTTGGAAGTAGAAAATTTCAACAGATTTAAAAGTACTAGAGAGAAGAGCAGCCCAGAATATGCACGTTCAGGTCATTAAGGATGTTACAATTATCTTGTTATTCTGCATTATCAATTCTATCACCTGTTTTATAAGGACAATGATAACAGTGTTTTGAAAGAGGGAGCTGAAGTACTTCAGAAAAATGAACAACCTGATGAAAAAAGAAGAGAAAAAAGTTTTGACGAGCGATCATCCAGTTTCTCTGAGATTTTATCAGGTGAGAATCTCACTTGAAAACTCAGCCAAATCACAATGGATCACTCTGCCTTAGAAAGCTGGCATAATTTTTTTACATCAGTATTTTCTGTGGTTGCAATAGAGGCATAGCAGTATAAAATGGAAGAYCTATTATAATAATTGAAATACATTTATATGCAGTAAAATACCAGTGATGTTATCTAGAACTATAAACATTTAGGATACTATTCAGTGGTACTACAACTGTTACTACTTCAGGCTTTAAGCAGTATTTTCACCTGGGTGAGTGACTTGAGTTTTAGAGACTAAACTACAAAACATAATTACTGAAGAATAAATTTTAAATGGAAGTTGACACCACAGAATTTTTAAGTATATTTGTATCTCTTCCATCCKATTTTTATAGCTTTAACAGGTGTTCATTTAGTCAGATATTTGTCTGTTGGTGAAAAAAATAGTGAAATGTTGGACTTTTAATAAATCCGTTGCAATCCAGACATATATTTTAAAGCTGAGAATGGAATAACAGAATAAACTGTGAAAAGAATAGAATCCCAGAGTGTTCACATTTTAATTGCATTAGAAAGCTAACATGATGGAATATTTCATCTCTTTAAATGGAAAWCTTGTTGTGTATCAAACCAGGATGGTGTTCATGTAGTAGGAAAGTCCTCTAAAAGAGATCTACCATTATAAGAAAAAAACCCCAAAACATTTAGGTTTGAAAGGCTAGCAGTTGAATAATTGTGTGATGCAATTTGAGAAATAAAGAAGCTGATAAAAGAAGGAAAAAATGAAATTGCAATAAACCTTTTTCATCTCCCTTCTGAGATTTGAGGCTAACATACATTTCTGAATAAGTCTCCTAACTTACTGATAATTCTACAGATAATGTTAAATTGTAACAGACAGAATTGTTTGAAAATGAAAAGAATGTTTTCTGGACAGTTTCCTCTCGTGTTAAAACTACAAACCACATTGCTTTTCTTCTGAGTTGTACTGTTTCAGTAATATTTAAGAATATATAGCATATTGTGCCAGTCAGTGAGTGGTTGGTTCAACCTTTAACCAGTGTCAAAGCCCCGACTCTCATATTTGACTAGTAACTACTTGTTGATCTATCTTTCAGTTCTGAAACTGTGAAAAGCAGTGATCATTTTGATTAAATAATAGAAATTCCTTCTAGTTTCTTTGTAAAGGAGCTGGGATTCATGCACATTTTACTTTAAAGACCTGAGGGGAAATGATTTGTTGTCATTTACGGTGAAAATATGAATGCTGCATTTGTGCTGCTCTTAGAAGGTTTGTCTGAAGTTTGTAATGCCCAGTGTCAAATAGAAGCTGACTTCAACTGTACAACTTTTTAAACTCACATAAGCAGTTCTAAAGTTTTATTCCTCACTGTTTGCCTTTTGATCAAAACCAAGGAGAACAGATTGACATCTGAAAGATTCAAGATTGAAACTATTTGGAAATTCTGCCTTTTTCACTTGMAAATTATTGATTGACTGATAATAGGATCATATAGGAGAGAAAATGGGTTAGTCTTCTACTGATGTGCAGAATAACAATAGACAAAATAAGTTAAATAAAATTAGGTTTTACTCTGATGGCATCGTAAATTGAATCTAATCGATGGAACTGGCAATTCCATTCAAGATTTTCTGTTAAYCTCCTATAGAACTCTTTTATTCAGAAAACAGTTTAGATGTTATTCTTTGTAGCTGAGCAATGAACAGGTTTGGGGCCCATTTAAAAGATTTTAGTTGATTGCCTTCTAAAAAATAAATTGCCTTTCTCCTCTGTGAGTCAAAATGTAGAGATCTGAACAACCCCTTCTTAGTGAKGTTCTTTAGATGATGTTGGTGTCAGTGCTACAGCTTCATTAAAGTGTGCTTTGTTTCAGGACTATGAGCCAGAAGAGGAAATATGAATTCTGTGGGAAAGTTGTATGTAAAAAGACCAAATACAGGCTGGTCAGAAAATGTATAGAATGGATGTCTACAACTTATAGGCCAGAATGAAAGTAATTTTTTTTTTTTACTCTCTGACTCTTGGCCTACCAAAATTAACATGGCGGTTCCATTTTATCACCTTCTACTTGCCTTTATAGTCTTGATGACAAAGGGCTTGTTCACTTCAATTTATCTATCAGTAAAATTTCTGTTGTGATGTGACCTTATAAAACGTGTATCTATAGGGAAYCAGTGCTTTGAGTACTGTCAAAGTGCTCTATTGTCTCACAGATTTAGTACAGCTATTGAATAGGGCGCTATGCTGAAGATGATGTACTCTGTTTCTCTCACCTGGGAAATGAACTTATACACAGCTACGGGGATGGGTGGTCTGGGTATCCCACAGCATAGCACTCTGTGCTAGGGAGAATAATCTACAGACGCTTTTTCAACTTTCCATCTGAGAAATTAAACTCAAACCAATGTTTCTTGTTCAATCTGGCACCTGGAATCTATTAGCAGGCTGTGTACCTAAACAAAAATGTAAACAGTCTTCTTTTCCAAGGGATAATTTAGCTCTAATCAGAGCATGTTGCTTGAAAACGAACTGTTAGAGACTTGCCATAGCAAACTTAGCAATCCAACAGATCTGGCAACATAAGTAAGTGGAGACAGCTGGAAAAGAAGTCAACTGGAGAATAAAATCCTATTTCTCAATATCTTAATATAAATATCTTTATATGAAATTAATTTAACATCCAAAGTTATTTGCTAACTGTTGGCTGAACTGAAATAGAAATAAAATGTTTGAAGTGAGAATCCTTACTAATACACTGAATTAAGTCTAGGCTCCTAATGTTAACTGTTCATTACCAGACTCTACATCAAGGGTAGCATTTCAGAACAGAAATTTATCTCAAAGTCTACTTCACTCTTAAATGCTTAGCACTTAAATGTTATTTGCCTGCCAGAAAATGAAGCAGTAGGATGAATTAGCCCACGTTGCTGACTAGACTGTTACTAATAGAAATATTCCTTAACCTAAACATGTAATCTTTATCATTGATAAACTATTCAAGAAAACACTTGTTGACTGCAAAAGCAAAGCAGCACATAAAGCCATTTCCTTGTGCCTAGAAATTATTTACAAAGATGCAACAYTGAGAAAGATCTCTGATAAGACCATTTTTTCCTGACATGGAAATTTCCCTTTAATTAAGGCTGTGTTTTAAATTCCCTCTTCCCCAGGTCCCACACACAGAGTAAATTAGCTCTGGCTGATCCTGACTGCTTCTGGTACATGAGCCAGCTTTTTAAGGGTGTCATACACATAAAYGTATACTACATTTCTGCCTACCCTTAAGTGTATCAGAAAAAGCTATGTAGATTTTTTCCCTGAAGGATCAACTTCTATAAGTGTTGCCAGTGTTTCGGTTGCATGGGTTTTTTCATCTCCAACAGCCAGGGCCCAAGGTAAAAAAGAGTTCACAAAAGAGAAGTCGGAAAAACTCAGCATGGAACAAAGGAAAGAATGAAAATAAAATAATAGTTGTTACCCATCTTTTCACTGCCTTCTTTCTACTATCTATGGCCAAAATCAGAAAATACCTCTGTTTGTGAAGTTTCTTAAGCTTTGTCTCCATTTCTCTCTCCTTAGAGAGAGACTTTCAAGTCCTTACAAGTCACTCTTCTGCCTCTCTCAAGATCTGTGTTCTCCATATGAGGTGTTTTCTATCATCCTGCTTATAATATTTGCTGCTCTTTCTCTTTTCAAGGCATCATTATATTCCTGCTACACCTCAAGAAATTTAATACCACCTATTCCAGAACCAGGTTTTGGTATGGCTTTTCCTCCCATTTTTTTCCCAAATTCTATTTACTTTGGTATTTGTTGACAGAGATCTTGCAGTAGTTGCTGGCATTTCACAGAAAATATTTGTTCCAAGAACTAACAGGTTATGTCCTTCCAAAATATGTAAAAGTTTACAGGTACTTAGGTCCAGATTCATCTTGTGCATGATTAGACACACAGTTGAGGGGCCTACACTCTGAACAGAGCTGCCCWATGAACTCAAGCAGCTGACAGAAAAAGAGGCACCTTCTTTAGGATCTGATTTACCGTATGAAGGTGTCTGTATCATTGCACTGGCAGTAAGTATACTGTGGTTAGTCACTTTGTTTAGGTCCCTAAAGTGAGACAGAATGAGTCTAGGTCTGCTCTTGACATAGTAATGTATGGTAAATAACTACATTATTGCACTGRGCTAGTCAATTTATTCTGTTAAAATAGTCTCGATATTATTGAGACCATATATAATACCAATACAGTTCAGTATGAACCTCATTACAAGGAAAAAGGAAGACAGATATTTTCCTAGTCAGGGATTAAACATAGATATATAGAATTTGAAATATTAGCAAGCTGGTAGTTTGGAAGAGGCATATTCCCGATTGTTCAAAGTAACAAGTGAAGTTAGAGTTTCCCACAGTGAAGTAAATGCTATCTAAATTACCCATATGTCATGCTCGATTTTTTCCCCATTAAAATAAGTGTGAAAATTTCACTTACAGACATTCTAAATGTCACCTAGAAACAACAGTGCTGTGAGTGAGATAGAGGCAGAAAGGGCAGGTTAAGTACACGGAGAAGGTAGCCAGAGGATGAAGTCCTAGCAAACGATAAAAACATCTAAATAAATTAATTTAAAAGTTTTCTTTCAATTTTTCAACACTTCTCTGTTCACCTAAGATTTTATTATTGCTACTAAGTTAAACAGCTCTAAAAATAGCACAATTCAACAGATATCAGCATTCTCTTCTGCTACAAATCCTTTTCATATAATTAGGCAGGTTTTCCTGGAGATGTCCRAGGGAATGATTTGGGATTAAAGTGAGGCACAAGACCACAGAAGAGAGAGGGAAGAGTAAGAACATGTCTGTGTATAGCACCCTTTATTGGTTCTGGAGTCTGTACTTTCTTTTCAACCCGCTTTTATGCCTCAGTTGCTTTTTCTCTGACTTAGCTGTTTACGAAGGATTTCCCTGAAGAAGGAATGAGTATTTGTTTTTCATTTACACTATGTAAGGACTCTCAATATCAACTTTCATCTTAGAATGGCTTGCAGTAGGGGAAGACATCAATAGGTTTACAGGAATTTACAGTGTCAAGTTCTGCTATGTCCACAGAATATTTAAGGGCTTGAGCGATCTTTAAAATTTTGGAAAGAAAATCTTTCATTTTTCAACTAAAACCATGATGATTTAATCCAGATCTTGTTAGGCTATTGCCATTTCAGAGAGGAAAAATGGATGTTTATAGAGAACCTGTCTTCTGCTTTTTAGTTACTCTCACTGCTATATATCCTTKGAACAATATAGTATAAAATACAGTATTGCAGGTCTGATACTACTTTGGCCTTGAAATTTATTTGCACAGATTGATCAAAAGTGAATGTCAGAAAATCGTCTGTCAGTCACAGCTAGAAATGTCTTTTAAAGGTTTTTTAAACCTCTTAGGTTGATGAGAACTTTACATTTCTCTCTCACAAGTTGACCTGTTACATGGATCTTTCTGATATCACGGTTGAATTGCTGCAGTACGCTTGATTGTGTGCTGCCAAAAAGGTTCATCTATCACCTGCAGCTAGAGCAGATTTCAGCAGAGTGAGTGTTTGCAGGTGTGGAGCGGGAGATTCTGCTGCTCTTCAGGTTTGCTATACGAACTCAGTGTAATGAGATAAGTTTCTTATTTTTTTCAGTGTAGTRTCTACCTCTCAAATCTTCTCTGCAAAAGCCTGAGGTTTTGAAAGTTTCCCCAGGGGTCAGATCCAGCAGGGGAAGTTCTGGTGGTGAATCCATATCAGTCATAGGTTTCCCTGGGAGCTTTGTGCCTCCCTTAGCTCAGTCTATCTGCAAACACTGCATGAACAGCCRGTGTAAATCTTCCTAGACTTTCTTTCAGGGAGAGCTGAAACAAATCTGCCCCTCTACCAACCCTTTTTGCAGGCTTTTGTTTGCAACAGGTCTTGTCTTCTCAACTCTTACTATCACAGTGATTATTTCTTTTAAAGAGGTTTGAGAGATGATTTGTGAGGGMTACCGTAGGGAACCTGCTCAATTAATGTTGTTTAAAACAAATAAGGACAGAAGCGCTATATTGATTTATTAACGGCACAGAATCAACAAGGAATCAGCAAGATATAATTCAGGTCCAATATGAGCAATATAACAGATAAACAACAATACTAGACATGTAAAAATATTAATAAACACAAATATCTTCTATAGTGAATCTCCAAAAGTCTAATGCTCTCCACCATGTACTCACAGTTAACTGTACCCTCTGACCAGCCATGTGGGTCACTACTGAAAAGCCCTTCCCCTTTCAGGGAGTGCTTCCCACAGCTGCAAACTTCTCCCTCCCTGAAAGATGTGGGTGCTCCAGCTCTGTGCCTTTCCTCACCACTCCCAGCTATCCATGCTCCAGCCTGAGAGCACCCTGTTGATTTCATAGGCAAAAAGTCATGGGTCTTTGCATGCTGCGCCCTCACTGTTGCTCCACTAACTGCATGTAGGCTTCTTGTAGTGTCCAATGCAGAACAACACAATACTGTTTCATTAGCTAATAATTTTAATTTTAAACCCTTGATATCTGAGGGAATTTCCTACTCTGAGGGGCTCTACAACATGAGTCTCAAGTGTCTGAGCAGCCTTACTGTGAACCACAGTGTTCAGAGTTCTCTGGAACAAATCTACTTTCTCTTATTGTTGAGTAATTGTTTTCACAAAGACTGTTGCAAATTTTAACCAAAAATTTCTGGAAAGACAGCCTTTAATAATCTGAAAATTGAGATTTTAATAGTCTGAAAATTAATTTAATATCCTGAATATGTGTTTTGTGTTCCTGTGCCACTGAATGAAAATGCAAACTGAAACAGCCTTCCATGTCAGGTGAAGTTTATATATTGCCTTTATTTATTTCTGATTAGTAGAACATAATTAGCATGGGAAATTCTAACCTAATTAAGATTTTCTACAAGCAAAACATGCTATAGTTTCTGGCAGTATAAATGTACGTAGCTGTTTTTTCCTGAACTGGTTATTTGTATTAGTAGGAAACAATTATATCAATTTACTTCAGTCCTATCCAATATACAGAAATCCAAAGAGTATCTAATTAATTGTGCTTAAAACACGAAAAAATTTCTGAGATTTGTGGGCCAAATCCATCTCTGTTTTGAGACAAATACACATATAGCTGCACATGAACCAAAAGCAATCATAATTTGCATATTTTACCATAGGTATAAATTTTGGAGCAAGTGTTACAACTAACATAACATGTATAATGAACATTTGTATGGTAGTATTTTGTAATACGAGAGAATATTTTTCTGCCTAGATTTCTTGTACATGCAGTCCTGCTTCATCTCAGTGTGCAAACCAGATTCCGTTTATTCTCGTGTTAAACTGGGATGAGCTTACCTACTATTTACCACTTGGAGTATTTTTTTAACAACTTATTTGATATATATTTTTTAAAATGTAAAAAAGTATTTTCCTTATCCCTAAATTTAAATAAATGATGACATCTATGAGATCTCCACTGAGCCATTGGAGAATGAATTTGACACTCTGGACTAAGTTCAGAAGTGTTATAAATTAATTTGTAAATAAGTCATGTATATAAACTGGTATAACAAATATGCTAGGAGACATCTACTGTGTAGAATTTAAATAGAAAAAAGAATCAGCAAGTGTGTACAAAATATAATTTGGGGAATCAAGATATATTCACATGTATATTAATATAGTTCTATTCCTCTCTCACCCTTCATAACTGTTAAATAATTTATATATCCTGACTTTCCTCTTCCTAGAGAACAAGCCAAGTGATTTAAAACAAACTTATCAGTTGCTGGGAGACAAATATTGGGGAGACTGTGTTGGAAACAGATCAGAGAGAGGCCTTGTGCTAAATTTAGATGAGCTAAGGTTAAACCCTATTGATCAAACATTATGGCTTGAGAGAGTGATTATGAAAAGGTTTTATATAATTAGTATTATATAAGCACAGTAGAAAGGACTGKTAGGAAGGAAGCTATCAGAAATAATACTGACAGCCTTTGCAAATGCTATGCAGATGTTTGATTTGCCTTTGCATGACTTTGTCCATCTCTGCAAAAGGGTTCTTTGATACAGAGAAGAATATTATGGTATCCTTTCTAATCCTAAAACAGTTTTGGAAAAATTCTTGCAMATAATTCTTGTTCATAAYGCACCATCTCATATGATGTTACAAAAATAATCAGTAATAACAAAACATATGTGTAGGATCAGGTGTAGATATTAGAAAGAAAATTTGACATAAAAATCAAAGAATAATTGCCAATTAAAAGTGTAAACATTTCTGTATGGTATTTCTGTTAAGCTGTTCTATTTGAGGAATGTAAAACATGACTAACTACATCAGCAGGTGTGGTGTAGGTGTAGTGCAATTATACATTGACATTTTTGCTGAAGCCTACAAAGTATTATTTTGGCTACYATTCTAGATGTAGACCTGATTAAAAATAATTGAAGGATCAGTTATGTGTTGAAAAATACTTTTTCCTGCAACTAGAAACCTTAGCAAGGATAGTTTGATCCTGAAGATAGTTCAGACAGAAATATGAACTTCAATCTGAAAAGGAATATTATACTAATTTTAAGATTTTTATTTCTGTCTTTTTCTACCGGTTTTTTTTTGTTTTAAAGACAAACACTTCTGTATTTATTACCAATTGTGGGTTTTTTGTGTGTTTCCTATTTGATATTAATTTTAACAATTGCATGTAAGTGATACTGTGAACACTGCTAAGTCAGTGGCTGGTTAAGCCACTCTCTGTCATTTACTAGCAGTCCTGGCTAACCATGTTGACTCACAGTGGACTGAAAGTTAGCAAATGTAATACCCATACACAAGAAAGGTTGTAAGGAGGATCAGAGGAAACTCTCAGATTGACCTCAGTGCCAGGAAAAGTCATGGAGCAGATCATCCTGAGTGCCATCCTGGGGTATGTATGGGACAACCAGGGAATTCGGCCCAGCCATTGTGGTTTATGAAGGGTTTATGAAAGGCAGATCCTGCTTGACCAACTTGATCTCCTTCTGTGACCACGTGACCCACTTAGTGGATGAGGGAAACATTACAGGTAACATGATAGAATGAGAAGAAATGGCCTCAAGTTGTACCAGAGGAGATTTAGTTAAATATTAGGAAAAATTTCTTCACTGAAAGAGTAGACAGGAAATGGAACAGGGTACCTAGGATACTGTAGGAATCATCATCCCTGGAAAGTTTTTGAAAATGTGGGTGTGGCATTTGGTTAGTGGTGAACATGGCAGTGCTGGGTTAACAGCATGATAATCTTAGAGCATTTACCAACCTAAATTATTCTATTATTCTGCGCATTTATTTAGACAGGTTTAATGATTTTCCAGAAGCAAAGCATCTTAACCATTGTTGTCTTTGAATTCACAGAAACACAGAATGTTTTGGATTGATAGAGTCCTTGAAGATTATTTCACTCCAACCCTGTGCCGTAAGCAGGGACAACATCAACTAGTCCAGGTTGCTCAAAGCCCCATCCAGCCTGGTCTTAAACTCTTCCAAGAATGGAGCATCCGCAACTTCTCTGGGCAACATTTGGCAGTACCTCACCACCTTCATGGTAAAGAATTTCTTCCTTATGTCCAATCTGATCCTCTCTCAGTTTAAAGCCATCCCACCTTGTACTTTTAGCACATGCCCTTGTAACAAGTCCCTCTCCAGCTCTCTTGTAGGTTCCCTCTAGGTACTGGAAGGCTCTGAGGTCTCCCCAAAGCCTCCTCTTCTGCAGGCTGGACAACCCCAATGCTCTCAGCCTATATTGTAGGAGAGGTGTTCCTGCCTTCTGATCTTCTTCACAGCCCTCCTCTGGACTCRCTCCAACGGGTCCATGTCTTCCTTATGTTCGGGCCCTAAAACAGTTCTCCAGGTGCAGTCTCACCTCTCTGAACCTGCTGTTTATGATTCTTTTGATGCAGCCGAGGACACGGTTGGCTTTTTTGAGCTGCAAACGCACTTTGTTGGGCCATGTTGTTCTTCTTGTCAACCAACATCCCCAAGTCCTTCTCCTCAGGGTTCTTCTTGATCCATTCCCTGCCTAGCCTGTACTTGTGCTTGGGATTGCCCTGATCCTCTTGTAGGACCTTATGCTTGGCCTCGAGCTTAATGAGGTTCACACTTGCCCACCTCTGAAGTCTGTAAATATCCCTATTGATGGCATGTGYGTTGACTGCACCCACAGCTTGGTGTCGTTGGCAAACTTGCTGMGTTGTTTCTCATATTTTGTGTTAACACAAAGTCACATTGTCAAGGCACATTTGACAAATATAAAAGAGAAATTCTTCAAAATACCCCCAAATAAAAAATGAGAACTTTTTCTGCCAAATATTAATATTAGGTTCTGCAGCTCTTGACCTCATGAGCTATATCATAGAAATAATCTTATAGATATGACTGAATAGATAACTTTAAGTAATTGATCACAGAATGTTAACAGTGGTAATTCTGCAGCACAACATATCAAGGATCTGGATATAATCAATATCAAGTGTTCTTTAAAATACAGAATGATAAAAAAATGAAATCTGTTAATGGGAAAATTTCCATATTAATTTAATAATCTTTGTTCAGTTACTAAATAATCAACAGACAATTAAATAGGTCTGTAAGCCATGCTGCACTTAAATATTTTATTTCAGGAAACCTTACCTTGGATATTTTTTCCTRCACTGAAAAAGCAAAAATTAACTCTTGACTAAGAAAGAATGTTATTCCTCAGCAGTTGTTTTGAAAATGTTTGAGAACTATAGTTGACCCTGCAATGTGAAAGGATATTTTGAACAAGAAAATTTATTTTTCTTTTACATGAAATGAAAGAAAACATGTCAATGTGACAGCTGCAGAACCAGTTTTGTCAAAGGGTAGCAGAATAATATTTTCAGTGTGAAAAATAGCTCTCTTAATAGGACTGAGAGCCTTTCTGGCTTTTATGCTTCCACTCTAGCTACTGTTATGTGATGCAGACTCAGTTTAACAGCTAACATGGTGGCAGCATCAGTAGAGAACAAAACCACAGAAGCTGTCTAAATTGGTAATAACTGGATTATTAGTTGTGTAATACACTGTGCAGTTGTGGGGACTTACAGGTAACTRGAGAAAAGTTGGTCATGTGTAACTTATTTAGTGGTCACTCCTCGAGTAACATACTTTGGTAGAAGAGAAGTGATGGGATACTATCATTCTGTGATTTTGTATGCAGAAATAAACATTATATTAATAATATTGGTGGTTAGCTGAATGACAGAAGAGATGAGAATAGAGTACGTAATGTACAGTTGTATCTCCTGTTAAAAACTAAGAAAATATTTTAGGATAAGGAATAGGAGAGATAATACAGAGAGGAGGAAAGGTGGAACATGAGAGGGTCTCTATCACAGAAGATGATGCGTTTTGCTGGAGGAGCTTTAATATCTGTTTGATAGTTTTACATATCAACCCATGAGTAGGTTRTGGTACAACAGAAAATTCAAACAGAACTAAGATCTCTTTGTGYGAGAGCCTCACAAAATCTTAACCCAGAAAAAAAGGCCTATTAGCAAGGTTTTCTAGAAGTTTTCAGCTACCAGCTACCATGGAGGAATCATATGACTTGCAATGAGTATTTTATTATGGGTTGTTCACAGACCAATAGGATCATCTGCAATGACAGCTGGACATTCCAGTGAAATTACGTGCTATGTGATGATGTGCCAGAAGCAGTTTGATCTGGAACAAGATGCTACTGGAAGGTGGTTAACATCTTAAATATACCTGTTTGATTAAAACAAAATGGAAGGTAAAGCAAAAGTAGAATTGTGGGTTGATATTACTGTATTGTACTGTTAATACCCCAAAAACTGAACAAAGATAAAACATACAAATAAAACTGTACTTGTCAGACACAGGGTCTACAACTGAGTTAAGGAGTGGGACATGATTGATGGCAGGCATGGATTAGGGGAGACTGTAAGTGGATTCAGCAAAACCAGATGGTCAAAGATGAGTCGTGTGAAGTGAATGATCTGGTACATTTTGGCCTGAGGAAAAACGCAGTGCATTAGATTATCAAACAAAGCCAAAACACAAGTGTGTGCATGTGCTCGTTGCACTAGCATCCTTGCTAACTCATTCACTAGCATTTATTTTGCCTGTGACAACTAACAGCATCCCAGAAAACACTCAACCGTGGTCTGAGTTACTACAAATCAGGAATAATTTCCAGTGGTTTTGTTCCTGGCTCAGGTGTGACCATTCTCTTTTACAGAAGAAGAAAGTTTAGGTGTGTGGATGTAAGTCATAATGGGTCATGTGGCCTCTGGACTGGATAGTAATCACCCAAATCCTGCTCTTTGTCACAATCCTTAACTGAGCCGCTGGGTTTTGATATTTKCACAGCCATGGAATGGATGAGACAATGGTATCTACATCCAAGACATAATTTATTCTGAAAGAATATATGTAACGGTTATAAATAGTGCCCCGCTGTTTGGTATCTATGCCTTCCTTTAACCTCTGTCAGTCAATGAATAGAGAGTCAACCACTGGAGAATTAATTTCCTTAGTTGACGTATATTTATTGTAGGTATACACAGCACACTCAGAACCATCCTTCTAAAAGAAGTTTGAGCTTCTGAGAGGTAATTGAAAGGCAAAGGAAAAAAGTCTTATTATACCTAGGGATGACCCTGAAGCGAAATTCTAAATCCAAAACCCCTTAAACTGTACAGACTGATTACATGCATTCTTTTCAAAGGACATTTCTGCAGAAAATATTATCTTATCCTTGGAATGTCTCTTTAGAGAAACTTTTACCCTAAACAAATAATGTTTATGCTATCACACTATTTCAAAAAGCATCTTGTTCGGTAAGTAATGATTCTACTTCATAATAATAATAATAATAATAATAATAATAATAATAATTAGGACACTCACTTTTTTAGTAGTCATTTCTCCTGCCTGTACTCTCAGAGCTTATAGTAAGCACTTACTGTTTTAAAAACTGACAGTTCAAATCTAGCACAAACCCAAGTGGCACTAACAAGCAAATTGTTTCCATTTGTGAAACCTATTGTAGTAATTGCTACTGACTCCAGAGACATTCCCTAGGCAAGAGCAGTAATGATAATTTGGTAGCTTTCTTTTAAGTAGACTTCGTTTACAACAGCTAGCAGATATTTCTGCCTTCAGSGCTGAGGAGAGGTTTATGGACTACAGTAATAGCTCCCACTTTAAATTTTTCAAAAGCGGTTTCTTTTGTAGTGAGCAAATAGTACTATGTTTTCCAAATGTTATTTCTTAATTATTAAAAACTATCTTCTTCAACCCTGATCCTTTATGAGGCTCCCAAAAATACACATGACAAAACTCTTGTCAAAATTTCCAGAGATTATTAATTAAGTCTCACATTAGAAAATCATGGAATCATTTATGTTGGAAAAGTCCTTTAAGATCATCAAGTCCAACTTTTAACCCAGCACTTTTAACAGATTACTTCTTGAAATTGGAGAAGGAAAACAGGGATGTCAACMTCCTGCAGTCCTTTATGCAAAGCAAATACAATTTCTACGCACTTTCTTTGAAAGTCTAGTCTCTCGACCCTTTGCCAGCTTCAATGCCCTTCTCTGAACATGGTCCAGCACCTCAATGTCCTTTATCTGTGAGTGTCCCAAAGGCGAGCACAGGATTCCAGGTGTGGCCTCACCAGTGCCAAGTTCAGAGGGACAGTCACTGCCCTCGTCCTGCTGGACACGCTACTGCTAATACAAGTCAGGATTTCATTGGCTTGGGACAGCTCTATTTCCATTAGGAGAACTGGGCTTGATCATGTCCCAGCTGTTGATGACAACAACCTGTTACTATATTCACTACATAGACTGGAGCATCAGAGTGTCTTATTTGAGGAGCAAGACCAAGTTTTAAAGAGCAATGTAGAGCAAAAGTCTCTGAGTTGAATAGTTTAAAAAGCAATACTAGGACCAGTAGACAGGAAACTGATGCTTTTACCCTCTTTTGTTTTAATTTAAGAACTCATGTGTTGTTAAGAGATTTGGACTTCTTTAGAATCCTAGTTTAGGTTGGTGATAAAAAAAAAAAGTTGAATTGGGAAAGGATCTTATCATAGATCCTTTTCAAAGGATCAATACTAAGATCCTTTCCCAATTCAAAGTTGACAAAAAAACTTTCATATTACAATTACACAGAAGTTGGAGTCAATGACCCTTGTGGGTCCCTTCCAAATCAGGATATTGGAGGATTCTATGATAGTGATATGCTCCCATACTTTTTGGAAATCTGACCCTAGGTCATCTGTCCCGTCCAGGAGTCTTCATTGAGAAGATGAAATGTTTGTTGCAGTCAGTTACCCATCCCTGCTGCAGTCTCCACTTACTACTTAAAACCAGATACAAGTATATATGTCAAACCTTTTTTGTGAAGGCTAAGCTTTGAGCTCTATTTTCATGTACTCATGTGCAAATGTAGCAAATTAGAAATAGATCTGTAAATAGCACAAAAAAATATGTAAAACTGAAGAAAAGTGAGAGAAGTAATATGAAACAGTATCGAATGTTATCTGTTTATTTTATCAAAACCACTGTGTTAGGAATTTTGACACTGACTTATAAGAACAAAACCAGTTGACAATCTACATTGCAATAATTATTGGTAAAAATAATGCAGAGAGGAATCTTAACCACCCCTCCCAGACAATTAAAAAACAAGTGTAGGTGGCTCAGAAATGACTGGATTGAGGTTCACAGTGAGTAAATTAATTAATAGGCCAATGAAATTGCTAAATGTAATTTGGTCCTTTTTTTCTTTTTTCATGACACATATAAAGCAGAAACCACTTCCCAGCCCATGGTGTTTACTTGTGTTCTATTCTTATATAAATAAACCACATGGATTCTCAGTTCAGTAGATATTCTGAAAGAATATTTTGGGCATCCCAGTGTTTTCTGCTGGAAAAACTGATTATTTCTTGAAATTGGAGCGAATATAGCAGGGATGCCTACCTCCTGCAGTCTATTATGTAAAGCAAGCACTGGGAAAATAATCCTTTCAAGGAAAGTACATAGAAATTAGTATTTCATATCTTTATGCCCCAGTATTTCTTGCTTTGTTTTGTCTTTGTCCCATTCTTTTTAGTTAAGTACATCAAGGGCATAGAAACYGGAATTGCAACTGAAGAAATTATTAATTCCAGGAAAACGATCAATTCATTTCTCAACAAAGTTTGTTCCTCATGTTCATTTGGACTTAGGGGTAATTGAAGAAAACATTTGAGTTTTTTAATCTGACGCCTTTTCCTGGTCTTAAAATCAACAGTCAAACACCCTTAGAAGGGAAAAAGGGATTTTGCCTTGGTATTTATTTTAAGGATCCTTAGGTGCACTATGTCCAGGTCGAATGCACCTTAATGCACACTGCAAAGCACCCCACAAAAGACCTGGTCTAACATTATAGGTCTTACTAATCAGCACATCTATCAAAAATTCCCCAATGAGAGGCTCGAATGAGCCCTCCCACCCCCAAGGAACCTTCTCCTGGATGGTTCTGTCTTAGTTTACAAAACGTGTTCTGGAGAGGACCTTGGTGCCTGGGGCATTCTGATCCCTAACTATGAAGCTGCTAAAATATTTAGTCTCCTAGCTTAACAAACAAGTCCAAGAATGTAGGCAAAAAGCACTAAGAATATAGAAGTTGTAAAAAGGTACAAAAGGAGTATAAAAGAAAAGGCAAAAAATCATCATGGCTTCAAATCATATAATGCCTACCATTTCAGAGAAATTTAGAGGGACTTAGACACTAATTATTAAACATTCTAATTCTGGAGACAACCTTTATTAAAACTGTCTTAATCTTCAATTTTTTAACTACAGCAGAAGGGATGTAATGCAGAATATTTGAAACAGGTCACAGAGAAATTTATTCTATTCACAGTGACTCCAGTTACTTTCTGGTAACAGGTGTAATATGTATGGGAGAATATGACTCAATATTCTACTTCCCTTCTTTTACCTTAGTACTTCAGAGAATTTCCCAATTGTTCTTCCTGTTGAATGGAAATCCTGAAATGAACTGTTTGTGYTGCAGACAAAATTATTCTCAGTAAAAACTGTGAATTTCAAAGTTAACACAGTGGGATCAGCAACACACCCTTTTCAGAAAAGTTAGGTATAATAATATAAAAGTTGCTGATATATATTTAAAAACGGAAAGAAAAATTCTGGCTGACTTGAAACTGGATTCTAGAAATAAAATAGTTCTACTTTGTGTGTTATCTATAGGAATAAATCACTGTTGTATGACTGCCTGATGTGAAGGTATTGAATATATGTATGATGAATATATTTGCTATCTTATAGATTTACTATATATTTATCATATATTTATTATATTACATATATAATATATTTAYGATATATATAAATTGACATATATTTATTTTCTTGTGATCTCTTCTCCTTGATACTAAATTACTAAAAAGCCATCTACTTTATATTTAGTAATCGAAGCATGACAGAATTTTACATTGATGTTTGTAGGTTTGTCATGTTGATATTCATGGCTGTGAAAATTAGCTGTGTCTCTTTCAATTCTTGACAGAGAGAATTGGGGTTCCTTCAGGACTTCTTTGCAGCTGGAGGTTTGTTTAAACTCTGTGAGGACTCATTTTGATGGCAGCAATTCACCTTACTCATCATTCCTCTGTGCAGTCCCTTCCTCATTACTGTCAGTGAATTCTCGTCTCTTCCTAAGTTTTTTTTCCTTAATCTGGAAAATGACTTGTAGATGTCTTCTTCTTCACCGTTGGTTTATTATGTCTTCTTCTGTACAGGTGTTAGAGTATGAACTTCTAACACATCTAGTCCCTGTGTATCATCATGTTTCATTTTCACTTTGCTCTGTCTCARGATGCACCCCTATGGTATTCAACATAACTTGAAAATGTTACATATGTCAGAATCATCCACATTCCCTGAGCACTATTCTGGATTGCCTTTTATTCATCTTCAGTGTATTTCATTTGACATTTTTGTTCAGGAAGACTACCATATGTTATCTGTGATWTTTTTTTCCCAACATGTGTTGTATGAGAAGTTATTTAGCACAGGCCTCTGCAAAAGAAAAAAAAAGTGCAAAACTGTCAGCTTAAAATCTTCTGTTGTTCCTGTTGTTCATTTGGACTTGCATGCTGTGGGTGGCACTTGGGGGCTGGTTTGCTGCTGTCTATAAAAAGATGTGTCTTTTACAAATGASAACATTGCTACATGACAATACATTGAAAGMTTCATATGAAGATTGAGTASTTGTATTTTTATCATGAAGTACCTACATGGTATCAGCAGCAGTCAAGCTACCTTGCTGGGCTGACCTTGTTCAGTTCAGAGTGGAATTGAAATTCCCTGTTTCTCCCTAGGTTTCTGCRTTGGTAAAAGAAATATGTGTAAACAAATTTGCAATGAAAAATTCTTACACTTACTTTTTATGTAGTGAAGGTTCATCCTTGGTGTTGAGCTGTAAGAGACTGTWATAATGACAGCGTAATTCAACTTTCAGAGCCTGCAGTCAAAAAATGAGGGAATACCCACAGCCTGGTTTGTCAGATACCCTGAAAGGAGCAATGCCATATCTGAAGCACAGTCTGCTTTTCCACTCCCTACTTTTTTCCCCAGACATACTGGTTTATTGGTGAAAGTATTCAGGGAGTGCTAGCAAAGGCTGAGTAGGAATTCTTTCAAGAAGGTTATATTTTTTCTCTCCTGTCTCTTGGGTGGGCCAGAAAGCCTCCGGAGATTACCAGTGGCTTTTTGTTTCTAACTCGGCTTTGCAGCTCGATCTTATGAAGTCATTGTAGACAGTGAAACATTGCCAAGTTTTATAACTTTAGGCAAAATTTTTCCAAGTTAGTTTGTCTTTACTTCCACTTGCAACACGGGGTCCTGAAGTTTTTTGATTCATCTGCTCTAGACCGAGAGCTCAGAGTATTAGATCATATGATTAAAGGCTAATGCCCATAAACAAAATGATTCTTGGGGACCAGGGGAACTGTGGCAGGTAGTGGGACCTCAAGAAGCTAAGAATTGCTAAAGGAGTATCCTGACCTCTGGCACTCCCAGAAATTTCCATGGGGAGTGATGAGCCCCTGGACCTCATGGGGAACTCACCAAGACAAGTCAGSCCAAGGAACCACCTCTTCTGAATACCTTGCAGAATACTGGGTACAGGTACTGTGATGGGATGCAGGGGGAAAAGAATTTTGGGATTCTGTGATATTTATTATCAGGTGCTTTAAATTTGGGAATTTTGGGACGATGTGACACTTTTATTATGGGATGTTTAGTGAACGGAAAAAAGGGAAAGGAAAGGGTGGGGCTTRACTGTATTGGGGAGGAAGTGTGGGTAAAGAAAGGAGAATGGGTAAAGGCCCGTTGACTATAAACAGGGGTTGCCAGTACATTTGTCTGGCTAAACCCTGTGATTTATCACTGCAAACTGTCTTATATTCTTGCTAAACCCCTTTTTAAAAATTTTTWAATTTTTTTTTTAATACATGTGGATGTTACAGAAATTCAACCTGGACAGGTTGGTGATAGATTAAGACGTCTGATAACCTGCAAATGAAGTAGGACCATGAATCTCAGAGGCTTGAGAGGCTGAYGAAGCCAGGAAGGTCTTGGAGACTGCTGCTGGATAGATTAAATGTCCAGGACCAGCTTCTGGCCAGACCCCTGTTGTGTGTAAATTCCACTAACAGCTTTTGATCTGATCAGCCCTAGAGAAGGGTTGGGGCTGAGCCTTTCACACTGTTCATGTTTGTGTGCATGCTCTTTGTGTTTGAGTGGATGCCATAAAATATGCTTTATTGTGTCTCTGTGGGTCTGTGCATCCAGCTGTGTGTTTATAGTGTGTTTGTGCACACAATCGCATGTGTACATGTTGGGTTTAGTCTTGACACTGCCTGGACCTGGGGATAGGGCACTGCCACTGCCACACATCTTCATGGCTAGGTCAGGAGCACTTTCTGGGTCCTGCTGACCTCTGGGTTGGGCAGTCTCTAATATAGAGACACTTCAAAATTAGTGTGTGTCCAACAAATATGATTTGCTTGTAATCCACAGCCCTGGGAAAGTAAAAATCCTCACGATTCCCACTCAATGTGGCTCAAGCAAATGTATTCCACTCATATTTCAATTTTTAAGTCTATTTCTTTTTTTAAAATAGTCTCTTCCACTAGTTGAAATAAAGTATGATATACTCCTGTTGGGCAGAATTCAGGTGATGAGGCCAAACAGGAGTAAACCCATGATCTGCAACAAGGATAGAAAGAAACAGAAACACAGGAAGCATGATTATTTTTTTTTAAGTGGTGTAAATCACTATTCATAAGACCACAGCAGATATAAATCTGTTAAATGTCTAAAAGTATTTTGTTGTCTTTCATAAAATGTAAATAAAGTTTGGACCGTTCCTACTTAGCTTGCTCTTTTTCTGTCTATGTTGAGCTCATAGGGTCTGGAGGTCATGCTACCAGTGTGTTTTTAAGCTTCACACAATTACCCTCAACCCTGTAAAGCATTGCACAGCAGGAGAGTATTTATGACTTGTCACAATGAAAGCCACTGTCTTCTGCAGCYCTACAGGAGTCCAAGTATAATGTAGTGGTTATGAAGAATATGAAGGTACAATGTAGGAATAACATATTTAAACATATCATTACTGTGTCTTTGAACATAACTTTTTGTAATCCATATTTTTCACTCAGAAGTTAAGCTGCATGTGTCCTCGGCAGGTTGCTGAAGTAGAAATCCTATTTATCTACTACCTATTATTTTCTTAGCGAAATTATCATCTTACATCCCACTATTTGGAGGGATTATTAACCTTAACTACTGAGATCCAAGGGCACTTCACAAGGTATTACTCACTTAGTCCTCATGTTACCCAACAATTTGTTTTAATTTTTTTCAAGAACRAACTATCACATAGTCTTACATTAACCTCAAAGTAATTCTTCATGCAACAGAAGTTGTTCAGGTTACATATATAATGAAATGGATATATATTCACACCATGTGAAAATAAGAAGCCATTAAAGTGATTCAGCATGTCAGGAAAGGATATTTTGCTCAATAAAATAGCCCTTCCCTAATGTGGCAAACAAATGTTGGTATGATAAATGTAAAATTTTAGAGTCACTTAATGTCTTTCTAAAAACATTTTTACACCAACAATACGACTTTCATTCCTCCAATAAGAAACATGAAGGGAATTAAAAATAAAAATTATAAAATTAAAGATTAATGTAGTAAAGTGTGTAAGCRTGTTCTCAATTGCTTTTCCCTCACTTTGACATTATCTTTCTGATGTCTTTCTGTTTACAATCTTGCAGATTTTCAAACGTGATTTCTTGGTTCTACTTTTTGAGTACTTTATGTGAAACAACTGTCATGAAGCTGGTACTTCCTTCTTCTTTTTTTTTCCCCTCAGAATCTAATGAACATCTAACCTTTGAAAATCTGTTATTTTAAAATTGTAAACCCCAAATTATAATATGCTTTTAAAGTGTCAGGATGTGTGCATTTTTTACATTAGTTTTGATATCATGGAAACTTGTGAGTATTTCTTTATGTCTCTCTGTGGAATCCATCATGCCCATGATTACTATCATGGCTTTAGCATCAGAATGCATCACATACCGACARTTTACCCAAGCTGTCATTGTTTTACAACTGATAGAGTAAATATCTTACCATGCTAAAGACTCTCTTTAATTTACAGGGAGATAGAATATCTGTTAGTGATTTTGTCCTAGCAGACCAACAACTTTGGATCGATGTCAGCTGTCACTTGATTGATTATGTACCTAGGGCAGCTGATCACAGAAATTTTCCACCTTTTCCCCTTAGTATTTGTATTTGTTCTTCACAATTAGCCATAATCACTCAATGGTTGCATATGATGAAGTCAGCAAAACAAACCTTATGAGGGTGTTAAATACTGGGAAAAATAAATGAAATTTGGTTTATGCAGTACTCAAAAGAAATATGACAAAGACATTTTTGAAATTAAAGTTTTATTACTTTATTAACTTGGGAGAGGTATTATTTCTCCTTTAAAATGCAATTACACTATTTGTGTTAATGACATTGACCCTGTCCTCTTATCACCAYCTTATTAATTACCTTTCCTCATATTTTTCTTAAATATATCTTACTTAATTCAACGATGTACAATTCAGTCATTGTTTGTTTTGGGTTTTCTTTTTTTTTCCAGCATAGGTATTGTGCTTAAAACTGTGTTACATACTTGGTGACAAAACTCAGCATTTGTCCTGTTCCTACAACACTGATTATGGAGCATTTTGCAGTTCACTCTGGTCCACCATAAGCGGCATTATTCTGTGAGCTTTTGGAACAGTGTGTGTTTGCTGATGATCGAGGAGGTTGCCAAGGGTGAGGAGGAAAACTATGGATGAAGACAATGCAAACTCTGGGCTGATGTGGTGCAGCACTGCAGTAAGCAGCATCCCATCCTGTGCAGAGAGAGGCACCCATGGGCTCAGGCACCCATCCTCTGTTTGTAGAGCTCACCTTTCTAGGATGTCAYGGGTCCTCATCACATGCATGATCTCACCTCATTTTGGTGTCTGCTCACCAAGAGCATGTGTTTAGATGTCCCTTAAGTTTTAGATGAAGTGCTGGTTTCCTGGATGCCTGACCAAYACGTGCCTCACCAGAAATGCAGCTTGCTATAGTGGGAACCTAGACAAATTTGAGGTAAAAGTAAGTAGGAAAAGGGTGAATTATGAGAAAAATATTTTCCTGGTTGGCAACACCTGTTTTCAAATATTTGAATTAACTTGCTGGTTTCTATAGCTCTGTAAGTCTGCTAGATATATGATACCCATGCTGACTGAAATAAATATGTAACCAGTCCCTCTCTTACTTGCCACACATGACCTGCCTGACTTTCACTTAAAAGTGAAATGTGTTACTCCCCTAAATAAGAAGAATCAGCATCCTAGACACATATCCCGTGTACATATCCATGTGCACCCTTGGATTTATCCAGCTAGTAATTTCAGGAGGAACTCCTAGGGATTTATCCAAGAAAATCATACATCCAGGTGCTTTCTTTTCATTCTTAGATGTCCCTGAACAATCTATCTGAAAGTCTCCTACGAACTGTTCCTATTGTCCTGCCTTTCTCTATGRTTATGACATACCTTACAACATTCTGATAGGATGCCAATGCAGCACAGAATGTCTCAATATGAAGATGTAGATGAATGCAGGTAATTTGACCTTAACAAACAATACAAAACCCATCTATAGTCTTCTTTACTATCAGAAATCTTTGCAAAAACAGGACAGTATTTTTCCCCTTGAATTTACATTTTTTCCCTTTAGTAACTTCCTTTCCTTTCAAACTTTTCCTTTTATATTTTAAAGTCAAACAGTATTGAATTCCTCCAAACCCCTTTTGTGCTCATATAAGTCTCTTTTTATCACCATGGAAAAGGTATGTATTTCTGCAATATATTTGCCTCTGAAAATTATAGTGTTCCTAAAAGCACTATAATAAACATTTTGAAAGCTTTTTATAACTTCACTATTCTTTCTTCCTGGATGAATTGTTTTGTGAACAGATAACATTGGTATGAAAGCTAAAGCTCTCAAATCAAATTTTTGTAGCACAKATTTGTACACGCTCTTTAAAATTTTATTTCCTGCAATGGATACCAAAACTTCAAATATTAATATGATTTTAATATTACATAGAAAAAGACAGAAGGTTAAGACGTTCTTATATCTTAATATAATTCCTACAAAGTAAGAAATGGTTATGGATTATCAAGGCTTGATTTAGCTAGTGGCACATCAATGAAAAATAACAAATCTGAATGCAACGGCGTGAAGAATGCTGAGTTACTGTTTCATTATTCACTCCAATCTCATAACTTCAGTGACATACAAGGCATGAAATACATTGTCAAAAATATATAGTTCAGAATACAGTCCCATTAAATATTTTATCCAATTGGCAACAGTGCYGCAAAAAGACTGAACATTAAACTGAACCTTGCTCTTAAAAAAAATGACATTGCACTGTGCTTTCCAGCTCTTTCTACAGATAAAAGTTTTCCCTCAGCAATTTCCTTTTAAGTAAAGTTAAGCAAGTCTCTCTCTCTCTTTTTTTTTTWCCTCCTTGTGAATGTGCTGCAGAAAGTCTCCACCTCTAGGTAGAGTTTAGTCTCTACTGTAGGACATAAAGGAAAACTCCTTTCTGTGACTACTGGCATGCATATTACTTATGCATGCATATTAGTTATATCTAGTTAGCAATTGTTGTTTATAAGGTGAATTTAGAATGTTTTCTTAGCATGATAAACAGTAAGGAAATTCAGAGTTACAAAATGTGATATCTATTCATGCAAGGGGGAGAGTATGCACACACTAGTACTTCAGGATTTCCTTATTTCCTCAGCTCATGGTGAAATAAAACTATTCTACACCAGTTTCTTACTATGTACCTTCTCTATTTTTTAAAATCTTATTTTGCCAATGACAGTTGGGACATTTAAAGAAGTTCTTTGTCGTCCTTAACTAATAGCCCAATATTTTCTTTGCATTGTCTCTTCTACTGTGTTCTATGTCACTTAAAATTGTGTGAATTATGGCCATCAGCGTATTTTAGAAGATTGTCCAGAAGCCCTTTAAARTCTGCATTGCATTCAGTGCAGGCAGAGAACAAGAGAATAGTCTATTTTCACACAAGTAAATGATCATTTTCCTATAAATCTGTAGTCAAGATTTCCATAGGTTGTGAGCAAAAGGGATTTTTAAGAAGGGACTTAAAGGATAGTACTGAGATGACTTATGTAAGTTTAGGGAGAACTTTTCMCAAGTGGGAAGGATAGTGTGAGAAAAAGGATTTTGTCTGAAAATCTGTCCTCAGTTCTATGTAGAATGTCCAGCCTTGACTTCTCTGCCCAGTCAAGCTCACATTAATATGAGTGTGAATTTATATAACTTGGTATAACCCAATAATAYGAACTCATATAATCTTTTAACACCTATGGAAAAGGGTTTCTAACTTGCTTAACTGCTCCTATAACCTGAAGCTTAGCCAGTTAATGCTTGGGCAGAGGAAAATACAGAAACTTTGTTCAGTTAGGTAGCTGGTCACATATAAAGTATATATACGTGGGATACACAAAAGTTGCCAGCATCCATGTTCTGGGGAGTCTTGCCTGAATGGCTGAAGGTGCCTCCACAAGGAAGCTGCAGAGAGGACTCCTGTTAACACTCCTCAAATGCTGACTGTCATCCTGTCCAGGAGTTTTCTGTTTGAGCTCTACCCTCTTCCAAGGATGCAAACACATTGCTTCAATTGTTCATGTAATAAAATGGCAGCATGGGTCTTCTCTTGTACTAGCTAGACACTATATTTTTATCACTCCTAAAATGTAGGTTCTCATGTCTRTTTAAAAGGACACGTAGTGATAGGACAAGGGGGATTGGTTTTAAGATGAAAGRAAGTAGATTGGATGTTACAAATAAATTCTTTTCTGTGAGGCTGGTGAGGCACTGGTGCAGGTTGCCCAGAGAGGCTGTGAATGCCCCTACCCTAGAACTGTTCAAAGCCAGGTTAGACGGGGCTTTGAGCAACCTGGTCTAGTGGAAAGTGTCCCTGCCTGTGGCAGGGGGTTAGAACTACGTGATTTTAAGTTCCCTTTGAACCCTTACCCTCCTGTGATTCTACAGAAAGCCACAGTTTCTTTCACTATTCTCATTTCTTGAGTTTTTGCTTCCCAAGAGCTTGTCTTGATGCGTATTTCAATGAGYTTGAATCAGTACACATCAGAGATTATGAGAAGGTTGATAATKGTGTGTGTTGGGGGGGGCAGAGGGGAGCTGGGTTGCATGCACCAGGTCAAATTTTTGTAAAACTAAGGGTGACTTTGTTAGCAGCGTGCTTTGATGGCAGATATACTTTTTGTTCRGCAATGATTGTCTAGCTGGTGTATTGTTCTATCTGTATTGCTCTGTTAATAAACCACGTGTTGCTGTTTCTGGGCTCTGGAGCTCTTGATTAGTGCTCAGCAAGTGAAAGACCTTTTTGAGGGCTTAGGGGTGAACTTTAGTTCAAAATTTTTGTGAGCCTTTTTTGCTTGTACAATATTTTTGCCAGGTCAAAAGTGTGCAAGGGAGATTATGGGAAGCTGACATTTATATTGTTTATGGAGGGATAAAAGCTAGTTTTAAACAAATATCACTCCAGCCTCTGTGTGGGAATCTAATGCCTATGCAGACATATTAGGTGCATGGGGCAAGAATTTCATTTCACTACATCAAAAGCAGTGAATCCTTACCTTGTCATTGCAATTTTTCATGTGTTTTCAAGTTTCTCTGTTTCCAATATGCAAGTAAACTCATCTCTTCAACCTATTGCCACAAGCTGCCAAAGAAAGCAAAAAACCTCAGCTGAGAGTCACACCTAATGAAAACATAAAAGGTAAGAGTTAATAGCCACAGCCATTGAAAAGGGTCCTTTACAGAGGAGCTTTGCATGTTTTGGAGCAAGCTGAGACAATGACATGAAATTGCTTTTATCTTCTTTGTGGTGTCTCTTGTCTGCAGTCACTGGGGAGTTTTCCAGTGGGAGAATGCAACTTCAGTAGCGCTTTTGAACACCTCCAATACCTCCTAAGTCTTCTTAGCTAATGAACAGTTAAAAAATTCCTACATTTTCTGATCAGACTTTAGTCTAGGCTAAATTACTTATTGTGGCAGGGCACACAGGAYACCCAAATATCCATGTATTTGGTATGATTAAAAGTTTGAAAATGAGCATACTTGTTTATAAGCATTTGTTAATGATTTTAACAAATTAATTGACTTTATGTTTGTGCCTATTCTGTATTTGGTTTCTGCAACAGCTCCTGAAATTTTGTTTGGCCACCCTGGAGATGTACAAAAGTAAAACTTAAAGCTTCTCATATACAGATATTCAAATGGACTTTCTTAAAGTAGCTTCTTCTGAGTATGTCTATGCTCACATTACTGCGCACAGAATTGCTTTTAACTAATTAGTTGGTTTGTTTACCAGAGGAYGCCAAAGCTGTTCCAAGGACGGGCTACCAAGGAAGTATTAGCAAATAGCCTGTGTGGTATTGCCATAGCTGGTCTGTTCCTCCTACCACTGGATACACGCCCTTAGAAAAGTAGAGTTACATTTAACYATCAGGCAACAGAGACAGATGATATCACATCACATAGACACCTGTTATATTGTTTTTTGATAACAAGCATAGCTTGGAAAGAGAACTGCAAAGCAGGAGATGTGCTTCTTAAACAGCTCAAGTGTTGCTCCTACCTTAGGATAAAGTAATGTACATGTTGGCTTGACTACGGTAAGCTATGGAATGCATTTGCTGACATAATTATGTTGTGGTAAGACTAAAGGACTCATCTAGCTGGAGAACAGTGAAGCCTTGTTTTCCTCCTTGACCATTCTAGAAAAGACAGGGCTTTCTAATGCCCTGTGTGTGCTACATTTTTATCCAGGAAATTATTTTAACATTAATGGAACTGAAAGTATGGACAATTCAACCAGAAAATAGTCACAGTACACAGACAAGTAACAATAAATTAGTAGAACTATTGAATTTTAAAAAAATGGAAAACCAAGCAAACCTCAGTCTGTTTGCAGGAATGGGGTTCTGCAAGTTTTAAACAGAACAGGGTTAGACAGATGCTAAGAATTTTTTTGAAAATGTTATCTGGAAGTTTTGTTCCATCCGATATATGCAAATATTTAGCAGAACATTTACAAGCATGAACAGTTGGTAACAGCCACAAAAACAGTGTCATTCACAATGCAGTTTGCCTTCCATTTACAGTATTTTATCAGGAAAAATTCCCTCTTAACCCCCCTCAGCCCTCCAAAAAACAAAGAACTAAGTAAATAATTCTTCAACATGTTTTGCTGTTATTTGTAAAATTAAAAAACCCACCATAAACAAATAAAAACCAGATAATAATTATTTTGTAATAGATTTTTATTACTAAGACATTTACAGCAGTGATTAAACATAATACCATGTTCAGGGGACTTGTGTATATGGGTGTTAGCAGAGAGAAAGCAGTTACCCTTTTACCCTTACACTGTTCAACTCAATAAAATGAAATTAGAGTTGTAGGAGGATAACAGGATTATTGTAGAGTCATCATTTCCTGCAGCATTTATCCTTTAAATTTGACCTTTGCAGGAGTTCATTATGCCAAAATTGATAGATCATGCTCATAGGAAAAGTCATCCGAAACACCCGAGAGCTATTGAGCTAACTAAATAAACAACTCGAGACAGTGAATGTAGACATGTAAAATAGGTTTGTGTGTGTTTGTGCATATATATTTTTATATATATATATATGCATATAGATGCTGCAAGACCTGTCCCAGGTACTTCCGTTTAATTACCATTTGTGAATATAAACAGAAATTTAGTTATGATGGAAACTAGCACAGTGCTTAAAAAAGATAGCAGGAAATGACAGAAATATGACAACTCAATGGAAAGCCGTGTGACCAAATCTTCATAACAGTGAAAAAACACAGATTTTTCCTTCCTTCCCTCTCCCCCCCGCCCCTTCCTGTTCTAGGTAATTGATGAGATGAATGCCTCAGGAGCTAAGGAAGACTAATGTGAACCTTCAGGGGGATGGAAATACTGTAGAAAAACAATGCTCTCAGTTCAATCAGTCCTAAGGGAGCTGCTTTCAGGCCTTCAAGGAGTGCCAAGCCTGATCTCAACTTTAGGATTTGCTTCTGAAGAATTACAGAATATCCATGAAGCAAGTGCCTTCCAGCAGTTGTAATATACCAATCTTTAAAAACCAATTGTCTGCATTAGTCACTGCATCAAAGATGGGATTAAAGCCCAAATCAACTTTGCTATGCCCGTCCCAAGACATCTCAGCTCTCTGAAGAAATAATGACTATGTCTATCCTCTGGATTCCATCTTCTGTAAACAAGCATAYCACTGCCTGATTTATAGTATCAGAGCTAGTGTTCACTTTAATGATTAAATGTTCTAATCTCCTAGTTCTTTTGTGTTATCTAACAGTCTATTTGAGATACCAACTTTTAGACAGTTCTGTGACCTCTTTAATAGACTCATTCTCTATAGAGATCCTTAATAATTATTTTTTAATGTAGTTTCTTTTTATTCCCTATCTTTCATTTCTAAGGTTGAAATAACAATGTCAGCTTTAGCATAATCCATCAATTTATATTAAAGGATTGGGAGAAAGCTGTCAGCCAAAGAAAGACCTTCTAACTTTAAAAGAGTTTACGACTTCCATGATCAAAATGCGTATTATTGTCTCTCTGGTATCCCCCATTCAAGTTAAGGACAAAATCCATATTGGTCCTATAAAACGACAGTGCTGCAAACACCCTCAATGCATTGAAGTGTTGTGGATGCCTTGGAATGCAGGCAGCAAAAATAGTTTTGGTTTTGTTCCCCAGTGTCACAAGAAAAGAGTATACAACCAAMCAACTGCAGTGGCAGCGTGCTGATGCACAGAGCTTCCTGTGCAGAGAGAAGAATTACGGAACACACTGAGTGCTCTCCTGTTGCTATTTAGGGTATTGAGCAGTTAATCCTATGACTGGTTTGGTCTCAACTTTTTTTATTTTAATATTTGCTGGTGACCTATAAAATTGATTAATGCTCATTCATTGTGAAAACTATTATCCTTTCACTTTTTTGCAGATGAGCAACTTTTTTAAACCCACAATATACTGATTTATTATATACTAACTACAATGTAGCTCATACCTCTTTAAAGACACATTTTGAAAGATTTAGTGGATGTCTGACTTGGATTTTTAGAATGTAGTATTAATCTGTTTTACAATTTTTTATTTTCTAATCAGTACACGCACATAATACTACAAAAGAAGGATCCCATATTAATTCTTGGAGACCAGGTATTTCAGACTCTTATTTGCCTGGATCAGAGTACCTCTCATGAAAATGAGCTTGTGAAACTGATATCTCTAATGGTTTCTTGTGTTAAAATGAAATGTCTTGCAAATTTCACATATTAAAATAGCTGGGTTGAAACTGGTTCTGATAAGCATCTTTGCAGACTTTGTTATAAAATGTAGATTAAATCTCTTGCAGCAAACTTTAAAGGTCTTTATGCTGGGACTTCTACTAAGATTCTTTTAATTTCAGGGTTTTTTTTCCTTGTTCTGTGATAAAATATATAGTTAAAATTGATTTTGATTAAAATAAAAGATGATTTTTAATCTAAGATGGCTGAAGATTATAGAATGATGGAGGGTAATGAATATTAATTATTATTGAAGAGAATAGGACTCTATCCTGGGGCTATATTGTACTTCTGTATTTCCTACCTTCTCAGATGACACTGAGTATTTCTGATGAGGATGCTATTCTAAGRAGAAGACTAATTGTGGAAGAAATTCTTGATGAATTCTTAGAGAATTTTCTTATGCAGTTCAAGATTTTTCCTGCTTCTTTTGTTGCCAGAAAATCTGTATATATTAATTTCAGGTGAACACAGAGTAGTTTAACAAAATAAGATGAAAATATGTGTGTTTTAGACACACATTTAGTTTCCCATGTATTCATCATAAAGCAAAAACTATCATGACTTGAGGTATTGCTTCTTCATCACACCAGAAAACAGTTGTGCTGATTCCTTATGTATTGTAGCATTTTGAAATAYTACCAGCCAAAAGTAATAGTCATAGAGCTCTATTGTGTGCCTCTTCCTGGGTCCTTTATTTTCTTACAGAGAACGATATTGCACTCACTAAACTTCTATGAGTTAACCTAAGGATCAGTGACAATACAGATCACTAAAAAACKGTCAGAAGTATCCAAACAAGCAACACATTTATATAAAGCTATCTGATATTTCAAAAGTCTTTTATTTTCCTACATTTGCAAAAGTTAATACTGACTTTCTTTTGTTTTTTAGCAGGCAAACCCCTTTCTCATATGCAGTGTCTTAGAAGAATGAGGAATTAATTACATCCAGTTTACTACTCCAGAATATCAGAAGCTGGCTTCTGACAATAGAGATCATTTCTGGATTTAATCCAGTTTAGTGCAGTGAAAGAGGTCTAGGGAATATATGTTTTAAGGATAAATATAGGGCATTATCATACTTATAATGAATATAATCCCCAACATATTGACTGGGAAGATTTTGACCCCTTTGGGGAAGATTCACCTGCTGAAGAAAAACTGTAGAATGAGAAACTCAGGACTTCAGTTTACCTCTCAATGTCTTTTCTTCCAGTTGAAAACAACAGATGATTTCTCTTTTGCTTTGAAGTTTTTAATGTACATATAGCTGAACAGTTGTTGCTCTTTTTATAAATGAAGCTTTAAAAGACCCATCRGACACAAGCAATTGGATTTCAATTGTCACATTGTTGTCAATGTTGTCATCTTTTCCTATTTTACATATTGGTATAACTACAGCAGCTATGTTTTTTACACAGACAATTCAAACACAGCAGAGAAAAGTATTAACATCTACCTTCTTTATTGACTGGTAGCTGTTAATCTTTCTACAGTGCCTGTAATTATTTATTGTCTTCTTGTTATTATTTTGCCTTAAGGAATACAACAATCATCCCTTGGGAATGGGAAGAGTAAATCAATAGAGGGAAAGTCAGTGATTGGTGTCATCTGCTACAGATGAGACCTAACAAAGATTTCTTATGGTTCAGTATGCTGGGCTGCTTTACATAGCTGTCAGAAAGAGGAAGGACAAGATGATGTCCAAGCCATGTCTAAATTAAAGCAAACTGCTGAGTATTTTTCTATGACAATATCCTTTACCTGAAAAGAATTGTACTTCTASCAAAACAGAGTTCTGCTTATTTTTTTTTGCAGGTTTGTTTGATTTTTATTTTGTTTGTTTGGTATTGGTTTTTAATTTATTTTTATTTTCCAGCTGTGTAGAGTGCTATGTTGCTATCTTGTCTGTGGTTTAAACACTTCTGTTTATTTTTATTCCACATCTATGTTGAAATAACTTACTCCCCTGAAATTTCTGTTTATGGAATCACTCTGGCCTCTGTGAGCCTGTTTTCCTTGAGAATCATTGTTTCTGCTCAGGGTAGAAATCCAGACTCTCTCCATGGTCCAGGCTTATATAATTAAGCCCCCTGGAGGCAATTAATTCTGTGCTTACGTTGCAGACACTTTGTGTGGGACGGTTGCCTCTCCCTCTCCCTCTCCCTTACTGTTAGGAGGACCTGGGTGGCTGGTTTAGGTTAGCCCCAAAAAGGCAGGTGGATGGGATCCTCTCCAGGTATCTCCACTGCTTCTAGAAAATGAGATGCCCTTCAGGAGGCTGGATCCACCACCAAAGTTAAAGAATGAGAAAATCTGCGCCTAAACTAAAGCCTGAGCTAATCTCGTCGCATCTGGGACAGATGACTGTGGTCCTGTAATGGTCTGGGCATACCAAACTTCCCTCTTTCCTGGTGTACTCTGGCACCAAACGTTTAGAATCATCTATGTGGCAATTACTATCACAGGAATACTTCCAAAAGGCAAGTTTCTCGTTCTGTGACTTAAAGGAGTTAGTAGGTCAGTCTCTTCTCCCAGCTTTGCTTTTTTTTCCACCCTGCATGTTTCTGTGATATTTCTTAGGATCAATGAGTTTTGTTTGAAGGAGCTCACGGACTGCAGATTTGTTCTTGTGCGGCTACAGCAAAAGCTCAGCACCTAGTCCTATTTAGCTCTTTACAATGTTGCTATTTTGACTTTGTTGCTACTTTATTACTTCAACCAAGCTTTTGTTTTTCAAAAGTAGCAAAATAGGCCATTTGATGCCACCTACAATTTCAGAACTAGTCTTAGCAGTTCTCCCTTAAACAAGGGGTGCTTCTTCACAGCTTCTCTTTTCTACTACCAAAACTATTTTCAAAACACAGCCAGCTCAGATGATTGCCCTACATTCACAACAATTTTCACTTAATTTGTTCGCAGTCACGGAAATTAGTGTAGCTGTAGGAGGACTTATKCAGCATCATTTATTAGGATTCTTTGCTGTAGAATAAACTGCAGTCCTTCCAGTTTTGTAGCAAGAGGAATATGAGAATTCTTGAACTGAGAATGCTGCTAGGAATACTAATAGGAAAATCCTGGTTCTGATGCTCATCTTATCTGAAATTTTTGAAAGCTGTCCCTAATGTCTGTAAGGTACAGGTACTTGCAGTTTCTATTTTATCTATGCTTGATGTTTTCCTGATGTGAAATTTATTTGTGCAACAAGACAACTCTCAGACCTTTCCAAGAGCTTGTTGCAATTAAAAGGATATACCTTTAGGTGATTGATGTGGCTCATGAAGCAAGCTCCCTGCAGAGAAGTACATTTCTGCTTCTGGAATATCCTTGGACACAATAGCTTTTTAAAATTTGTTGTAGTTCAATGACAGAAGAATATTTATTTAGTAAACCAGAAAAAGAAATCCAGAAAATACAGATGGTTTTTGCTATTCCTTTGATTACTTTATTATTTTTCTTTTTCATATTGAATGTTTTCTTTCTATTTGCCTCTGAATCAGCAAGGGAATTTTTAGTTTGAAGATTTGCAGAAAAAGCTCTAATTCTTGGAAGAGTTGAAGCTTGAGTATTTAATCTTAGGACAAACAAGGTAGAAGACTGAAGGTCAGGAGCTTGGGCTAGCAAGCAAAACCATTTGTCTAAATCTCTCTCATCAGTAACAGACTGGAAAGGATGTTAAGCATCCTTCTGACTTTTTTCTTTATGAGTAAATTTTTATACTGAAATATCACAAACTTTCCTCAGGCTAAAGATTTTGTTATTGAGGAAGTGATGATCTTCATGTAGTTCATATTCCCATACTTATTTATTTGATTAATTATTTTACCAGAGATCTGCATGGTCACTTCTTAAACCACTCAGTAATTCTAGCAGTTCTGTGTGGGAATTCTCAGGGTTTTGTTGTTTTGAAATTAACTCTTTCAAAGCTTAAATATTTATAGTAAAAGAAAGACACTTTCTACAGTACATACTGTCAGTCAGAATAATTTGTGTTACTAATGCCCTTAAACACTTTGGAGAATAACCCTTAAGAGACTGTCTTGTTGGGGCTTGGACAGTGCCTGCAAGACCACACAGAGCCACTGGGCTCTTTTATAGTTAATAGAGAGAAATATGATTTTGAAGTGAAATTCAGAGTTGGAGCCTAATTTTAGAAATTTTCAATTGCTCTCTGCATGTGTCTTTCCCTCCCCAGTGAATAAAGGACTCTGCAGAGACCAGTCTTGCCAGCTAAAACCAGTTGTGGGGATAYCCTTGTGAGGCTTGTAAATTGCATAGATATTTTTATACATTTTAGGGAATGCCTTTTCCCTTCTATTTGAAATCTATCCATCATGACCATAAGGCATTTATTTTAGGACTGCTGTGAATCATTGTGTGTGTTTGTAAGCTGTATTTTTACTATTTGTATGACACTGAAAGAATATAAAGCTGATTTCAGTTGTACTTCAGGATTTCTCTATTCGGAAATGATTTAGACTTATAGTAAAAATTTGTCTAAACAATTTAGCTTTAATCAATATTTTCATTCCTGAGCTAAATGATAAGGCTACAAATTTGAAATTGATTTTTTTTTCCTTCTCAGTATTATATGAGGTTGCATACGGTGCTAGAGTGCTGGAGAGATAATTGGTCTGCATTTGGTTCTGTTGGTTTGTTTGGATTTGGTGGGGGATTTTTGTTGGTTTTTTCTGGTGTTTGTTTGATTAGGTTGTTTTGGGGTTTTTTTTGTTTTTTTTTTTTTTTAGAAAATGCTGTTCTGTTATTTAAAGCTTCAGAAAAAAATCAGTGAATGGAGAAATGTTTCTTTTTGCTCTTCTTTTTCAGCAAAAGAATTCAGATGATGGTAAAATAAACAGAAGAACACTTCCAAAATGGCAGAAAAAGGTAGGAATAGGAATAAATAATGTTAAATATCTGTTTCAAAAAGCCCAAGCCTTGCTTTTGTGATATTATTTATATGTGTTTCTTAAGACATAAAGTTTATGTTCAAATAATATGATTTCTTTCTAAGCATTGAGAATGTAAATAATCTTTTCATGCAGGTTTCAAAGCTTCCTCTTGCTTTTCAGTGCCAATTCCGTTAGCATTTTTTGGTTCCACAGAAACTGCAGTTATATGCCCAGGCTTACTCCCACTGTGCATCAGCTCTCTTTCACTTTTTAATGGAGCCTGAGTTATTTTAACCTCAGTGAAGAAAAGAAAATAATATGCAACTGTCTTTCACATCTTTATTAAAATGCTTTAATTACAGTTTCTTTAATCATTAAAGTCTCATTTGCAAACACCTCTGAAACATGTATTCCTATGTAAATGTGTGTGCTGGTTTGGCTGTGTCTTGTTTAATTATTAGCATGTAGGAGATTCATGTATTTGCAGCRTATTTAAACTGTGATTTATTGCGGTTTTGTAGCACAGGTAAAAAAATATCATTAGCTTCAGTATTTTCACAGCATAGCAGGCATTTACTTATGTTTTTCAGGGTTAGCCTTTGCAATTCCTTGCAATCTCTTGCAATACAAACTCCAGTGAGCTGAGTAACAGTAGACCTGCTGGACAACTGATTACTAGCTAAAAAACAAAGAACAACAGCAACAAGAGGAGCAATGAAAATGCTGCAAACTGTTGACTACTGCTTTTTTTCACTTCTATTGTACAGCATATAGCAGCTTTGAATATCAAAAATAGGATAACTGGAGTCTCAGACCAGCCAAAATTTCCTGTACTGAACCACTCAGTCTGTTACAAGAGCAAATCTCACATTTATACTTTCCCTTATCCATCTTTTCAGTGCTGGGTAGCAGCTATGATGGTTCATAGCCAGGGCATTCAGATAAAAATTGCTTCATTAAATGGAGGAACTTAACCATGACCTAGCTCAGGGAAGTGGGTTAGGTGATATCTATGAGAGAAGAGGGAAAAAAAGAGAAAGAAAGGAAAGGGACTTCCTTGTTTATGCACACCATGGTCCACACCAGGATCCTAGTCCAGGACCATCCAGAACTGTGTTTGTGTTTCACAACCAGATTCTCAGCCTAGTGCCAGGGGCAAAAAGGAAGAATCATCATTCTGGTGGGTTTAGTGAACTATCCACTGAGTATCACTATCAGTAAGGACTGTTATAGCTGTGAAATGCAGCAACTAATTTYAAGGCTGAAAATAAAAGGGGTGTCTCATTGAGACTTTACATGTGAGGCACATAATGCAGAAAAAAGCTTCGTTCCATCTTKTTCCAACAAACTCTTTCTCAGTCCTCTTTTGTGCTCTGTGATATCTCGTTTCTCCCTGTTGTGTCACTCCAGAACAGCCATACTCAGTGAGTTGATTTTCATGGCAAAGGAAATCCTCTACAAGCCTTCTCAAGAACAGCACACTAACTTCCCTGACAGGTATATAACACAAAAAAGATGTACTTCTGACACGTGATTTTAATTGCTAGCTTCCAACAATTAGCATGATTGCAGTTGCAATACAGAAAGACTGGAGAAGACTGGGAGCAGAGAGGACTTATCTGATGTGACCTTAAATTTGGTTTCATGTTCACAAAAGAGAAGGAACATAGTTGTACATTTAAGATATTCCCTACATCCCCTCTCAGTTGCCTTTTGTACATCTTTGTACAGGTCATTCCTCTCTTCTAAAACGTTAGAGAAAATTAAGCAGAGGGGACAACTTTCTGATTAGAGGGGAAAAGTTCTCCTCCCTTTCTAGATCTTATTTTTCTTATTTCTGTCAATTTGAGGTGGGCTTAAGAAGATAAGGGCTTGAGACAACATATATTTCCAGAGATTACATCTTGGGTAAGAAAGTGCAATAGCATTAATACTACTAGCAAGCAAAATGCAAGGCCTTGCAATACTTTTTTCTATTTGCATGGTGTATAATTTATAATGATTGTTATGCTCACTCTACTGTTGTATAGTATTGTTCTTTATGATATTTGGATACCACCTTGGCTCCAGGCAGTGACTACAATTGAGTAAGTTTGTGTTGATACAGTTTAAGAGGAAGAGTAAAATTTGATTTAGTACTTTATTTCATGTATGTAGAATAATAGTGTTACTTCAGATAAAATGATCAGAATAAAGAATGAGTTGACAGACCTATGTCTTAATAGCTGTCAAATGTGGTTTCATTGCCCTGAATTTTTCTCATCTGCACATGGTGAAATTTATTTATGTTTGAAGAACGTGCACCATGCTGTGTTATGTAGTGCAATTTGCAATGTAAAATAAGAGTAAAGTTTCTTGGGTTGTCTAGCTAATAATTTTGATATCCATGATCAAAAGTAATTTCCAAGTTAATTGTGACTGAAAAATAAACAATCACAATTTTCTCTGTAAAAGGCATGAAAATTCATTTTTTCTTTTCAATTATACAATTTAAATTAGTTGTGAAACCCAGTCAAAATAAAACCTGTTCTCTAAAATTCATGTTTTTAAAGTGTTATTTCATATATTCTATATTATTCTTTTAAGCTAAAAACTTTTTCACCACCTAATTGACAAATTTACAGTCGGAATTAGATGTGAAACATTAATGATCAATCTCTTTTYTCCAGTTTTTGAACTCTGTAGTATTTCACAGTATCACAGGGTCATTTAGGTTGAAAAAGGCCTCCAAGACTTTTGAGTCCAACCTGTGACTGATCACCACCTTGTCAACTAGACCAGAACAGTAAGTGACATGTCCAGTCATTCTTTGAACATCTCCAGGGATGGTGACTCCACTACCTCCCTGGGAAGACTGTTACCGTGCCTGACAACCTTTCCTGTGAAGAAAATCTTCCTGGAAAAAAAAATGTTCCTTTGTTATTTGCAACAATGGAATTTTTTTTGGTACCTCTTTGTACAGGTATCTGCATGTACTCGGCCGGCAGGAACTGGGCAATTATTATGTGGAGAAAAAAATAATTAAAGGATGTATAATGATTTTGAGCTTTGAGTTGAAATTTTGGTGTCACACTAGGCAAGCTAGCCTTTGAAAGCCATCTTCATTTTCACATCTTCCAGTTYCCCAGAAAGAGAGTAAAAATATTTTGAAATAAATCCATTAAAGTGGAGTGCTCAACTGCTCCCATTGTGGGAGGCCTCAGCTGTGTGAGTATTGTGTGTGTTCACTGCTGCAGCATCTCAGTGTCTGATGCATACAAATCAGTGAAACCTGAACTCACCAACAGCTTAACCTTTTGTGCCCCTGTGGGAGATCCACTGCGCAGTAGTCCTGGGGTGAGACATTTTACAGCCATCACACTTTCACAGCATTGGCAGTAGGGAACTTAGAACGCATTTTTCTAATTTATAATATATCTGTATACCCATACATCTGTAAAGTTGCACTGTTGAAGCAGCTCTGCTATTTATCCCTTAACCATGTTCCATATTGAAAGTAAGACTGGTAAAAATGGGTCTGTCTGTATGTAAATATAATGAGAATTAAAAAGCTGTAACTAATTTTCTTGTTATGCAGAGGCTCAAAGTTATGCAGCAACGAATGAAGCACTCTGCTGGTCTCTTTCCTTAGGACTATTTTAGCAGATTAAGCAAAGTCTAGTAGAGTGCAGTCATCTGTGCTGCTGAGCTGTGAGAATGGTTGCTAGCCTGCTTTTGGCTCCTGGTGTCAGGCACTCTCTCAAATGATTCTGGGCGTGGTGCGGGACTTTAGACATTCCAGGAACTACTCACAATAGACAACAGTAGACAGTTTGTACTTTTTTTTTTTTGAGTTTACCTACAATGACAATGACTCTTCCACAGCAATGTTGTGACTGTTCCTGGGGATGTTTAATTCCTTGGTTTAAACACAGACCTTGGCTGCTGATACTATAAGATATGATTCAAGAGTTTTGATCTTATCTAGAAAGCAAAGGAAGGATGAAATGGATTTCATTCTGATTCATAAACTACTCAAGAAATTTCCAGTTAAGTATTCCAGTTCTGCTTTGCAGTATATTCCTGTAAATCTGTCTCCTATTAGTGGGGTTTGGTACATCAATAGGGTGATTCATAACAATATTGTTAATGCTAAGGCTGAGCAAGTTAGGTTCTTCCAGGTGCGAGACATGAGTGAACAATACTATTGGCTTGCCCTTTCTTTTCTAGGCTTTATATTTCACCCTGTTCCCTAAAACTGTGAAGAACTCTTTTTCTAAATAAAACTGAAATTTTCACATGTAAACATGAAAATGGGAGTTTACCAACTACCGTGGCGTTTGGGATGGATCTTTGCTAGTGGGAAGTGTTATAATCATGAATAGCCATATTTCATGGTGGAATCGTCTCCAGGATTTGAAAGTCTGTTTCTAGTAGAAAAAAAAGGAAGATTTCTACCTGGTATCTCGAAGTTTTTGGTTACATTTCATTTCATTGTTTTTTAACCTTCACTTAATGAATCTGTAGATGCTTAAGGAAGGAAAATTATCAGTGAAAAAAAMCCCTATAAAATATATAAATTTATTCTGGTCTAAGATAAAAATGCGAATCTATTTGTCAATGTAGATGCTGAAGTTGGATGTCTCTAGAACTGCAGTCACATGCCATCTGTGATGCTAAAGTATCACACTTTCTGAGAAGCAGTAAGGAGTTAAAAAAAAAAAAGAAATTATTACTGCTAATCCCCTGGATATAGTTTTAAATATTTTCGGGAACCAGATGAAAATGCCACTTATATTCATATGCACTGAGCTTTACCACACTCATGCTGCAGTATTTTTCCACCTTATGTTTATATTTTTAATAATACACAGGCTGTATATGCAATTTTTTTGTGACTTGATTACTTGTCTCAGTGGACGCCTGGGTAACTTATGTTAATGTGAAATGTGAGGGTTTCTTTGCTTTAGAAAAGAAGAGCAATTTGCTGCTATTCACCCACTGACACAGAAGTAGGTAGCTGCTTACATCCGATGTTTAATGACAATCTATTTGAAGAGTTTTTTACCTTTTTTATCATCATACCTGTCTTTGATTTAATTTTGTTAAAATTTTACTTTTTTTATCATCATACCTGTCTTTGATTCAATTTTGTTATAGTCATTAATGTCACACAGAGGATTCAAGGCTGAATGGGAGCAAAATTGAATAAGGGTTACTGTTTGACCATAGTTCAGATATATGCAGTAATATTTTTTACGTCTCATTGCAGTTTTTGTATATCTGTGATTTTAGTAAAACTGCTGGAGATACAGAAAATGTGTTGTCCAATTCTTTCTCTTTTTTTTTCAGATTTATAATAAAATAGGAGTAAATCAATAGCTATGCACCTAAAACTGCTTCTCATATGAATTTAGAATTACATCCTACAAATTATAATGTGAAATATGGACTGCTGGTACCCAGCTCCTTTGAGTTCCCATCTTGTTTGCATATTTTGACACTGATATTATTATACTAAGTTAAAAAAATTTTCAATATTTACTAGGTCCAAAATTCCAACAATTCTAGAATGTACTAAGATGTTTTTTGAAGTCTTCAGCTGTAAAATCCTAGTCTCTTGGATATCAATTTTGTATGGGTTTTTTTATCTTCTATTTTCCATGTAAAAATTTAAGGATAACAGGATTAAAAAGATGAAATTAAGGGATGTTTCCCACAGCTTTGTCTTCTTCCCCCTTAACTCCCCCTTTCCCTTGTTAGACTTGTATTTCAAATGAATTTGGTCTTTGTGTTTCGTAGCTCAGTGGGCAGAAACAGCAAAAACCCAGGGAAAAAACACTATGAGTGTATTTGTTTTGCAGTCTTCAGTGGGGCAAAATGTGATTTTGATGTATGAGCACCTAATCTGATATTTTAATAACAGTAGAAATATTCTCATACATCACAGGAACAGGCACAGCTCCTGATGATTTCAATGGGACTTATGGGTACTTCATACTACCCAAAACACCATCTCTTAGTAAGGATTAAGGCTGTAATCATCCTTAGTCATTATAGTTCAGCTTTCGTTATACAACAGTTATTCTAGCCACATTTTCATATTTTCTAAGAATTCAGATATAATTCCTTGGTGCTTTGAAAGGTCTGAATTTTGTTGAGTTTTCTTCTGAAGTGTTTCTTTTTATTTGGCAGGTGTAAGTCAATCATAACAGTAAGGCAGAGATACAATTATTAGAACAGCTAAGAAAAATGAAGTCAAATCAATGTATCTCCATAATGTACCGGGCTAAGGCACATTTGGCATTCCCCATTTTGCTGCAGCTATCCCACATACACCAGTGTCAGGAGAACGCAGCAGAACCTTTTCTTCGTGTTGTTTTACACATATAAAACATATTCTGTCTCTACTGATGCAGATAAAATAGCCAAGAAAACACATTTCTTATTAGATCATAATTTACGAATCAAACAGTTGCAGACACTAATATACATTGGTATCCACTRTTTGCCACCTTCAGTGGAACCTGTGATTCATACAACATCTAAGGCCAGCTCTTCAGCTCTCCTTATCTCCCTTATAAAAAGGACAAGGATTCCAAACAGGCTTTTACCACTGGGGAATCAGCTTTTCCCTTTGGCTAAGTCACTACGAAAGTAACCCTCCCTCTTCATTAGAGCTTGCTGCCAGGTCATCACTTAAGCACTTAGAGATCCCCAAGTGATATCTAGAATAATTTTCTTAACTTTGTCTTATAATTTTTCTTCTAAATTGGCAGTTCTCAATCCTTTTAGAACAAACATGGCTACACCCACATTTTCTGTGAGAGCTTGACCTGTCTGCTTGCTAATATTCACGATATTCACAGTAAAATATTTTGTGATAGAATTTGTGTGGCATAAACTGCACAAAATAAAGCCATGTTATGCTGTGTGTGCTTTACTACCGAAAACCTGAAAGGAGAAAGCAACTCCATTTTCTTAGCATCTTTTTTATCTGAATTTGCTTGTTTACAAAATAGATATTTAACTACCTAATCCCTGGATATAAGATTCTTGAACCAGAAAAAGTAACATCATCACCATTTTAATTACTTTAATGAGCAAAATTATGCAGAAAGCATCTACTGATAATTATTCCAAATTTAAATCCTTGTTGCCACACGCTAATTTTGACCTGTGGTAAATACAAGTTTGAAGAAAAGTGGCTAATATTCATGGTAGTGTGCATTGAGAGCAATGATTGAGAGTAAATGATTTATGCACTTGTCACCATGGTGGTGTGAGTAACTGTGGGCTGGGAATGTCAGTATGAAATGAACTGCAGCATTTCTGTATGCACTTTAATAAACATAAAAATAATAAGAATATAGGACAGAAAAGTTAGTCCCTGTCAACTGAACTCTTTCAGTGAAGAGTAGATGCTACTTGGGAGCTGAATATGCAAAAATTATGCCTGTTCTTGTTTGGGCACGCAAGAGAGAAGCCCCAGAAGAGACAGAAGGTACGGCTAACATTGCAAAATCTGTCAAAAATGTACTGGAGAGGGGCAAAGTGTATGTAAAAGGAACCAGTATAAGAATGAAAATGTAATGATCTAAAAGCTGGTGAAAGCATCATTTAGGGATTAATGTTCAGGAACTCTCCAGATAAGCTTGCCCTTGACATTGTGAATTGCTGGGATTTCATGCAAAAATTTCATGCTTACTTTCCCTATTTCTGCTTCTGCTTGTGACTTAAACACTGCTTTCATTTTGGAAACCCTCTTTCTTGTCCTTAGACATATATTTGCTTCCTAAGGACTTTTGATGCTCAAGTATTAGACCTCATTTGTTTCCCAAAACCTACCTAAAATCTTGAGGAGCTCAATTTATGGATAACAGATCCTTACTAGGGAGATGATTTCCAGGTTTCCTGTAATTCTCAATGGGGCTAATGGTTGCCTACCTCTGATAGCTAAGTGAAAGTTCTAATTGCTAGAACATAAAGCATCCTTTTAAGGTGGACATGGTGGTATACAAAACCATGCCTCTAGGAGAGAAATAGTGTGTGACTCTGTAGCCCTATAGACAAGCGAGCTTGCTGGGAAGCYATATATGGTTCAGGTTTCTTTTTTCCCCCCCAGTCTTTATGCGTTTAGTATTAAATAGTGTTTGCCATTAAAAAACTAATTTCCACTCTCCTAAATGTGGATGATGTTCCTCATATATATCTGGGCCACTCTACAACTTTGGATTTGACATGTTTATGTTTTGTTTTACAAGCGTGAATTTGTTTTATTTCTGCTTTTTAACTGAAAACCTTGTTTTCCCCAGAGCCTGATGTGCAGTTCACCAAATTGTCTAAAAAGACACTTTAGACCTGCAGAAAAATTGCATTAATTTTAAAATGCAGAAATTTAATTTATTTTACATAACAGAACAACCCAATCAGTACATTACTATACATTTTCTTCATCTTGATAAGTGATATTATGTATTGTTCCTCGCTCTTCTGTTCTATGGATTTTAGGTGAAACATAGCTGCTGAGTCATAATGATTTCTAAGACAGCTTATGTAATTAGTAACTGTTGAAAGAGTAAAAGACTAAGGACTAAGCAATGTATTTCAGTTAAATGCTAAATATTGGAAAAGTGACTTTGTTGTTCTCAATAAATTTGTGAACAAAAAAATTGACAATCCATATTTCTGAGCTATTGCTTCAGATGATCTGGAAAGTGTTGTTGCAGCAACTGTCTTATGCCATATTGCAAAGAAAATTTGCAGTCTGTGATTGCTGAAATGCTAGTAAATAAATAAATAAACTCAAAGAGTATTTGATGGAGATTTTTTTGGGAGATTCAGGTGCATATTGTAGACCCATGTAGACATGAAATACTATGTATTTATCCTAGACATCTTAGGGAAAAAAATTTAAAAGGAGACTAAAAGAACCAGCTCCTGGAAGGAATGGCTTCTTGTGACCTCAAAAATATTCTAGAGAGATCACTTCAAGAAGCTGAGCCAATTGGAGTAAGTTAGCTTTGACAAACAATGAATGTTAGACATTTTAAGTTTCTTGCTGCAAGAGATTCCAGAAGACAGAATCACATACTATTTAGCCTTCCAGATATCACATATGTTTAAAAAATAAAAATTCAAAAAAATTGCAGGAGAAGATCATCAGTCTCCTGGAATACTAGAAAAAAAGTTGTACGGCAAGGAACTTCACAAAACTAGTTTGTTTTAGTTTAAGTTTAAACAAACTGTATCAGTACAGATGATATGTACTGTTACAGGAATTTGAGCATTCTTCATTAGTTTTTTATAAAGTTAAAAATTCAGCACCGTAGAAAGCCATTTTGTCATTAGGAAATGAAGAAGTTTAGGAACAAACTTTTCTTGTGCTAGGGTAAAAGTATAGTTCAGTCTAAATATTGGACAAAACTGACATTAGATTGCTCAATCAAAGAATACAGTCCTTAAAGAAGCAGCAGTGAATGAGGATCACTCCTGTTCACACACTTGGTGAAGATATGCATATATCCAGTGCTCTGAACTAGCGGCATAGGGACACTTTGTCAATATTGCTACAGCAAATGTTGAAGTGAAATGACAGATTTTCCTCTTGGGGCTCCCATGAGAAGCTGATGTGTAATCATTATTGAGACTTAATTTCTTTCCTGCTCTTAGCTGGAGGGAATGTGAAGCTCAAAGCCAGAAAGGAATCTGCAGTCTGACTGAGTGCAGGAGTTTTGCATGTAACTTTCAGAATGTGACTTGAATCTACAACCTGGTAGATGCTGCTCATTGTTTTTGTTACAGTCCAACACATTCATCAGTGTATTGTCTCCCTCATGCATTGCTATGACAGACAAATATGATCAAATGTAGGGGTTAGCATCAAGGAAGGTGATCTCAAGACTGAATCCTATCCTATAGAGAGAGGGTTAATGAAGTTCTTAAATAGGAACAGTGTGATCCACCAAAAGATCTGACTTAGAAGAAAACTGAAAGCATGTCAAGTAAAAGAGGCCTGATTTATGTAGAAAAAGGAGATGATAGTTGGACAGACAGGAAACTGCTAAAGAAAATTTGGAGAAGGTGTTCTGTTAACTGGAAAGGACTGTGACAAGAGGGAGACAAGAGTGAGGAAAGGTTGGCATGGTGTGGTACACAAGATATACAAATTATCATCTCTTCAGTTGCAAGATCTCAGGCTATGACAAAATTTAGGTGGAGAAATTCCAAAGGAGGTAACAAAATCAGGATGACATGGTAAGATGACATGATAGAAATGTGGAGAGTGAGATGAATGTTAGAGATCGAGTTAAATGTAACATGGCAGTTTTCAGCTTCCAGGAAAATTTAGGTATGTGTAATAGTTATGTACCTTGTCTTTCTTCCACAAAATATGAATTATATACCTGTTTTCCATGAGGATACAGGTGGTCAAAGTGCTCCTCCCAAACAACACTCTTCTCAAGATGTAGAGCTCTCCTGAGTCTAGCACAGTCCCACAATCACCCTGAGATCTCAGACCTGTAATCACACTTCCAGTCTTTGATCTCCTGATAGAGCAACTGCATTGCTCACTTTCAGTCATACGAGACAGTAGCTTACATGGATGGTTCAAATAGTTTGCATTTTAAGGAGCAAGGCAGGAGAGGAATAAGATTAATACTAAGTTGCAGACAATGCCTTTCTAGACTCTGGTGTGTCTTTCAACCCAGGTCAGTTTGTCTGAGGTACAAAGAAACTGAATATTATTTATAAGCTATGCTAGAGATCCTTTCTATATAACCTTGTTCTGAAGGCATGGTAAATTTTCATATCCCTGTTCAGACACTGAAAACATATTGCTCAGCAAATTTCCCTGAGCAGTCCTGGATCTTTGATCAAATCAATCAAGAAAAGACTTCTGTAGGTTGTGGGTTTTTTTAGTTGGGCAAGAAGTCTCAGAGGAAAAGGAATAAAAATGGAAAACATCCTGGCATAAAGAAAAAGCATGTGCTTTTCACCTCTAATTTTCCTTGCCGCTGTTTACGTTTTGAAAGGTGATTCCAGCTTTCAGTAATGCTTTACTGTATAGAAGCGTTGAGTGCTATCCTAGTTTAACTGTCCTGATTCTTGCTCTGCGGCCTTTGTTTGGTGGAATTAAATACATCATAATATGTCCAGGAACAAATGACAGCAAGTTTAACATACCAGCAGAGTCAAATGTGTGATAAAAATATTAATGTTTCCTTTAGAAAATAATCGGAAGTAATGAAAATACTTCTGCTTTCAAAGACCAAGAGGGGTTGAAAAAACATCTGTAGAATGAGTTGAGGCTTTTGAACAAACACCACCAGGATATTTCTGTAACAAGGATTCCTCAGTGTGCTCCATATATACACTTTCTCAATATTTCAGGAAAATCTTTTGAACTCACTGTTTAATCTCCCATCTGGTGTGTACCTCAGCACTTGCTTTTCTGAGCATGAGTGGGTAACATGCTTGATACCTGTTCTTGCTTGATACTTGCTCTCAAAAACTACCCATGGGTAATCAATATTTTCACTTGAAGCACTTTGTGTATCTTCAGCATACGAAAAAAAAGGTTGTTTTCTATTTAACCCTTCTGATACATCACACTGCTTAAAGAGGATGGAGTAAATGTGCCATGTGATGAAACAAAATATATTGTGAAAGGAGCTACCATAGAAGCTTTTCTTGCAGAAATATAATGTAAATTTTATTTCAAATAGCCTGTCCTTTCCGCCTATTGACAGATAGCCCTTGAGATTTAGGTAGTTCTCAGAACATTCAATTAAATCGGGTTCATATTGCTCATCATTAGCTTTCCTCTGTGCTGATTTTCCATTGTGAGCTCATAAATGCTATCGTTAGAAGAACCTTTCAAAAGAGGTTACATTTTTGAAAGCATTTAATTTGCTTTTCCGGGTGGATTATTACTGCTGTTGTGTTATTAACCAGCATAAAGAATCATGCATCAGGAGTACTTAACATCAAGCTGTTTAGCTAAGATTACTCTTGTTAGAGATACACTGCGCATAATATTCTGTACCAGGTAGTGCAAACCAAGAAGCAAAAGCCACAGTAGTTGAAACAATGTATAAAAGCTTTTGCATCTTTCTTAATTTTTCAATTTCAATACGCAGATCTGCTTCCAATGAACTTAATCGCAGAATTATGAGGTTCTTTTAAAATTCACCTGAAATGGCTTTTTTTTTTTTTAATCAAGCATGGAACGAAAACTAATTTTCTTCTCTTTTTTCCCCTCAGACTTTATTATTTCCAGTTAGTAGACTGAAATGATTGCTTCTATCTCTTGGGTCTAATAAAGCAATTTGGCTCTTTAATGGGCCTTGTTAGGGTTGAAGACCAATGTCTTTCTGGTATTACTTTTTGCATTATTGGTGCACTACCTGCTGAGTCACCAGCACAGAAACCAGAGGTTAATTTCACTTTCACTAAATGAAGCAGATAATCAGCCATCAGACGATGGCTCCTGTACTGTAAATAAGTCTTGACAAGCTGAGGGACAGCACTGTGGATCACTCAGCCCTCTTCACACCATCTGTCCTCAAATTAAGACAAAGTAAGGATATTAATTTGCTACATTTCAAAAGCTGTACCGACAAACCCACATGGACATTTTTAAATGGCAATGAATAACTAAAACATTTCATTAGTATTTCATTGAGTCATGGGTTACAGTTGTTATAGTTATGACAGTGAATGTGTGGAAAGTGTCTTGACTAGATGTACAGCTAATGACTGTGAAAGCAGATTCATTCCAAATTGTTTTGCTAGAGTATTTTTTACTTAGATTGAAAGTGGTATGGCACAAGGACCTGATGTCCAATCTGTTGGATATACCAGAGATATTACATGGAGAATAAACTCCCAGCTAATGGGGATGCTGTTACATGGTTTCAGAGGCCAGAAACATTATTGAAAAATAAGAACTCACCAGAATAATGAATGGTGGAAAAAATTCTTGTAAATTGTTGAATTGAGACCGTATCTTATCTATTTCACTAAATCCATGTGACATGAAGGCAGAGCAGGGTTCAATTGAACTTGCACTAWATCACACTGGCTTGCTGTGGAAGTAGGAATGGATCTATCTGCAAGAGAATCAGTTTTATAGATGTGTTTTAATTATTCATTACATGATACATCTATTCATGTGCGGCTCTTATTTTCAAACAAAAGAGAGCTCAAAGGGTTCAAAGGTCAGCTATGTATTAGTGAGTAAAGCATAAAAATATTACAGACTTATTCTAATAATCTCCAAACCAAGCACTGTGAAAATAGGAAATCCAGAACTGGAGTCAAATTGAAAAGAAATGATGGCAGAAATCAATTTTCATTTTTCTCTGGAACAGTGCCACGCAATATCTACCAGGCTATGAAATAACTACAGGACTATGATTAATGAGTAATATTGCTTCCATATCCAGATTAGGCTACACAGCTTTTTAAAGAAAGATTTTAAATTTTCCTTCCTCATTAGAAGATAGAGATAAAATTGGGCATCGCAACAGAATTTAACAACAAACTTTTTTTTTTTTTGCATAATGGTTTTTTAAAATGGCTTTGAGGTTGCAGATAATAGGACCGTAATCATCCAGTTTAATGGGTGTTTGGACATTTAGTATACCTGCTGTCACCTGAATTTAGATGCCATAATCTACAGCTGGTTCCACACTTCTACAGCTCTCTTAGAATGGAGCAATTCCCTTCAGTCATGTATGCCTCTGCATTTACTCTATGGGGATCAAAGGTAACAGGCTTAAATTGAGGAGCTAATTTTTCATCTGCTAAACTTAGATGAGATAGGAGCCACCTATGGTTCAGAGAAGTACTTTCGAAGCATTTTTAATTAATGTTGATCAGATTCTCATTACAACCAGAGGACTGTCCCTTAATTGTGTCCTCAGAAAAAAACGCATGTAGAAAGTGAATGAAGTCACACTAGAGTTTTGAACTAGGTTGTTGATGAAGTTTGTTTATATGAGAAACTTATATATTATTAATTGCAATAATCTATTAGGTTTTATTCTTAATACCTGCCAGTAGTTTTGTGGAGTGGCAAGATGTCAAAACCTGTAGGATTCTTGAACATTGATTGATGAAATGTAAATTTAATGACTCTGTATTACTAAATTAATCCATGGTATCAATACACAGTAAATAATCAGATGAGCCATTACTAAAAAATATTTTTAAAAGGTGAATTTAGCCTATATTTAGTTACTGCCAGGTTTCTGTCCTTTGCACTGAAGCATTTGATCCTGCTGACTTCCTGGAGCCTGGCATCTGTTCTCATTTGGCAAACTGATGAGTCATACACCAGTAGGTTTTGTTTTTGATCCAGGCCCAGGTGAACTGAACCTCTGTAATCATTTATTTAATGTCATCCTTGCTGAAAGCACCTTCTAGTAACACAGCCTTTCTCTTTATTCTTGTTATTTTCTGTTGCTGCTTTCTATTTAATCATCAAAGCTAAGATCTATCACAGTTGGCTCTAGAGACCATATTTTACTGAATTCAAGTGTTTAAGGTGAAGCAGAATTAAACGGTTGGGCAGAGAAGCTGCGAAACTTCCCTTTGATTATCAGGAGGTGGGAAAGAGAAGACAGTTGTAATAAAACATGTTAGGARGAGGTGGCTGATTTGAGTTTAGTAACGTTTACCTAAACTGTGCTTATACAAAGTTATTTTGCCTATAAGATTGCTAAAATATCCTTTTGGATAAATATTGAAATTAAATTGTATATGCCCCTTTCAGCAATTCAAGATGCAGTTTTTTAGTGTAAAATGAATGTTCAGGATCTATTCACTTCTTAGTTTCAAAGGTGAGAATCTCTAAGAACTGGTGTTGTAAAGCCTGTTTTTAGCACAATAAGCATATAAGAAAGAAAAAACAATAATGAAATTATAGACCACAAGTACTCAAAATAGCTGAGTTGAATTGTTTTTGAAGATTCTTCTGATTATGTGTGGTTTTAGTAGCTTAGCTGATCATAGCAAAGGAAATATACTCTCCTGGCTTAAAAAGCTTGGCTGAAAAGTGTGTTTAAATTAAAAGGTCTGTTTTGCTTACCTTCTCTCAAATAAGTCCCTGCAAAAAGCACTCCAGAAAAAATTCTATATACTTTACTAATAGGAGGTTGAACCCTCTCTTCTTATATGTTGCTTCAGGCAGTCTTCCCTCTCCAAAACATCAACAGCTGGGGTTCTGATTCCCATTAAAAGAAGGGAAAGAAGCACAAAGGTTTAAAGAGCAATATGGTTGGTTTTTGCTGGTAGTGGCTTATGGTGTTACCTGTGTTTCTTATCTGAAATACAGGAAGTGAGATAGGTTCCTTGGAAATTACTACAGACTAGTTTATCTTGAAGAAAAGGAAATTGATTTTATTCTTCAATACCTAGAGAATTTCCTCTTGTAAGTTATGACTTTATTAACCTCTCTGAAAAGATGAATTCTGTTATTTAATGATTTAAGTTTTCATGTAGTGTTTTCTAAATTTAGACGAAGAAGTAACATACAGGTTCTAGGTTATTCTTCCTTAAAGCTTAACACTGCACTTATTTTAATGACAAATTGATATTCAAGAAATAATTCACTCTTCTACAGCTGTACTTATTTCGAGTAAGTGTTATTTGGGAGCTGCAAGCTGAAGTAGTCTCTTAAAGTTTTGAATCTATGCAGCATAGTCTGTAGACTGGAGCTTCCTTAGAGTCTCTCAATACTGACTTGAGAGAAAGAGCTTTACAATGCTTTTCATTCTTCTTTATTCTCACACTCTTAGTTGTAATTAATTTTACTTTTAAATATGTTGATGCTACACAGAAATGAGCTCTCTCTGAGTGCAGAAGAAAACCTGTATTAGCATGTAAACATGAAGGGCATTTTGAAAGTTCTCTAGTACTTTTCTCTCTTTCCTTTTTGTTTTATGCTTCCTTGGATTACCAAGATGAAACAGAAGAGGTTTAAAATAAATTAAAACTTAATTTTGCATGCAAGCAGTGAGCTCATTACCATCGGCAAATACCAGCCTTGTTTGCTTTGAGGAGTCTCTGTTATTATGACTTTGAGGAGTAGCTGCTTGATGGCCCTCGGAACATTGTGCGTGCCACTTTTCATTCAGCATAAGGCTTCCATAAACATTAGAAGGAGCTGCTCACACTCTGTTTGAAAAAGCCTGATCAAAACATAAGCTCTTATTTATTTATTTTCTGGGTAACACATTTGTCTGGGTATTCAGGACTGCTTTGCTCTTACTCCAAGCAGAGCTTACCTAGTATTGATATCCTGTTGTTACTGTGATGTGGCCATTAACTGTATTTAAGCTGAGATAACAAGTGCAATCCCAGAAGAGGCAGAAGGACCACAGAATAGCACACGAGGGCATTTGGGAGGCTCATTGCACTTCTTTTGGTTCACTTAGCAACAAGTATCTACAACTTCTGATGGCAGACCAACAGGGAATTTTGGGAATTTCAGCTGTCAGACCTGGCAGTCATTCAAGAAGTATAGACAAAAGGTGTTTGAACAAGTCCCTTCAAATGATTATTTTTATTCAGTGCTGACTTAAATGATTTCTCCCTTTAAATTGCTTACTCTGAGGTATATATACCACCTCTCTTTAATCAACAGTGATTTCATTAATCAAATAACTTCCAACAGTCATCTTCTCTCACCAATTAAATTTCTAATTGTATTTCTTTGATTTATCCTGGATTTATTAATGAGCCAGCATTTTCTTTGCGCTGTATTTTAAATGTTTAATTTTTTTCGCATGCTTTCCCTCTCTTGAAAAAAAATCCTTCATCCATGTGTATTACCAAATAGCAGTATTTTTGGTACGCTAATGTGAGAAGCATCTTAGGAACTGTTACAAACTGTGGGCGAACTGGAGACACATTCAGTAACTCAATAGCTGCTGTGACACACAGACAAGAGACACAAAGTATTGGAGGTTGAATCCTGCAGTCTTCTATCAAGAATCCCGAGYACCTTCGATCAAGTGACAGATTGGCAATTCTTGATCAGTAGTTTACAGATCTGCATGCAGAGAAATGCAATGGAAAGCTGTGCCTCAGAGCATTTTTTCAATTGGCACAATACATACAGTTTTCTTACTCGGTGTACTTTGTGGAGAAATTTTAAAATGCATCTTTAACAACTGAGGAAAGCAACGTGATTACCAAAGTAACAGTCACCTGTGCAAAACACTTCTTATTTATTGGAATGGAAAAGGATAATTTCCCTTTGAAAAAGAGAAAAAAAATCTTACTTCGTCCTATTCCCATCACACCAAAGTGGAAAAATGCCTTGGGAAAAGCTTATACTGGTAGAGTTCAAGTAGTTTAAGGCCTTTCTCTGGATGCCTTTATATTTCATCTTTCAGGTGTTCGGAGGTTAACTTCTCCAGCCTGATCTGCTGTGAAAATTACTTATTGCCAACAAAAACTGTTGATAATGGATAAAACTCAATAAATGTTAAAACCAGCTCAAACACAAATATAGAGAAGTACAAATCATGATTTGCACTGCTTCAGAAACAATTCTAGCTCACAATCAAATCCTACCCTCTTCCTCATTGGGAAGAGGACATTTCTCAATGATGTTTAGTGATGTACAAAGTTAAGAGAAAATCATATTCTTTTATCAGAGAAGTGTGAGGCTCCAGGAGGCTATGCCAAATGGTTTGTTTGTCCATTTAGGATTTTTATAAGCATTTGGCTTTAAATATTTTTGCATAATGATCTTGGGAGAAAAAGACTTTTTTTCTGTGTTATCATCAGTTATTTACATATGTATTTAAAAGCAAAAGTATTTCCTCTCATGGAAAATATGTAAGAAGAAATCCTAACACTTCTCATGGCACTTATCAGGGAGCTTTTAAAATGAGTTGATGTGTGTGGAGATGCATGTACTCATTCTTCATCCGGTTTAGGACTGAGGTTGTCATTTTTCTGAGGATATTTTCTTTTTTTTTTTTCTGAAATATCTTTCAGGCCAGCACTACAATGGTGTAAGTTTGGGTTTTAAAGTATGAATGGGCATACTTAATAATGGCCATACTTAATAAAACACTACTTATTATGTTTCGTACTTATTGTTTCTTGTTATATGCAACCCGAGGAAGCAGGAAGGACAGAATTCAATTTGAGATTAAGACTGCTAACTGTAGATGTCTGTGTTGTGTAAACTTCCTTTCTAGTCAACTGGCAATACAGGCAGTGGAACCTAGGGATTTATTCACCTGGCTAGCTAACAGACATCAACTTTTACATTGAGTTTAATCACATTCTTTAAGCTCTGCTGTCTCTACTGACTGGATCTCTAGCAACTACCACTGCAGTTGAAAACACTTAGCTCACGTATGGACATGCACATTTAAGTATCTTATTTGTGACTCTTCCYCGTCCCCATTGTTTGTTTAGTGCTTTCTTATGCTGATGTCAATCTGCAGACCACTCTTTAAGATGGTGAGTGTTGCCCTCCATTCAGGACCTGTAGAGACTGAGTAATCCACCTAAATCCACCTATCTGAAATAGTATAATAGGAGTTTTTGGATGGAATTTGATGTTCAGAGAGTCAAATATCGTATTTGCCACCTATTCACAGCATTCATGACCTTATGACTTACAAGTACTCATACCCTGGCAGTTTCTGAAAGCAGTAGAGACAAGGAAGCACTCAAATAATTCAAAATGTGTCAGCCTTTGCTGTTCTTTAAATGGACTCTGACTTTGTAACACTTAGTTTGTAACCTTATMTCATCCACCACTGTCTCTTCATGTGTCTCCTTTATGGCTTATTTACGTAAAATACCCCCCGAGGTGCCATCTTTGAGATTATTTGGATCACTAAGCCTGTTGCTCATGAGATTTGCATCAGATTTTCACTTTAAGTTCAGAAAGCATCTAAAGGTGTTTAATTTACCCCGGTTTAGGACGTCTTTAGATTCTCACATTTAATCAATATTTAAGTGCTGTTGAAAGGATGATGAGATATGCATAAAATTTTATTTGTGAGATCCACAAATGATGGCATAAATTGACTTTACATTTACTTGGAGTAAGGGAGGGAGGAAGGAATCCATATGAGTGAGAGAAAAGAGGAGGAAAGTAAAATTTAAAAAGGAAGAGAGAAGGGAGAAATTTTTTCCCTGGTGGCTAGCTGATACATTAGATTGTGGGGTCCCTAGAAAAACATAGTCCTCTCTCACATGTCTTTTCCAGTGCAATGGTGTAGCAGGCAGTGATAAACCTGATGATTTTTCCAGACATGCTTTTTCCCTGGTGCTGTATGGTTTTCCTCAGGACACAGAAAAGCTTGCTGTTTTTTTCCCCTATTTATTATGCTTTTAGCACTGATGGGTATGGATGCTGAAAAAACTCCAGCAGAGGATTTCTTCAGCTCTCTGCAGCATTTTTGTGACAGTTCTGTCTTTCCCGAGCAAGTAAGACAAAACAATGTTACAGTTTTGTAAACTTCTTGCAGCTGCAGGTTGTTTTGCAGAATTGTTATGGTTCTAACTAAAAAACATTCAAAGATGGGTGTCTTAGAACTTGACCAATCCCCTCAGGGGGTGGATGGCAAAAAACAATTACCTTATACCACTTAATACACCTTGCAAACTAATGTATAAAAGTCTTCTAAGAATTCATTAAAGTGCGCCCATCTATCCCTGAGCCTGGACTTTGTGTTGTTTCTCTACTTGTCCATGGGGAAAACAGCGACAGATGGGAGCATGCTTAATTAGGTACAAGTGTTACACACAAATTGGTTTGCTGAGTTTTGGACCTGCATGTTGTTGGGTAATGCTTGTCAGCGATTTATGACAATTATCTGGAATGTTGCTCACTAATGCTGTATTCCTGCAGTATAAACCAAAAGTTACAAAACAAGGGACAGGGGAGGGGATAGGGAAGTTTTTTCTCATGCCAGTGGAAGTAGCTTCTCATGAGAATCTGCCATAGTTACAACATCGGAGTTGGCAGGTGCAAGGCCATGAGAATAACATGAGAAAACCAACATGGGAAAAAAGTGGGAAAATACTGCCACATCAGCTATAGTCAGACTAGAGAATTGCAAATGTAGGGGCCTTATCTTTAGGATGGTTAAGACACTTGAGGCACTGTGCAGTATAGAAGTATGTGCTTGAAGATAAACACACATTTAGGTGCACTGAGAAATGGGAATGATTTTCCAAGTTGAGAACCTTGAAAGCTATACTATACAAGAGGTTCAATTGTAGTCAGGTAAAGCCATGAGCTGTATGTGGATTTGATTATTACATGTTTTTTCCTCCAGAAATTTGAACTTACCATGACTATTTGCAGTACTGTATGAATGGTTGGATGGTTATCAAATCATTATGTGGTATCCTCAATATGCTGATGAAATAAATGTCATATATTTTTGTGGTAATATAGGAAATATGTGTAACAGGGAGAGCACTACTCAGTAAAGATTTATTAGCATCTCACACACCATGTGATAAGGTTTACTAAGACTATTGAGTATAAACACATTATTCAGGTGCACTGTGACTTCCTTTCAGAGGCTGATAATGTCAGTAGGGTTGGAGGGTGGAATTGCACTGCCCTGAATCAGGGCCAGTGATTTAGAGCAGTTGTTGAGACGTTTTCTAGTCTAATATAGAGAGACTGGCATTCTCGGGGTATGATTCACTATATGTGAAGTGTTGGGTAAAGCACCTGTTGATGCTTACTGATTTCCAATAAATTGAACAAGGMCAAGGGTGGATGTGTGAACACGTAGAAAAAGAGAGTGATCCGGAGCCAAATATATATTGACATCAAATATATTGACACTTCAGCTGCGTAACATGATGGAGGGCTTCAAGAGATTATTTTAAAAATATACAGATATCTAAAAACACTTTTCACACAGCACATTATTTGGGCAACAGCTTAGTCAGGAAGACCTTGAAAGTGTCATGGACATTCTACTTACTCGATCCATAGTTTAAAAGTTGGTACTTTTCGTGATCTCCTGAAATTAGCTTTACTAAGTATAGACCATCTACCTTGAGTTGTGGTTACCTCTGAATCGTAAACAGATGCATCATGATTGAGGTATTTTTAAACTGTTGTGAAATAAAACATCTTCCAAATTACTAGCTATCAAGATTTCTAACTACTCAAAATTTTCACTTTAGTGTCCATTTTGTATGTCTGCCTGCGATGAAATAAGTAAAGAATTGCTATGATAATTACATTTCAGGTTTTACTGAAGTTTCCTTTCCTTATTCCTTTCCTTCTCTCTACTATTATATAATTCATATTTCTTCTGAATAAGAAAGTTAGCTTTGCAGAAATATAGCAAGCTAAGCAGAGATCAGCTCTGAACAATATTGTTACCACTTGTTTTGGGGAAGTTCAGTSATACAATTGTGTTAATTTACTAGAGTAAGAGTACCTGTTTTCAAACATGTCGCACATGTTTAGTCCTCATGGACCTCACCAGATTAATTTGCTGGGCAGGGGCTTAGATGGGCTTCTAAAGGAAAGCCAAACAGTCACAATAGAGTTTGAAACTAATATCATCCTTTTGGCTCTTTGCTGGGAAGGATTTTTAGGTCTTCATGTGTATCTCAAGTAAATATGACCCAATGCACATTCTTCCTGTCAAACCTGACAAAATTACAGGCAAAATAAATTGTGCAGAGAGAATAGAATATTAWTTTTTTTTTAGTTAACCATGGAAGACTCCTCTAATAAATGATCATCAATATTTTATTAGCTTTTTATATTATAAAGAAGAAAAAATCACCAGCCTTTAATTAGGGTTCCATCATTTCTGTTGCATTCTGTTACATTTTTAATTTTTAAATTTTGCTGTAGACTATCATATTTGCACATTAATAATTGACTTTCTTTTTRCCATTACACCAGATAATTTCTCTATTGATTCCATCACTTAGCCAAAAGAGCAATGTGTTTTCATCTTTAATTGGCAAAACGTGTCAGGTGAAAATTTTCCGGTTTGGTTTACTTGTGTTAAATACAAACTCCCACTATAATGGGAATCCCATTGCTAACAAAGACAGATAGACAGTGCCCATTCCTAGAATAACGGAGATGAACTATTCTTTTGCAGTGTACATTCTTTATTTATTAAAAGGCTAAAGAGACTGAGCAGATCCAATAGCCTCATTTTCTGGATACAGAGAGTCAGGCTGATTTGGTGAGTACATGTTCAGCCAGGTGTTACTCTTGATTTGTTGTCAAAACAGGTAGATGGTTCTTCTGACAAAACAAAGGATATCTTACTAGGAGGTGTAATGTGCCTTAYTATAACAGGAGTAGATACCATATGGATGGTTCTCTGTCTCCCATTGACTACTAGAGTATAAAAGAGCTTGGGCTTACCATTTGGCCTTTGGAAGGTGTCTCATGGTGTAACCCTAGACAACAACTAAGCCCCACACAGCCACTTGCTCACTTTGCTCTAGTGGGATAGGGGTGAKAAAACTCATGAGTTGAGAGAGAGACAGTTTGATAGGTGAAGCAAAATCTGCACACACAAGCAAAAACAAAACAAGGAATTCATTCACCGCTTCCCATGGGCAGGCAGATGTTCAGCCATGCCCAGGAAAGCAGGGCTCCATCCTGCATGATGGCCACTTGGAAGACAAATGCCATCACTCCCTCAATTCCTCCCTCTTCCCTTCAGCTTTATATACTGACCATGATGCCATTTGGTTGGGAAGATCTCTTGGGTCACCTGAGGTCAGGACACCTGGCTGTATTCCCTCCCAGCCTCTTGTGTACCCTCAGCCTGCTCATGGTGGGGTAGGGTGAGAGACAGGAAAGGCCTTGAGTCTGTGTCAGCACAGCTCAGCAGCAGCAAAAACATCCCTGTGTTACTAACACTGTTCTCAGCACAAACGCAGAACACAGCCCCATACAAGCTACTACAGATAAATTTAGCTCCATCCCAGTCAAAACCAGTCCAAATGGTCAAGGCTAGGTGAGACTGACTTACACTTTAAAACTTTGTTGAACCTAAGTCCGTGAAGCACTTTGCCCTACTGGAATCAACAGTAGCAAAGTTAGGAATTCTCTACTCTGCTCAGGTCTCTTACATGCAAATATTCTTTTTAAGTATACATTTTTACAACTTCAAAACAAAGATTTTTTTTTTACAGATTCACAGAATCACAGGATGAGCTGAGTTGAAAGGGACCCTAAAACATTATTGAGCCCAAATCCCTGCCCTGCACAGAACCATGCCCACAAGTCACACCATGTGCCCAAGAGTGTTGTCCAAATGCTTGAACTCCACCAGGCTTGGTGCTGTGACCGCTTCCCTGGGGAGTCTGTTCCAGTGCCCAACCAGCTTCTGGGCGAAGAATCGTTTTCTAATATCCTATCTACACCTCCCCTGACACAACTTCAGGCCATTCTCTCTGTCCTGTCACTGGTCCCCACAGAGGAGAGATCAGTGTCTGCTCCTCATCTTCCCCTCATGAGGAAGCTGCAGATTGCAATGAGGTCTCCCYTCAGTCTCCTTGTCTCCAGGCTTAACAGTCCAAATGACCTCAGCTGCTCCTCACAYGGCTTCACCTCCAGGCCCTTCGCCATCTTTGCTGCCCTCCTTAGGACACACTAATAGTTTAATCTGTTTTCTTATATTGTGGCTCCCAAAACTGCACACAGCACTCGAGGTGAGACCGCCCCAGTGCAGAGCAGAGTGGGACCACCCCTCCTTTCCCCAGCTGGCGATGCTGTGCCTGATGCCCCCCAACACAAGGGTGGCCCTCCTGGCTGCCAGGGCACTGCTGACTCATATTCRACTTTCCCTYGACYAGGACACCAGGTCCCTTTCCATGGCTCTGCTTCCCAGYGCCTCATTACCCAGTCTGTACCTACATCCAGGGCTGCCCTACCCCAGGTGCAAAATCCAGCACTTTCTCTTGTTGAACTTCACACAGTTGGTGAYTGCCCAGCCCTCTCATTTGTTGAGRTCTCTCTGTGGGGCCTCCCTGACTCCAAGGGAGTCAACAGCTGCTCCTGGTTTTGTATTGCCTGTGAACTCACCCAGTACCCCTTCCAGTCCATTAAATAGACGTTAAATTCAATATCTGCAAAAGAAACCAACTTGCAAACCCAAAAGAGAAAAAGTATTTACTGTATCTATTAACTGTATTTAAATAAATATGCTTGAAGCTTGAGTAGTAAAGAAATGGGATTTGTGGTGAATCATACTTTGTATATTTTAATGAGGTGATCATTCAAAAAAACTAAAGAGAAATTTAAGCAGGTAAGTCTTTCTACATTTATGTGCAAAACCAGCCCTGTATTTTCAGTATGTGTAAATTGTTATGTATCTACAAATGTGAAAGAGCATTTAAAATATTTTTTTTATTTAATGTAAAGTTTTTATGCTGCAAAGCGTATTTTAATTTGAACATCAAATACATTCTTTATGACAGATTATTGAAATTTCATATATATGGTTAACCTGCTAGAACTGTTCTATTTAATTGGCAGAGAAGAAAATACACTCTGCAGACTATAAATAAATAAAACCAGATTTCTAGAGAAAGACATTATTGGCAGGTTGGTAAAGGGGTTAATAGAATTCCACAAAGGAAGTTCCCTTTTAACAACAGATAAGTGGCAGATTGTTGACCCTGCTAAAAAGCTTTGTCTTCTGTGTTTGTAAAGAGACGGCATTTCTCACTTTTCTCATGTTGGTGATTTGTGTATTGTTTGAAACCAAATGAAAACAAAACACATCACAAAATTTCTAATATTCAGGTTTGCAGTAAAGACAGATACTTGATAACAAAAGGTTAACGTACTCTAGAAAAAATGCTAGAGRTGGAGAAATAATTCCCTCATCAGGATCCTCAACACTTCTCTATGTGCACTTAGGTCTGTAAAAACACCTCCAGGAATTCCAGGCACCACTTCCTGTTCTAGGTCCGGTAGTTTTTTCTCTCACTGACTCCACTCTAAGTCATTGTAATGACAATATATTATTTTTACTTGATTAGATAAGCAAGAATTTCTGCTCTTCAGTGATGTCCCCAAAATACATTTTTTTTGAAAAAGTTCCAGATTCTGTTGTGTGTTTTGCTTTTATTGTATAATTTTTTTCAGTGGTTGACTTTGTTGTCTGGAAATGCCTCCTCATTTTCGCATATCCTAGGTGGAAGTCCGATTACTATTTCAAAACTACATCCAGAAGGATGAGTGTGTTGCTGTTGTACCTCCTAGACTATTGCAGAAAGTCTAAGACACTAACCTTGTTAGCAAGCAATTTTCTGAGACTTCTGGGTACATSAGTGAAATAGAAGCCAGCAAAAGAAAGCAGAGTTCCCATTCTTCAGACAGATGAATGCCTGAGAGTGTGATATTATGCTGTGAAGTGGCTCCACKGCTGTTGGCCTCTTGTTTTTAAATTGTTATTGTTTTTATTTCTGGACTGTTTTTGATGGAAATCACAGATGCTGCTTGACATAAGAAGTGCCTATAGAAAAAGGTTGGATGGATTTTTATATTTTTTTTGGTAGATGAAGTCAAAGCACATTATTTTCCAACTCCAGGAAACTACCACAGTAGGACTCAAGTGGTGTCATCCACTGTGAATTATTGGAAGTCCTTCCCTGTGCTCAGTTTAGGAGATGAAAGTACGCTCTTTCACCCAAATTCAGAGCTCCTTTTATTTATACAGCATCTATCATATTTCATCTCGTGGAAGTTTATGTGTTGCAAAAGGCAGAAAAGTGCTGAGAACAGTAGACAGGACGCTTGGAGATGTACATGTATGTGTGTGTGTATGTGTACATTTCATGTGCTACACAAGATAGTTTATTCAAAGAAGTTCAGTCTGAAAGATTTTTTATTTTTTTTCTCCAACTAGCATACACGGTCTAATAATATTTATTATTTCTCCTTATAAATATTTCCTTCCGTGTTAAAATGCACTTGTAGACAATATATATTATTAAATTGTTGGCCCACATATATAATGCAGTATAATAGTTATTGTATGTCATTTAAATTACTTTAGTTTTCAAGCCAAGATTCAGTCTCTCCAATTATCTTGTTGAACAAAGCCTTACCCCATAAATCTTCCCAGCCCGATTTCCATATTTTGCTTTCTTGCTTGTTTACAAGTTTTTTCTTTAAAAAGCCCTTAAAATACATTCAAAACACTTATTAAAGATAAGTGTAATAATCTATATTATCTCTGCATTTATTCTGCAAATTTTCCCAGTGGCTGTTCAGCTCTGCACAGACTAAAGTACCATTTAATGTGAATATGCATAGTAGGATTTGAAATCTTAATGGTTCATCAAAGCCCTAATGTCATTAGGATTTTTTACTCTCAATACTGAGAAAGAAAAAGGAGAGAATTGTTTCAGTTCATCTACCAGTCAAGATAGTCTTTCTTTTGACATGTCCGATGCCATCATTCATGATGCAGAATGAAATGAATGTAATTTGCATTTCTATAATCCATCCTTTTACCTTTCCAAAATGTATATACTTATGCAGCACAAATGATTCGCACTGTTTCCTTACAGAAGAATGATACCATATATTTCATATATATGGTAAGCATACGTATATCTTTGGGTCTTCTTTCCTCTGGATCTCTCTTTTCTTGTATTTTGTTAGATCTTGACAATTTGACCTTGGCGCCTGCTGTTTTCCTGAGCACAATCACTTCCACAACATCCTGTCGTATATGTTTTCCAATCAACTTCACTATGTAGGAGGCACTACAAGAAATGAGGTGTGGGATGGAAGTAGAGCTCTCCTTAAGTTCTGTGATATGCTGGTGCATGTTGCCCCACAAACGTCAAATGGTGTAAAGAGGTSAGCTTATACACAGAGAAAGAATATTAGGAAAAGTTGCTAAAGTTAATATTTACTGAAATGGGGATCTAATAAAAATAATAAAAACAGCAAAATCTTTAAAAATTTGTTTCTGAAATGTAGCAAGTGCTGTGAAGGGAACAGAAGATGAAATCTCAAATACTAATTGAATCCATACTTCAGTTGAGTACAATTTACAGTCACCCGCAGGGAAAACTTGCAACTTTTCTTGACATCCCACACTTTCTAGCAACCTTCTGCTATCCCTTTTGAAAGTGATTTTCACTTCCCAGAAGAGCTACTATATGAAAATATTATTTCTGAGTGTTCACTTTCACACTACGTGTAACACTCCTTCTTTACAAAAGGGCAGTAGTGCTATGTGACTTAAAGCATCAAGCAAGACAAATATCTGTGGAATTTCAGTGAAGTTTATTTTCATTCCTTTCTTCTCAGAACTGACTTAACATTTCTTAGTTTTGTACTTCTAATCCTGGCAAACATTATACCAGATCACGATTTTGGATAATTTTAAACAGCTGAAAGCAGAGCACATTTTATCCAGCACATTCTAAATTATGCTGGGATAGCTTAAGGCGTTTCAATCTAAAGTCAGCATGCATAACGTCTCTCTCTGTTGTGCTTTCTAATTCCATAATTTGCTTTTCAATTAATTAATTTTTTTGGCTTCAGCCTTTCCATAAATGAATATTTTTATTTGCTGTCACTTTATCTGAACCTATTCACTTGTGGATTCAGTATGCTGTCATTTATGTTTGTCTTTTGTGTTCTCACTGCATTAATTTTCTACAAAGGCTACATTATTTTCCAGCCTTTCCAAAGCTGAGTTTTTGGAGATATTCAGGTAACCTAATCAGATGCTGTACCACACCCAGTCTTTGCAGAAACAGTGGGAACAACTGGCATTCTGACTTCCTAAGAGTAAGACAACAGAAAGTCTCCTTTGTTATGATATTTAATTGAGGTCTGTTCAGTAAAGCTGAGAGCTAGAGATGGCTGTTCCATTGGACTAATGCACTAATTCTGCTAGGGCACTAACTTAAAAAGCTACTTCCTGAGCAAAGATGAACAATGATTTTCCAGTCTATTTCTTTCTTTTTTTTTTTTTTTTTTAATGCCATATCTAGTTCCAGAGATGAGATGGTTGATGTAACTGAAGTGCTGCAGGAGTTGAGCCTGTGTATACTTATCAAGCCAATAACATCATTCGTTCAGTTTTATAAGTAGGAAATTCCTTCAAATGCATTCATATGAAGAATGAAAAGCAAAAATGATTTTGTTGTGTGAATAAGATAGCCTGGCATCACCACACATTTGGCAGTATTCTTTTTTACCAAGAGTTTTAGCCAGCAAACTCGATTGTACATCAGTGTACTTTATTAATGTAACCAAATTTAAGTGTTCTTGTCTCATTCATTCCTTTCAGCTCAATTTTTTTGCTTTCCTTTTTTTTTATAAAATATGGTCTTCAGAATAATCAAAGAATTCTGTAGCATTTTTTGCCAAACGATGTAAAACAACAAATACAGAGATACTGATAAAAGTGAACCCAGATAGTTATTTCTGACATTGTAGTTAATACAACTACATAACCTATGTCAAAAATCCAATGTGATGTGATACATCTTCAGGTTATTGTGAGGTAGCTGTGACCAGCAAGGAGACACTACAGCTCAGTTTACCAGGTACAAAACCTTTGTTACTCGTAAACAAATATACAATCATATTCCTGGTTTTCCAGACCAGTTTCTCAAATACATATATATATATACATATATGTGTATTTATAATGATAACTCATTTTATCCCTTAGTCTTAGAGGGATTAATGACTTTAACATGTTTTAAAACCCTAAAATACCTTCAATTGTTACCAGAGCCCTTTAACCACGCTCAGGATGATACTATGGCATGTCTGCTTGCTGTGGTGCTCCTGGGAAAGAGCTTCCCTGGCAAGACGGAGGCAGTGACTAAGTTTGTTCTAACTTGTCTAAACTTTGTGAATGAATGCAGCTGCACATCCATTGTGTCAGGATAAATGTAGTCTGTCAGACGAGAGCAAAGAAGCAGCAAGTAGGGTCATTCTGTGCAAGTTTTGAAGAAATATGCCCATATAAAATGTGTAAGTAATCAGAAAATCTCAATTTCATAAATTTGAAAGCACCAGGCCTCAGATTGGTTTTCTCCAGTAAGACACTGAATGTTTAACGCCCATGATCTATATACTCCGAAAATAATACAGGAAAATATCTTTGGTTATGCTGAGATAGTCTGATCTTGTATCAGGTAGCAGTTCCGTGGGTCAGTTTTCAAGGCAGTCTGAGGTGAACTGCTTCTGTCAGAGAACTCACATTTGAAGCTTTAGTCATCATCCAGTTAATGCATAGTCTCTTCATAGTGCAATATAGTGGCTATTGATAATGTACTCCAGATATGTATATGAATTTATATAAGTACAAAAACTTATTAAGCAAAACTTAATAGGTGGACACCACTGSAATACAGAAAATCTGATTTTTTTTACTAGGGATTTTTAAAAGTATGTTGATCAGTGCTTAAGCCAATGTGTAAACCAGCAAGGGATATTAGTGGCAGTAGCAATTCTTTTTCCGAGAAGTGTCATATACATCAACCTGAACACAGAAATATCACTGTATCTCTCATAAAAATGTGTGTGGAATAATTCAGAACAGGCAGAATTTCAATCTGCTGAACCTGGTACAATATTGAATTAACTTTTCATCTGGGAATTACAGTTGGATATAGTGTTATCCATTACAGCTAGGCTGTCTCTAGTATTATTTCACGTGCATTGCTTGGTATRTACAAGTTGTTCTGTCTTTCCAGATGAGAAACACAATTCATTAGAGAATAAATAAGTGAAGGAAAATGTATGAATCAGGAATTATTGCCCTGAATCTTATTTTAAACAGGGTAGATTTCTAACGGTCAGATTAAATCTACACTGTACTAAATAGGGAACTCATTGTGAACTGGTTGCATCACATGACTAAACTAAAACCTTAGATAAATGTTTTATGTCTTTCTCCATGTGTATGAAGGTAACAAAAAATAATGTAGGCATAGATAAAGGAAAGTTAAGAAACTTTCTCAGGTGTTTATTTTTCTGTGTTGTTTGTCTGTGCTCTGTTTTATAAAGCTGACCAGAGCATGAGACCTGTTTGATGAGGAATGGCAAGGCTTTAGATCTTCTCTGTTCATTTTGTGAAGAAAATATAAATGTTCTTTAGGACTGGATCCTAAAGACTAATTGGATTCTTGGTCTTTCTCTGTTAGAAAATATCCTCTTGATATTTTAGAAGAATCTTTCATTGTGAAAGTGTCCCAAAACCAGGCTAAAATTTATGGTCAAAAGCATAAATATGATCCCATCTTTAGCTCTCAGAATGAAGACTCGGGTTCAAAGAGATGGCCCAGACATTGCACAGTGAAGACTCTCATTCCTGTACAAATTACTATTACCTCTTCTGTGGTGACACATCCTCTTACTTCTAAACAGAAATTTCAATTTTTTAGATGCTCTGGTAAAGTTGTCTTTAGATATCTTCTACAGCCTTTKCCTTCTGAAAACCAGAAATCTGTCTTTTTAATTACTCATCTAAAAGTTCCTTATCAGTACTTATAGAACACAGAAAGAGTAGTACCCTTTTCCTGAAACTAGTCAGGCTGCCAGAATTTCCCCCTTGCTTTTCCAACAACTCTTGCACATTTCAGAGAGGATTCAATGTAGATCATAAAATAACCTCAGACTGGGAAAGAGATGGTTGCTATGGCTGACTTATCCTTCTGTCCTCACTCATTGCTCTCCTGATCCTTTCCTCATGGTCTGATGTATGGCTGCTCTGTTGGTTGGCCAGGGATACTGGCTGTATATCGGAGGGTGGTCAGCAAACAACTTTCAACGGCTGCCAAATCCACCAATTTACACCGACCATGAACAGAACCAACACACAAGTAATTTAGTACTTCTTTGGGAATTGTTTCTCTGAGGAAACAAATAAATTATTTTACAATGCCTCCAGACACTTGCTACTTTCTTTGTCATTAACAGGATGCAACTACACTGCACTTGGGGTAGTGGAAGAAAAGATGTAAGAAAGTAATTCAAAAATCTTACAGAGTTTAGAACTCTATGTAAGTATCTTGGCTGAAGTAGTTTATCTACCAAGTACAGATTCTATAAGGATTTTTTTGTATTCTCTTTCATTAAAAATTATTAGAGCTTTATGAGATAAAATGAGCTTGTGCATAAAATACAGGCCTTTAAGGAATGTGGTGCAATTTTTTGTGTTTTCATAAAGATTTTTTATATTGATAACATAAGTAAAATCCTTTGACAGTGTAGTGGTGCAGAGCTGCATCATGAAGTGGATCTGTGACTGTGCTCTGCCAATTCCTTTTAAATTCACCTCAGTGCAGCAACCAGTCACCTATGTAATGCATTCAAGGCAGTTACAAACAGACCAGTGAATTCAAGGAAAGCACTACGGTCAGTTTAGGATAATCTTACACTTTCACCCATCCTTTCTCTTCCTATTTTCTTCTACTGTCTTGAAATCTTAATCCTGATGTCCTAGGCTTAACAAGAGAAAATTTGGTGGTGTGCCCAGCACTCACAGGATGGGGCAGAAGCTTGTCTCCATATGGCAATAGAAAAAATTTGTGAAGTATTCTCCATTCCAGGTATGTTATGTCATTTATAAGACTTTTAGAGCATATGACATATGTTTATATACACAGTATATATAAAATTCTCATGGGCTTCTGGTCCAGATAAACTTCTCCCCCAGGCTAACCAGAGGTTCAAGGTCCAAAAAGAAAGTACAGCCACATATTCCTATGCCTTTGCAAAATAAGAACTTTCTGGTGACTAAACATTCCACACTTACTGATTTAGAGGAACATAATGTGTGAATGTGTTCTGTCATGCTCCCTTTTAAAAATTATTATTATTTATTTTAATTATGTGCTGGTGTTTTTATAATATGGGCAGTGGATGGAAAAAACAATAAAACAATAAAAAACAATAAAAATTTCATAAGCATTTTGAACTTGTATTCATTATATATTTTTCTGATCTTGCTCTTGAGACACGCAGTGATTTAATACAAMGTGCATGCGAATGTGCGTGTGTGTGCATGTACAAAAGTATGCGTTCTGTGAGTATCTTCCATGTTAATGTTTTAGGAGTAAGGTATTTATTGGTGTGCACTAAGAGTCAATAGCAAGCTCCACATGAACCAATTAAATGTAGCATAAACTAGTGAACACCTTCTTTGGCAATGACACCCCCTGATAAGGGTTAACATTCCCATCTGCTGTACTTTTCTTTTGGCAGCAGGTTCTTGCTTACATTGCACTCTGCTACACAGGAGAGGTGAGGTTCATAGAAGCTGCGTACCAGCCACTCTCTCCCATCGCTAGGATTGCTACTGCCAAAGCAGCTGCAGAAGTGTCTAAGTCCTGCACAGRCTGAATAATGGCATGCGGTGGTAGGAAGTGTAGACAAAGAGGAAATTATGCATGAGACTGACATCCTGCCAGTTCCACAACAGGGGCTAGTACATGTGCTGATGTGCATTTCATCCTGAGTCTGCAACCCTTAAGTGTGTGCCTTTTTACCACAATTAAGAATGTCTTTCTTAGACTGCCGCTCTGCCTCTGGCTTGGAGATGTTTTCACCCCGTTACTTTTTGTTTTTCTTCATCTTATTTCGTTCCTCTCTCATGCAGACCATCAAGTCAGGCACTGTGATGAGCCTTGAAATGGTGGGCAATAAAGTAAGAGAGAGGATTGTATTTTTCTTGGGTGCAAGAAGGGATGAGTACCTGCTCCTTGACACAAACCCGCAGTTTAGCACTATTCTTTAAGCCTCTACGTTTTTATTTCTTATTTCAGTGTCTACAAACAGCAGGTGAAATTCATGAAAGAGAACACCTCAATACTTTACAGGAAGATCTTTTGGTTCTCCAGTCGAAAATACAAAAAATTGTCATGATTTTTGTATGGGGGTGAGTGTGTGTGGGGGGGGTGGTATCCTGCAGACTTTGCTATCAATATAAAGCCCCATTTGTAGTTTTCAGCTTGACTGGCTGCAGATGTAAATGGCTTGAAATTCTCAGAAAAAAAAAGAAAGATGGCAGTTTGACTGAGGGTGATCTGTCTTTGCACACTAAAATTTAGAGAAGCCTCATTACTGAATGGTTTATTATTGAATAGAGGAGTTTGGTAAGAATCTCTATAGATTTTCTTACCACTAAGCTCATTGAGAGGCTTGAATGACAAGCCTSTCAATGGGGGCTTGGAGGTCCCACATTTTGTGGCAGAGACAAAATAATTAGAAAAAGAAAGTAAAATGGTAAACTGGGCAGATATCGCAGATCCCCTCGAGCTCTCAAGAGAAATGACCCACCAGCTACTCGTTAAAGTAGAGAAGAAGGAAAATCAGGACTGATGTTTGAGGGTGTCATCAGTGTGCATTTTCAAACCATTTATGTCATGGGATTGTACTTATAAAAGTTAATAATAGATAAGCAAAGCCACTGCCCAGATATCTGCCAATTAGAAGCAGAAAAAGTTGATCAGGCTGAAAACAATACCCAGGGATTAAACACTATGAATTTTAAAATGCTTGGCAGAACAGCAAAGTTGCAATCTCTAATTAATGCTTTCACAGCAGATGTATAAATAGACGGTAGAACATGTGTTTAGACCATTTCTTAAAGAAAGAATTTGGGGAAGAAAGCTAAACCACATAACTAGACATGTATGATGTCAAGTTAGCTCAGCTGGTTAGAGCATGGTGCTAATAATGCCAAGGTTGTGGTTTTGATCCCCATTCGGGCCATTTACTCAAGACCTGGACTTGGTGATCCCTGTGGGTCCCTTCCAACTCAGAGTATTCTGTGATTCTGTATTTTCCATAATGTTATTACACTGCACATACTATAGCATGAAATAGTCCATAATTGTGTATTTATTTACTTTTCCTTTCTGTTTCTGCTAGCCTTATCATTAGGGAAAACTACTAGCAGTGGGGAAAAGTGCAAAAGGAAAATATTTATACATAAGTATCTTCTGTAGGTTCAATCTTTTCCCTAGGGACTAGAGTGTCTGAGGCTTAACTTTTCCCTGTCCAAAGGCTACTCTGAGACTGACCATGGAATTGATACTCAGAGTTCATCATTTAAGTAAAATTAATCTGAGGTAACACTGCAGTCTTAACTGATATCTTTCCTTGGGGAATACACTGGGAATCCTGTTTAAAAATATCTTTTTTTTTTGCAAGTCAATTAATAAACACCAAGGTAAATAATTGTAATAAAGGAATTTGTGACGTCTTCAGTAAAGTCTCTCAGCAGCAAGGGCCCTTCACAGGCAACTAGCAGTATCAAGTAACATCCTTATCCACTTGGTATTACTCTTTAAGATGCCTAAATGAGGCAAGACATTTGTGTCCAAATCAGTGCCCARTGTTACAGGAGATTTGAAAGAATTTTGTTACAACTATTTTCAGAATTCCTGCTCAACTTACACTTCTGGATATAGTCAATTTTGATTAATGGCAGTACTGTCACACTGCTATGGCTGGCTGCATGCTGGGAGTCTGCATTACACTGATGGAGAAGTTCCCAGGTGTCCTGGAAAGCCTGTGTGGAAAAATAAAGAGCTAAAGATGGAAAATGGATTACGAGTTCAAGAATCAATCAGCATATAAAGGACAAGGCCGAAATTACTGGGCATCAGAAAGTGACAAACACMGTTACAAAGAATTTCAGAAATATCAGTGGAGGATTAGCTGTTCTGTAAACCAATTTTAGCTATCTCACCTTCACACTGCAAAGTCTGCTTGCTGTCCTAACCTCCAGCTGGACTTTACAGCACAGTCTATTGAATATATTTATGAGAATCCTGATACCTATGCATTACTAAAATCTAGAGAGAAACTTCATTCTCTTTCATCCTTATCACTTTATACCTCTTGATATCTCTAGTTCTACATAAGCACTATTATACTTAAAATTCTCAAGTACTATACATGTTTTTGCTAACGTATAGTATCTCAGTTTTGCAAACATACTTCCCATTCTCACTTGGACTCTTAAAAACACTCTCTGCTGTCTGAAAAAGACAGCCTTGATGTAAATTGGGATATCTTTAAACAGACCTACAAGCGGATACAAATAACTCTGCCCACACTTAGAGCTGCCAGACCTGATCAGCTGTGGCCAAGCACCGTACGTCTGTGTTAAGGCAATGATTATCTGAGCTAATGCATTCACCTGGGATGCTGAGCACATCARTATGAGCACAGCGCCATCCTCATGTGACTTTGGTTTGGAGCTGGTGCTCACTATGGGTAGAATGAACCCAAGCTGCCTATRTGGAGAGATCTTAATGCATGCTGGGGGGAAAAATGAGTCAGGAGAGTTTAAGTGGAGCCACAATCAGTTGAAACATGCTGGTTTGTTTGTTGAGGTTGAATACTTCACACGCTTCAGTTGTTTAAGCCTGAATGCTATTTTTTTTAAGAAGATAAAACATCAGAAATGCATGAGTTGCTTTGAAAAATCCTGTTCTGGCRGTTTTTAAATTTTGTTTTGAAATTAGCTTTATTTACATTTTTAAAAATTATATGCTGCGTCATTGGAGAAACAATAATAATCAGCAGGCTTGTGTTGAAGAAAAGTTTCCTAAAATAACTTTCCTATTTTAAGAATAAAACCTCTGGGTATATAATCCAAATAAATGATGAGATCTCCATCACCTTTGAGTCTTAAGGAAATACCTGACAAATATCTACCATGAATTTTTTGGAAACTGTATGGAAAAGAAGAGGCTAGGCTGGAAGCACAAGTGCAGGGCATACAACACTTGTACCAGGATGACGGGATCTCACATTGAAGATGCCATGTACAACGAGACTTTTGATGAGGTGTCCTCAAGAGCAAGTAGTTTCTGCATCCCACAAAATTTTGAATTTATCCTAATGAGGGCAGTTCTCTGTAACAGAACCGAGGTTCCACTGATCACCCCATGGCAAGTTTTCCCTCTGAGCCACAGAATTTGTTGGCTAATGGCAGAGTTAACTTGTTCATTTCTTGGGGAAAATAAAGTATTTCTTGTTGAAACAAAATACAATCTGACACAATATCTCAGGAAGACTGCTGACCCTTGGATCTAAGAGAATACCTTAATCTAAGAGAACACCTTAGATTTCTTCCTGCATCATTCTCTGTTTCAGTCTTATGGTGTGGAAAGTAGCAGAACATTTAAATCATCACAAAAMCAATAGGAAAAACTAATATTTTTATTTCTTTTGATAACCATTCTGAGTGGTTTTTAATTCAGCTATATATGAGCTGAAGGCAGGATATAAAATCTCTAAGTTTATTACAATTGAACGTCTGTTCTCTTCATATCTCTAACAAAGATATGTGTGAAGGTCTAAATTTACATTGTGATTATTGGATAATTTTCACTAGCTTAGATTCCATTAGTCATCTGCTCAGTGTGAATGGGTTATCTCAAATGGGAGTTAAAGTAAGTGCAAAAAAAGRCTAGCGCTTGTATTACTTCTGAATTTCAGTATAATGCTTTAATCCTGTTTTTTCATGATTTTTCTTTTATCACYTCTGTCTGTCTAACCACAGATAGTTTCTTTTTCTAGAAAATCAACATTAATGGCCTTCTGGTAAGTTAGACTTTTTTCAAAACCTGGTATAAAAGCTGGAACATATTTTCATATTTACTTATGTTGTTAATAGCTGCCTATGAATTAGAGCTGATGAACGTTCTCTTGGAATACATTTGATGTTTCTGCTTAGTCTACAGATTTGAAAATTAAATCCCTTTGATCTAAGTGTCTAAATTAATTTTGGGTGGATATTTAGATCGGTGTTTCTGTAACAGAAGACTGTCCTCTAAACTCTGAATGAAACTACCTCTAAAAGCATGTATTTTGCTTGTTTTCTTCTATTCATGATCCATTACTCTCTATGTAGAATTCAGTCAAGGATAACCTGGGAGTTAAAATGACAGACTGGTACAATAGATCTGAGTAGAACTGGCAAATAGGACAGAAGTTCAGACAGCATMATTTCAGGTGGTAGCCCTAGAGTTAAGGTTGTGTCTCCAGACAGAGTAAGTTCACAGAATGGGCAAGGTTGAAAGGGGACACAACGAGACATCTGGTCCAACCTCCCCACTCAAGCAGGGTCAGCCTATAGCACATAGCACGGGATTTTGTCCAGACAGTTCTTGAGTGTTTCCAGTGAGGGAGACTCCACAAACTCCCTGGGCAATCCTGCACAATAAAGAAATTCTTCTTCATATTCAGGTGGAACTTTCTGTGCATCATTTTCTRTCCATCCCTCTTGTTCTATTGCTGGGCACAACTGAAACAAGCCTGGCTCCATCCTTTTCACACCCTCCCTTCAGATACTTCTAGAAATTGATGAGGTCCCCTCTCAGCCATCTCTTCTCTTGTTGCTGGGTAGATGTCACARTATACATGTAGTTGTAGTCCAATCTACTCTGAAGACATCAGACCTGCAATCCATGTATGCAAGGTGCACARCAGCTACTCTGAGAATAAGTTGGCCTGGCATACCTGGAGAACGTTGGGCTCATTCAGTGTGTGCCACAGATGCATATGCCTGTGGTTTTGCTTTGGTTTTCCCAAAGGGTACACAGGGCTGAGGAGCCTAAGTGRTTGCTCATACAGTCCAGGAGTGGTATGAGGTTGCTCAACTCTGCAGCATATGAACCAGGGCTACGTCTCTCCCAGCTTTTGTTTCAGCTTTCTTACAAGTATGCAGAGGTATCCTACTTTAAGAAAACATTACTGGATGCTTAAAAAAAAAAAAAAAAGAAAGACTATCTCATTTTGCACTGCTTGCACTTTTGTTTCTGTTACTGAAAACTACATATTAAGTGGGAAGGGGACTGTAGGAAGAGATGGGAGAGTTAAGGCAATTGGTTACTCATAAGTAGAATTCATTTCTGTCCTGCTGCTGTGGGAGTTCCTATGGGTAAGTTGCTTGAATCAAACTCTACAAAGTCAGGCACTAATTGTATGTTTAGGCAYTATCTGTGTTTTCAGCTTAGCATCCTCCACCTGTATCTACATAATTGCTGAGCATTCACAGCAGCAACTGAAATCACTGAGAGCTGGGCTTTGTAAATGTTCTGCACAGAGTGAAAAGGAATAACAAATATCTCAAACYGGGCATACTAAGTGAAAATTTTTTCTTAAATTTTTTCCCCTTCCCCTATAAAATGGAGATATTAATAATCACTTATCTTACRTGAGTACTGTGAAGATAAATGAATTCACATTTGTGAGCTACTTCAGTGAGGACTGCTGTAAGGGGCTATATGGGAATTAATAATTCTGTCTTCAGAACTGTGCTGGTTTTGCTCTGGGGTGGAGTGAATTTTCTTCACAGTGGTTAGTATGGGGTTAAGTTTTGAATTTGTGCTGAACACAGAGTTCATAATACCGAAATGTTTTTGTTATTGCTGAGAGGACCTTGCGCAGAGTCAAGGTCTTTTCTGTTTTTCATACTGTCATGCTGGGGACAAGACTGTGGGTTAGGAGGAGACGCAGCTGGKATAGGTGACCACAACTGACCAAAGCTGTGTTCCGGATCATATGACATCATGYTCAGCACATGAAGTAGAGGAAAGGAGGAGGAAGGTGGAGACATTTGGAGTGATGGTGGTTTTTTTCCTGAGTAACCATTGTATGTGATGGCACCCTGCTCTCCTGGAGACGGCTGAGCACCTGCCTGTGCATGGGAAGCAGTGATTGAAAATCTGGAAAGGCTGGAGTTAAACTAAAAATTGTATAATTGAGGAGATAACCCAAGGCTAAAGGCAATTTAAACCCGGTTTTTATATGCTGTAATGGCTTGATTTAATAATAGTTCTCCTTTAAGTTTAATGTCTGTGAAACTRATAGCGTTGTAGATACTGAAAATGACTGACAGCCAGCATACATAAGAAATATGATTAATAAGAAGCTATGTGGGAAGGAGGCATGGAGATGCTTTTAAAAACATATCCAGCTTAGGATGACTTCGTAATGTAATATAGCTTTGATAAGGCAGGAGCAGAGAAGGACGGAAAAGAATGTAATTTAAAGACAAARCAGCATGTAAGCAAATGCTGGTAACAAGAAACAAATCTCATTTCAGCTTTTCAATTGTTTGGGCTCTTTCCTGTTGAAAAACTGTAAACTATGCACATAGTTAGACATTCATGCTGCCACAACAAATCACTTTTCTGAACACACTGATGCACCCTGACACACYAAGCCCAAGATGGCAGGTCCATGCTAAATAAGGATCTGCTGAGTAGCTGAAATGAACTTCTGATGCATTTCAAATAGAGATAGTGAGAATCCTCTAACAAGCATCCTCTCTGTGTTTCAAAGACTCGCACAGAGTCTCAATATTACTGATTTATCAGAACATTCCTGTGCATATACTGTACATGAGTGGAACTATGTTCATCACAACACTTTGCTGATGAACTAGGATTCTTGTTCTCCTAATTTTCTGGTATTTTTTCCTGTAAAGAGTTTGTAGCATGCATGAAATTTTCTGTAAATTCAAATGCTTCTTCATGCACCCAGTGAGCTATTTGAGCAGATGACATTCAAAATCAATAAAACAAATACAGCCTTGAAAGGACAAAAGAAGTTTAATAAATCTTTGAAAGCAAAGACTGCAGTTAGAAATTATCTTCAACTTAGTTACATGAAATGCTGTTCAATTCTAGCTCTGGAAAAAGAGAAGTACTGAAAAGCACGTTTGTATGTGAAATAGAGATTTAGGAGAAGCTCTTAATGACACCTTAACATTATTAAACTTATTTCTGGTGCCTAGGGTGTCCAGCAGAACAAAGGCGGCACGGGTCTCTGTGTTCATAGACATTTCCTTGATGAGCAAGTGGAAGACCAACACCTTTGGCAGAGTTACAGCTATATTTGATGGAAATGAACAGGTGTCATGGTTTAACCCCAGCTGGCAGCCAAGCACCATGCAGCCACTCGCCCACTTGTCCCTGCTCCCCACCCCAGTGAGGCAGAGAATCAGAAGAGAAAGTMAGAGTCATGGGTTGAGACAAGAATGGTTTTATATTTTTAATAAAATATAATATAATACTAATAATACTGATAATAATACTTATAATGAAAAAGAGAGCTAGAGGAACAAAACTCAAAGAGAAACTAGCAATGCACAACACAGTTGTTCATCACCTGATGACCGACACCCGGCCCGTTCCCAAGCAGAGATCAGCAATTCCTGGCTAACTGCCCACCAAATATGACATTCTGTGCTATGGAATAACCCTTTAGCCATTTCAGGTCAGCTGTCCTGGCTATGCTCCCTCCAAGCTTCTTGTGCACCTGCTCACTGGAAGACCATGGCAGGTATGGCCACAGGACTAATAGGTGAAGGAAGAGGTGATAAAATGAAGTCACTTTAATCTGGACATCTATTTTTCTATGTTCTTTTTTGTGGTATGATTTCAGATTAGTATTACAAAACATAAATTACACCAGTTATTCTGACAATCCTTACATTCCTGGTGTTTCAGGATTAGAATGGCCCATATGAGGATTGAACCCACAACAACCTTGGAGTTATTAGCACCATGCTCTAACCAACTGAGTTAATCTCAGGGTCAAACGGTGTAGTACATTCATAAATAAGAAGGAAAAAGAGGCAATCTTTAGTGATTTTGGGAAAGAAGCAAATAGAAAAAAAAATTGATATGTAGTTTCCAAAAAATGAACAGAAATACCTGTAGGTATCTTAAGAACGAGATTTCTCCTAATGCTGAACATTATTATTTCAGCTATTACGTATCCGGCGATTCAAATCTCATTATATTTTTATACATTTTTAATTAACACATTGCCTAGACATCCGACTATATTTTGATCTAGATTTTGAAATAATTTTCCAGAAAGTGCAGGTTTTCCTTATCAGCTCACACCTGTCTTGGAGACAAAACAGAGTGTTGCAAATAATTTAATAAAGAAGGAAACAAAGCTACTAGCTTCCTTTTATCTCATAATCTACAGTCAGATGGTGACCTGTCAGTGCTGGCAAGGAGAAATGAGGCTGACGGTTGATTGATTGGAGAATGCTTTGGCAATTGGACAGTGTTCTGAGGCAATGCGGCAAGTGGCTTTGGTCTTAATAACTTTCTATTACACACACTTCTTGTGGCACAAGCAAAACAAGCTTTGATTTATTTTTGATGGATCTTCTCCCCACCAGTTTTAAAACTCATTCCTCTAGAAACACCTGAAGCTATTTTATTGCTTCCATAAAAGCATTAAGTGGTTTCAGGTGCAGAATCCCTCAATATTTTACTGCTAGTAAGAGAAGTTACTTGCTAAAAGGTGTTTTTCTGCCATTTTAACTTTTGAAAAATGCTCAGATGATCTGTATTTTTTGGTGCGCATTGAGTAAAAATTAAAAATGCCAAAAAGACCTGAGGTTATTGTGGCAAATAGCTGCAAAAATTTCCAGGAATCTTCCGGCTTATATTAAAGATTCATCACAATATACTAACATTCTGTCTTGAGTAAGATAGGTTCCAACAAGCCATCTGTTAAGCTTTCATTTTTAACCTGATAAAGGCCTAAATTCTCAGGTTTGATAACAACCAATCCATGTCAGTTTATTCGAAAAGAGAATTTTAACTTAGGTTTACTACTGTGAACCGGTAGATTGCTTAACTGTTTGTGAAATCGAACCTCATATCAAATGAGAGCTCTATTATACAGCCTTGTTGAAACCTCACTTAGGTTTATGGAAAAAATCAGCAAGGAGTGAAAAAACAGTACGCAAAAGAGAAAGGACTGGATGCTGACTGACAGGGAAAGGATGTCAGAAATTTTATTTGAAAAACAGGTAGACACATTTGGAGCAAGTAAAGAATCTTCTGTAGAGTGTTGCCATCCAGGGTGAAAAAGGATGAGTGTCATACGTTCCCGGGTAGGGTTGGGAATGCGCAGTTTAGGAGTGGACGTGCTGGGGAAGCTCCTTTTCCAGAGACAAAGTGGGAGAGAAGCTGTTGGGACCAGGGGAATGGACAAATACATTAAGCAGGAGGACATTATCAGCAAAGACTGTGGAACATAGGAGCTGACACTGGAGGAAGGACACATCCGGGTAGGATTGACAAAACTGCGTAGGAATGAACCTGAGTGGAAACATATTTACGGGGATAAAGCCAAAAGAATCTTAAGTGGTAAGAGCACTGTCATCTAGGGATGMAGTCCTGAAAATGCATTCTTGGATGCCATCCACTAGTTCGCAAAAACATACCAGTTTTTCTACTCCCACGTGGGTGGTTCTTGAAATGAATTGGGATAGGAAGTAAGACTCTATTTGTACCCATTGTATCCTTTGTCAGGTAACAGGTGTTTTCTCATCTTTTTCATTAGTTGATGGAGGATTAAATCCAGTTAATTTTATGTGAACTAAATAGGCCTCAGTAGATGCTTGTTTCCACTGACTGTAGAAGGTACTATACAGCCAAGGAGGCTTCTAAATTGGCCTCAGCTCTTACATACCTAAAGCTAGAAGTGATAAATCCTGTCCTGAATCAGACTGTGGTTTCCCTCTCTTTTGTGATAGAAGCTGAGAGAAAGGATCACAAAAGGAAAAAGGACACAGCCTGGGGATCGGATTATTTTCAGTTGTAGTGATGACTGCTTWTTTGTATCAGATTTTTATCATCTGGACAAATAGCTGTGTGTCCTTCTGTCCACATGACCAGCAGAAAGCTCTTGTTACCTGCTCTCCACACGTACGGAGATGTCACAGTACAAATTAAACTGTGCTGTGARCAACCAGCTGCTATGAGTATCAGGTGGGATAACCCATCATAGTGGTCTATTTCTGACAGTTGCATCTCGAGTTTTTTAGAYTGTGTATCCATCAATGGGCACTTAAGGTGGTTACACACGCAGCTGGCCTTGGTTCCAGACACTGGCCATGCCTGGAGCCACCTGGATGCAGAGTTCATGCAAACAAACCCCAGCAGGCACAAAGCAAGTAAGCACCTTGGTAGGAAGAACAGGCAAATACCTATGAGAAAGGCATATATTTTCCCTTCTGTCTTTTGTGAGGATGTGTGTGAGAGGTGAAATACTCTTTTGTCAAAAAAGAATGAGAGAATGAATATTCAATTTAGTTACATACTTGGAGACTTATTTTCACAAAGCACTATAATTAAGCATACATGGAAGAAGATTGTCAAACTTTACACTGGCTGCCCCAGTTGAAAGTCTGAACTTTCAACTACTTCTCTTTGTGTTATGTGTAAGATGTAGGAAATGTTTATGGCTTTAATATTCTGAACATAAACCTACATTATAATTTTCCACCATGGCAGCTATTTCTGGATTCCTCCATGGTCTTCTCCATTTTATATTGAAGAAATTTTATAGGGAAGGTATTGTGCTCGGTTCCTAATTATGATACCTTGATCACAGGGCTCTGATCAGGGGYAGCTATTTAGTGAGAGTAACAGTGGATACAGCTATCAGTATTGCAGCTGTTCTCTTAACTGAGATCTTAAATCATATCTTTTATTGCTTATTTTTTAAAATATCTGTTTGGTTCACAATTTTCTTAGTGTTACATTGATTTAATTACCTTGATTTATGCATGTTTTGATGTCTGATTAGAGCATTGTTTACATGCATTCGGTCCTCAAAAGTCCATTAAATGAGTCTTCAATCGATTAAATCAAATTTTATTGTACAAGCAACTGCCTTTGTAAATAAAAATAAATATGCAATCATTACATTTAATTACAACTGAGAAATGAAGATAATATGAACCTATTAGATGTCAGACAAAAGCATTGATATGCCTAGAAAATACTCTTCAAGTTTTATGTTCATATAGGGCTGGAATTGAGTTTGATAATAGGATTTGTCTTTATTCTGTGCAGGCAGCGACAACACAAATAGCAGCCTTAATTTAAGATAACTAGTAGTGGTACAGCAGGTTGCTTRTTCAGCTATTGTGGCAGAACTTTCCTTTCAGAATGCAACAGAAAAGGAAATGCGTTCTTGAATTAATATTTGTGGGCTTTGATTCATTTCCTGCTCTGCCAAAGATTTCTTTTTGACCTTCAAGTTGCCACATATACCCCCACCCCTAATACCTACCCCTTTCTAAAGCAGCCAAATATTTGCTATAATCTAGTCTTCAGTTTGCTCATCTGTTAAAAAAAGGGGGACCATTTGCTAGTATGGTTAATAATGTAAAGACTGCAAGGTAGTTTAGATATTATTATGAGGAGATATGTACAATTTTCACCGACTGAAGTAAAGAATGAAAGGAAACAGTGTTGGCTGAGGGATTCCATTTCTCTGCACAAGCTGGAAGGTGAGCTAGCAAGGACATTTCATCGCTGCATTTCACATGGTGCTTGGTCTGAATTAAAACAATGCAAATGTGTATCAAGTGTTTTTTATCGATGTCTCCCAAAAGYGATCTCAGCTACTGAGATTTGGAGAGTCACCCTAGAAACAACTGATCCAGTACTCAATTTAGAGAGTGTCCAGGCACTGGGCAAGCATTTGAATGACTYGTCAAGGAATCATTTGCRTAACAGAGACATAAAACATTTCTCATGCAGTCCAATTCCAACTGACATTTGCATTGTAATCAATATGAACTTCATATTTAAAGTCTGACTATTCRTTTATTCTTGCTAACATCCACATGGCCTTTGAGCATTACTTTTTATCTAGCATTTTGAATCATCATGTCCCATTCCTGACCTGAGCATCTCTCAGTGTAGCYGTAGCTACTGTCGCCGTGTCCACAGCACTGCTCCTGGTGACCTTAGCAGCTTCTTTTATGTTCTTAGCAAGAAAGGATGGCATATTATTTTTCCCTTGTGATAARTATTAATCACTCTGTAGTAAATTGCTTACAGTGTGTGAAGTCGCCTGCTGGCAGTCCTTGTGAGCAGTTTATCACTGACTCCTGCTTCGTTAAATGTCGAGGCTTTCAAAAATAAATTGCTCTCTTTTTTAAAATTACACATTTACATATTTGACTCTAAGATTGCAAAATCTACCTAGCAGTAAGGGAAGGTAGCGACTTGTTCAGCACCCAACTTTTAAAAATTCTCATTTAATACAATGCYGGATGCAATAAGTTTCATTTCTGGCCAGTGCTGACTGGTGCTGGCACAGAGTGCCAGCCCTTGCTCTAAAAGAAAAACTGACATAGAGTCAGCCTGTGCTCAACTAGACCAAGGTCTAGCTATGCCAAAAGTTTGACATTATTTATCTGTGTAATTTGAGTTTGATCTTTTTCACAGAATGACTAGAACTTCAGGATTCAAGTACAAATATGACATTATGAAATACTTGGATGTATGTAGGGAGTAGATGTGGCTACAAGACACAAGGAGTGAAATTAATGGGAATAGAATGTGCTCAAAGCAACTGAGGCAAGAGATTTGTGTAATTTAACTGAAGCATTACAAATGCAAGTTGATACATATAAGATCTTAAAAACTGTTTTATTCCTTCTTTTCACTAATGCATTCAGAGACCAATTATTAAGTTGAATGGAACTGACTCCGTCCAGTAAATATACTAACACTGCAAAGATGAACACACTGTTTGAGCCTGATAACATGTGATTCATTAAAATTACCAGAAACGCTTTGAAGAATCATGTTAACATACAGAATTAAAATTCTTGTGCCTGTTTTCTATCTTGAACTAATGTGATTCTCTTAATAGGAAAGTCATTGTCACTTCTAATCTTCAATGACTGATACCATGATTGATCTTGAAAGTAAACTTAAACATTTTAACTTTTCATTAATGCAATTCTTGTCACTCAGACAGAACACTGAAGTTAGTGAAATTTTTGTTTGAATTACAAATGGAATACAGAAAAATTACAGATTTTAYGCTTAATTTAGTTAATGACTTTAATATGGTGTTCTTCTGCTGTGATATGCTTTAAATCACTGTATGATAAATTTATTTTCCTTGATTATCACCATAATTTGTTTTTTATTGTAACTTAYATGCTGCAAGTACTATATCGAGTTATGTAACCTATGTACTTGTAAAAAAATTGTAATTTAATTTAAGAATTGTTGTAAAATGCAGAAAAGGTGCAGACCRGCATAAATGTGTGTAATAGAATGTGCTAACCAATTGTAATTCAATTTCAGAATCAGGCAATTAATCACAGTAGTTCAGTTAGGTATCTACTTTTCTTTGTATGCATAATATGACACTGACCATACCATCCTCATGCCAGTAGTGATGAGGCAAGGCAAACGGATTTCAGTGGAAAGATCCCTCTCTTTTCCTTCCCTCTCTCCTTTGCCATCAAATTMAGCCACAGTTTCCTTAAAACTATAAGGACTTCCTAGTCTGATGGTTTTTTCTGTTGTATCTTCCTACTTTTTTGAGACTTGTAATTTATTCTTAAACCCACATAAACTAAACATCCTGGAATTCAACTCTCTGCCACCCTACCTCCCTCCCAAGGGTTGTGTTGGAATAAGAACACACTGACACCACACCACAAGGGAGACATGGACAGCCAGATGCAAGAAACAAAGCTATAATTGCTTCTCGAGTGCCAGTACAATGATACTACTCCCTTAGGTTACCAAGAGCAATATTAATTCTTAATCATCTGCATTGTATTTTCTCTGAATAATTGGTAATAACTTGAAACAGTCTTTTGAGACTTTCCTCTTTGTTTGAATAGTCACAGAAAATGGATAGGCAAAGAGAAATTGTTTTTTTATTTTTCTAAGCACAAACTCTCTCAGGGTGATAAAAGATTTCCTAGACAAGAAAAAAAAAGCAAACAAAAAACAATCAGTGTGATTACAACTGTTACTCATGTTAAAGTATATATTTTCCAGAGGAATGACTGTCATCCCTTTGAATGTCCTGCACATGTTGCTACCATTGCTTTTGTAGCTCTTGGAACTTAGCTTCAACTGAGATCCAATAAGACTTAATATTTACATAGTTTGAAAAAAGAGAAATATCTGTAGTATCTTATATGGKTTTTTGTTTGGTTGTTTTATTTGTTGTTATTTTTGTTTTGTTGTTTTTTATTTTAAGCCTGCTTTGCTGAAATAGTCCACTAAATCCCACTGGGGTGTATGTCCTGATATTTTGCTTTTCCTGTTTTTGGTTCCATGTGGATAGATAAAAAACTTTTATTTTTTTTGTRTATGCCTTTTCTTGCTGATTGAAACAGGGCAGTAACTGTCTGTAGCCCGGGCTGTTCAGTTATTGGGTTTGAGAAATCCAAATGAAGGACTTRAATACAAAGTTGTTTGTAATAAGCTCACTGCCAAATCTTTATCCACAGCCACTGCGATTTCAGACTCAATAAGCTACTGCCCAAGAASGCCTAAGGGATGAATTTACGTCCTGGTACAGGAGAAGAGGATTTAACTATTTGTGATAATTTAAAAAACAACTGRTTTTTGTTTTTTTGTTTTTCTTTTTRTTCCTTTTTTAGTTTATTTGGTTGAAACCACAGAGCTCACAATTTTTTTTTTTGCTAATCCTGTACTGGTCTCAAGAACAGGAGTGGGAATTGAAATGTCTTTAAAGCAACTTTGCACAGACCTTGACATTAATTAAGCCACTTCCACAGTTATTTTAACTTACTCCCCACTTCCTAGGACCCATTACACTCAGATTTAACAGATAATCACCATCATATCAACAGCTACACTCTCCTCTGGCTCTGATGCTTCCATTTAGTCTACAAATGACCCTTTTTCRCCAGGGTCCAAGACACTGATTATGTCACACGGACTCATTTCTACGTTTTTTTATGACTCTCAGAAAAGCTGATTCTGTGGGCTTAGTAGCTCTGAGTATTTTATCGTAGATGTAGGAAAGAAACTTAAGATCACTGAGTTCTGTACATATAGGTGAAAGAAAAAATAGTATAGATTTCAGTATTTTGAGCCAATATTAATTTTTCTTAACTTTTGAACAAACACTGACTTTGAATAGCTATTTCTATTATATACCAGTAATTTTCATTTTATATGTGCCAAAAGGAAATGTGAGAGAGGTTCAATGCTAATTGAAATGAATTCTATGAAAAGTGTGGATAAAGATGAAAGCTCATGTAAAGGTACTGTAGAAGGCAGAAAGGTATCTGACTTCTTGTATGTTGATGAAGACTCATCCAGTAATTGAATGTRACATAAAGTAATTTTGAGTCCATCTCAAAAGAAATAAATAACATCCTGTAGAGGGAACTTTTACTCATCTCCATGATAGACATGGTTTTTATAGCCTGATCTTGTCTGTCACTTGTTCTTTTCAAAAGGGAAAGAACTTTTAGGTGACACCACTGAGTCACACAGGTATGCATGTTTTCATCTTGTTGTTAGAGTCCAGGCATTAATTTACTGGAGACAYGTAATTCCATTCATTCCATTCATCCCAACTGGGAACACCTATGTCTTTTTTTAATCTTGAAGACTTCAACCACATTGCAGTGGTGGGTTTCTCTTTAGACGGTTTTGAGTATGGAGCAGAATGAGTGAAGACATAAGTTTCAGGCTTACGATTCTCTCTCAGCAAATGTGAGAAGAGAATCTGGAAAAAACTGATGKGTCAATGTTCAAAAACATTTTCCAATGTAAAGCACATGTACCATTTTTCAGGTTTTGCTCCTTTGGGGATTTGGTTGTTTCTAAAGGCCCTCTGGAAACTCCAGAAAGCCAAAGTAGCTGAAATACCAAGTATTTTTAAAAATCTGATGCTAAAATATGAGAAATCTTGACAGACACTCCTCATCTGAGATTTCTGTGAAGTTTCACAAATGCTTGAAACACCTGAGAAGAAGGTCACAGTTTGGAYTTATTCATAACACAGACTTTGAAGTGTCTGTTAAGTAAAGTGATCACAGATTTTGTAGAAATATCTTTTATGCCAAATAACTAAGGATGTTTGCTTTAATTAACTGACAGTCTGTGGGATGGAGAGAAAAGTGAGAGAAAGTGAGCTTAAATGAATTCTGAATGGAAAGAAAAATAAGTATTGGGAACAATCAGACCAAAAGATGCTAAGTGACTTTCTGCACCTTCTTTCACCTCAAGAAAGAAAGAATAGCCTGGAAGATATAACATTACAGTAGGAAAAATTGCACCTGTCACAATGATTATTATTTGTATAATTCTCCAACAGGAAAAGTTAGGAGAACTCTTTCCACTTTCAAACTCCTAGACAGAATAGTTAAGAATAAGGTGATCTAGAAATGGTGAATATCAGAGCAACTAGCCAGAAATTTTCTGGATCTGAAACCCCTTTGATTGAAAGTGCAGTCTCMGTGATCTTCTGTTGTTTATGCTTTCTATGCTCCTGCTATTTATGTTTTTTAAAGATATTTTGGTTTCTAGTAGTTGATATTTTCCCATATAAGGTTCTTTCAGTGAAGAGTATCTACTTGCACTCTGTCTTGACAAACTCTAAGTAATGCTGTTACAAGTTTAGCTCTTCTCCATGGCTCATTTTTCTCGGATACAAACCTATTTGTATTGAGGTTTTTCTTTGTTTTTATTTTTGAGGGCTTCTTTTGTTTGTTTCTGAAAAATGTTCTGAATATTCCTGAAAGTATGTGTTGGAGTCATGCCCGTGACTCTGAAAGACAAAATTAGAATTTGGCAAAAGTGTTCTCACAATTTTGCATAGAAATAATTTATTGCACACCTTAGGATTTTTTTCAGTAAAATCTCTAGCTACCACATCTTTTAAGATCAATTTTTTATATCTATCACTCAGCAAGAATGATTACTTTGTAATATTAAACTTTTCCTTCTTGCAGTAAAGGCAATACTCAATGTAAAAGTTTGGGGCTGGGGCTGGAACAGTAGAATTTCTTCCCACAAAATTAATTGATGAACTGTTGAATTGAATATGAGGCAGAATATAAAATAGACAATAGATAACTGGTCTTTTTCCAGTGTTGGAATGTAGAATGATAATTTTAATACAACAGTTTGGGGAAATTGTTATGCACATACATGCATGCGTATATATATGGACAAATGTTGGAACACATTCAGGCACATATTTTTGTCAAAATGTAAAAAAATTGTGCTGCTTTGCCTGGAGACAAAGTGAGATACGAGAGTAGAATATTAGGATTTTCCACTCTCTTCTATGTGTAAAAATGTCCACATTATAGCTTTACATAAGTGTGCAAAGGRCCATGCATATTTCTTCTGTTTTCAAATATATTTGGATAGGTGTGCATGTGTGCATGTGTAAAAGAATACTTATGTCCATCTAAGTCTATATATAGACAGAAAATGTCACAAAACAAAGATGCAGACAGTAAAATGTATCAGTCTTGACACCCSCAATAGTTTTGCTTCTCAGAAGCTTCTTTTCTGATTCTCAGTTTTCTTTTTTGATATCCTGTTACACAATAACAAAAATCCCACCATGACTGAGGGCTCCCAGCCAAGCTTGCTTCACRGTTATCGGTGCAGCAAAGTTTGACCTTGCTGTGCAGGAAATCTGTATTAGATTAGAGCTTGCTCMTAGCACTGCACAACCCAATCAATTAAAGTGAAGAAAAAAAAAAAGAAAGGAAAGAAAAGTGAACGCATTAAAGAGAAGACAACTTTCAGTTCARTGCCATTAGTTGTATTTTTCTCGGGTTGTGTGTAGATTCACTCWACTCTGTGCTTTAATTGTGTCTGCACTCTTGAGGTTTTCCTCTGTCTTCACAAAGAGTCATTTGCCTCCTGCCAGCTGCCATAGGCCTGGGCCAAAGGAGTTATTTCTTACCTGAAAGTGTATTGAGTCTTTCTGAGATGGAGTTTTTTTCCCTGTAGCAGCCCTCACAGTGCTGAGCTTTGCACTGGTGGCTAGAAAGGTACTGGTAACAATCAGTGTTTTGGGTACATCTGAACAGCACTGGCACAGAATCAGCACCATCTCTCCAACATTCACACATCACCAGTAGCTTGGGGGTGATCCGGGAGGGAAYACAGTGAGGATAACAAAACCAAACTGACCAAAGGAATATTCCACACCATATAAAGTCTGCTCAACCATAAAAGCTGAGAGAAAGGAGGAGGAAGAGAAAGCATTTGTAATTACAGTGTTTGCTATCCAAAGCAACCATATACTGAAGCCCAGCTTCATAGGAGGTGGCTGGGCATTGCCTGCCTGCTGATAGGAAGCACAGAATAAAAGATATTTTCTTCTTTGCTTTCATGCACAACATTTGCTTTTACTTTATTAAACTGCCTTTATCTTAGGCCATGAGGTTTTTTTTCCCCCATCTTATTTCCTCTCCCCCATGCCCCATGGTGCTGAGGATGGGAGTGATAGACTGGCTTGGTGGGAACCCGACAAGGTTAACCCAACACAGAAAGTGAAGGCCTTGTAAGCGCTGTTGTGAAGCTCATTATACTCAGGGCTGCTGGAAGGTTCCTCCATTGCAAAACATTACCACAAGTCACTTTTCCGAATAGTTGCCCTCAGATACAGTGAAAGAAGATATAATATACCTGAAATCTATATTTGGTGCTGGTTAGAGTTGCTACTTGTACTGACTCTTTGTTCAGGCTTAGCCTTTGACAATAAATAAATAAATTACTCCCCATCTAGTAAATTTCAGCAGACTTCTGAAGTCTTTGGACCAGAAGAAAAGGTGATAAATTGGAAGCCCTAAGAGGTTTATTCATAAATATTCCCTCTATTTTGTTTAAGACTTTCCCCCCTATTTTAAAGGTACATTTACACAGAGGTTAATTTGCGTCTTTGGTGGACCTTTTATATGGAAGGAAACCATAACACAATAGTTTCTATAAGTATTATTTTCAGCCTTAGAAAAAAAAAGAGAGAACAGTATAAGAAAAGACTGAGAATTTCCTTCTACTGGGAAAAAAAGAGGATATTTAAAGTCTCTGCCCTGAATTTTCATTTTTTACCATCCAAAATAGAACAAACATGCTTTCCCCCTCCTTTTCCTAAGATTTATTTTTGCCAGGAATATTTATGGACTTGTTGGGACCAGAGCAGCTCTCCAATTGTTTTTATTTAGAGAGAAAACCAGAGAAAATTCTAGCACTCAAGACTATATATCTTAAATGACTCAGATAATCGTTTTTAGTAAATACCTTTTTCTTTTTATATTCAAACGCAGATCAGCAGAAAGCAAAATGTCTTTCCTTTCTGACAATGTCTGAGCCCACAAGGGGAATAAATTCTGTCACTATGAACCAATTCCTAAGTGGGATAAAAAATTCTTGACTAAAATTCAGCTACTTAAAATTCAGTTTACTGAGATGTTCTATGATCACAAACCATAAAGCTTGGCAGCAAAGCTGCCCAGAGGATAACTGCATTAACTTTTATTCTATTTTGGTTCTGGGGAAGTAGTTCAGAAAAGAAGATTCTTTCCTTTTAGGTTAATAGTTCAAGAGGTTTAAATCATTATATTTATGAAATCCCTGTTTAAAACAGGTATGAGTTGAACTAATGTATTATACAGGTCTGTGTGTCATTTGTAGCTTCTAATTAGAAAAATGCTCTTCTAGTTTTCCTCTATGAGGCCAATTGGAATTGAAGTTCAGTTTATTCTTTCCAGTGAAATGAAAAAATACATTGATCTAAAAAACAAACATTATTCTTTTTAAAGAAGATTGCAGTACATTGAAAATGAGAAGTCCACTCAASAGTTTCACTGCAAATTCCAAATCAAATTAGTTRTTCTTTTTATTAGTCAGCAAGATAAACCACAGTAAATTGATGCTTGTCTTCACTGCTGTYACTGCTTGCTGCTGCTTGCTTCACTGCTTAGCTRTTTGCTTTTTGCTGCTCTAAGCAACACACAAATCAAAGCAATAAAAATCAAGATGCCTTTCTCTTCATCATTTCTTATTGTGTCTTCTGGTTGTCACCTCACTTGTCGGAGCTCCTGGGGCTTTTTTCTTCTTTCCTATTATCTATGTCGGTCAAACATTTTCTTTAATTCAATTATAATGCCTTATAAAATACAACTGTGCAGATCTAAATATTAAAAAGGCTGATTGACCTTGAGTCCTATTAGTTTCAATGAGGATTGATAAAATCTTTCTATCAAATTCCATCCTTTCAATTGTGTAATTGAAAACTTCTCTGTACTATTTTAGCTGATGATGGAAGGAAGAAAGTGTACAGTTGCATATATTTATTAAGGTTTTTCAACATAAGCTTAAAATATGTGATTAAATATATTTGGCCTAGCGGTAGTGTTGTTTGAAACTGTTGGGTGAATTAGAAAACTTGGAATATGTCAGAGCTACTGTGAAAGTGTCTAGCAATTAATTTCCAAAAGAATTCATTGTGATAATGTGCACGTCTAGGATAGAAAGAAAGATGTTTTGGATGTCTGTAAAAGTGAACAAATACGTATGGAACTGGGTGTTCTGAGAACTTTATTTCTGCAGTCTTCACCAAATTGATGTGGAAGTTTGTTAGTGTCCTAGTGTGTTTCTTTTTCCATTCCCAGGGTTGATTTGAGTGAACTAAATTTGAAGGACACTTTCTTATTCCTTCTAATAAGGATCTAAATTTAAAATTAAAATTTAAATAGAAATAACATTTTGTTTCAAGATGCAGAGCAATAGATACCCTAACCCTTCTTTTTCTATCTCATTACTTGTGTTTACTTTGTTTACTATTGTTGTGCAAAAAAAATTGTCTGTGCTTTTACAGAATCACAGAATTGTAGAAAGTATGAGGTTGGAAGGCACCACAGTGGGTCATCTGGTCCAACCTCCCTGCTCAGGCAGGGTCATCTTATAGCTCATTGCACAGGATTGCACTCAGACAATTCTCGAATATCTCTAGTGAGGAAGACTCCACACCCTCTCTGGACAATCTGTTCCAGTGTGTGGTCACCTATACATTAAAGAAGTTCTTCCTCATGTTCAGATGGAACTTCCTGTGCATCATTTTCTGCCCATTGCCTCTTGTCTTATTGCTTGACACTGCTGAGAAGAGTCTGGGTCCATCCTCTTGAAACATACCCTTCAGATATAGACATTGATGGGGTCTGCTCTCAGTTGCCTCCTCTCAAGACTGAACTGGCCCAACTCTTCTAGCCTATCCTCCTAAGAGAGAAGCTCCAGTCCTGGTTGAAAACAAAGAGTTAGATAAYGGACACAGACTTTGAGACACCCAAGATGATGTAAAAAAACACAGGAGCTCGATGCAGTTTAGATATCTGTTGATTTTGCTTCAGTATATCTTCATTGCACATTACCAATCTACTGTCACAAATGAGTGATTTGGTCCCTTAAAGAACCACTGTCAAATGTGTTGGCAAAAGTAGGGTTTAATGTGAATTTGTGAAAGTACAACTTTACAGAGTTAGATGGAAAGGCTCACTCTATTACTTACTACACAAATTAAAGAACACAAAGATCCAATTAGAAGTAATTTGGTATGTTTTGCATGGAAGCTGGGAATGCAAAAAGGGGTAAGGGTGCAAAGGATATGGATGCAAAGATAAGGGTGCAAAATGGTTCATCAGAACTCAATTATTGAACAATTTACTGTTTACAGAGTGATTTGATAGGATTCACTACAATTATATCAATTATTTAACTATAGGTTTGAGATACTACCATTCATACCATAATCAATTAGCACAAACAGAGGTAAAACAACTTGTACACCTGTTTCTATGTGTGTAAAGGTACCTATCAAAAGTTCCAATCAGGTTCAGTGAAATACTTCCATGAAATCCTTTTGTGTTTCTCAACAGGCAAGGATTGCACCTTGAAGAATTCCATGGAAAGGATTATCAGCCTAGGTCTCATCATCAATGATGGTACTTCCAGTACTGTAAACTTGGGGTCTCGGAGATCTGAGAGGTGTCCTAGTGAGAGGCTGGTGCAGCCTGCTGTGGTCCAGGAGAATGAAAAGGGCCTCACTTAGCACTGCTGCTTGTAGGGTCACAGGGTGATTGATTTTCGTCACCAGTAAGTTTCCATCCTGGCCATAATCCCAGCCAATAACTAGTGCACCATTTTCCCAAAGTGCAGTAACAATGGCACTGTTCCACTGAAGCCTCAGCTACCAATGATGCCACTCCACTCGAGCTATGATTCAGGTAAATGGTTTAGCATGGGTACAAAAGGTAATTGTTTGTTTCTTTGGTTGGGCAGCTGATGTTTCTGGCTGATCCCACCTCTACCATGCAAGAGCTCCTGGTATGATCAGACTCAGCTCAAGGCTCAATTGGTGTGGTCAAGGGCCCCTTCACACTCAGCTGGCTCAGTCAAGGCTTATCAGGAGATTCTGAAACTGTAGAGCAGGCCTGAGAAAGGGCCAGGGGGCCATGCACCACCCCATTTATGCATTTTCTTTTCCATCTTTAAAATTCCAGAATATGAGTTTAATGAAAATGAAAACTGTTTGAATTTAAAGCAGAAAACAAGAAAGTTTACAATCAGAAGCCAGGAAGTGTTGAAAGCTTCCCATCTGTTTCCATGACCCCTTTTTCAGTTTTGTTGGGTGATTAGCTTGCACTCAAATGCAAAGACTAGCTTAATCATATAGTGGGAAACACAACAAAAATCTCAGCATGCTATTTTGACTGCTGTAGAGCATGTTACTCTGTGAGTCTGGTGTGTGGCTTTGCTTTCCTCTCATTTAACAGAGCAGCAGAGCCTCATGCACTGTTAATACATTAAAGGAGTGGGACACACAAATGAAGATCACTGGCCTTTAATAATGCAATCTCCTTTTTATTCTATCGTTTAATAAAAATAGGCAAGATTGAAAACTTTTGACCACACTGATAGTATGATCTATAGCAGTGTGATAAAATTGACATTACTTCAATGTAACTTAATCTAGTTTAACTAATTGTATTGAAGGAAATATTGATRTTCATGTCAGCAAGCTTGATGCTTAAATGCATCATCTAAATGAGGTTTTACTTCATTAAAAAGTGAATAAAGGACTTGACACAAATAAATAAATTAATCTGTCAAGTCCAGAAACGAGGTTTTCAAAATGATTCTAAGATTTTATTTAAGATTTTTCTTGGAGAATTTGAAGGTAGCCGTAAATTACAGATGTCATGTGTAATATTCATAAGAATTTACAGAATTCCAAAATTGATTATAAAAATCAAACTGCTTTCATTCTGATTTGAAATCAAATAATTTCTTAGGTTTCAGGGTGAAGCAAGCATAAATTTATGAGCATGGGYTAAATATGGTACAAGTCCGTGTTGCCTGGGGAGTCTCTGCTGATCTTAGATCTGATTTAACCAAACACGTTTTAGGCCTCTAGAATTTAGATCCTAATTTAAGTTATAATCATATTCTAAAACAGATGTTTAAGACAGGTGAATATTCTCACTGTGTGCTCGTATCTCATACTGGGTAAAAGGGGGTTTCTAATTTATACTAGACACCTAGCAATCTAAAAATTAGTTAAGTGAAATAACTCTGATCTTGGTGTAAAGCTCATAATTTCTTAATAATTAATCTCAAATATTCTCCCATGCCTCTGGTTTTCATATTCACAAATATTCTACTTAATGTTATTTAAATGTTCCTTTCATGTAATGGCACAGCCTGCTAATGACAAAATTGGACAACCTGGGGAGATACAACAATGACTGAATACAGGTAGATTCACTCTACCTCCTTAGAACTGATCTTTTGGATCTGTGAGTTATTTTCTCAGGGTACTGAGAAGGATGAGGGTACACCTCTGTCTGATCTGTGGGCCACAGGAGCACTTCCACAGGCTGAGCATCACATGTGCTRCTTTCTCTGCTCATTCCCTTAACTTTTTGGGAGTGTAGGCAGGTTGCACTGCCCAAGAGAGGTTATGCTGKGCTCTGGGTAGGATTGAATGATCAGGGGACCTGCCCTGAAGTATTCAGGCATGGAGTTTCACCCGGTAATGATCAAAGTAGTGGCATAGTTATAATATYGTACAGGTTGGGCACAGAACTTAGGCTAGTGTACCACTGGCCAAGGCCAATCCCATCAGTGGCCGTGGTAGCATTTGAGATAAAGTATTTAAGCAAGGTAAAAACATCTGTGCAGGAGGAATTTCAGCTGGAGAGAGGAGTGAGAATATGTGAGAGGAACAGCTCTGCAGACACCAAAGCCAGTAAAGCAGGAGAGGGAGGAGGTGCTCCAGATGCTGAAGCAGAGATTCCCCTGCAGCCCATGGTGCAAACCATGTAAGACCCACAGGTGGCAATGAAGGTAAAAATACCAACCATATTCTTGGAAAAAGGGTACATATAGAAAAAGAGACTAAAGCTTTTAGAGCTTTTGTCCAAAAGGGAAATACAGGCTTGACGGGTTTTACAACTGATCTGAGCAGAAATGCTTTGTTACCTTTACAACAACAAAGGTTTTAAAACAGGTACTTGTTTTTTTCTCCCTTAGATTTCATAAGAAGAAACATTTTAATAATTCCCTCAGGTAACTGGTAGTCATTGTTGAACATAAGTAATGAGTGTTGGATGCCACAGGTTATGGTGATGTGCTGGATGTGATAAACCAATATCTGTTTCTTATGATGAAAATCTGCTGTTATTGTGTCAGTACTTTTTTGTTTCRAAATACTTTTCATTTTCTATTGCATAGATGAGTTACAAGCTATAGAATACACATTATTTTTAGCACTGTGTTCCAGCCAGCCATCTGATGTGACTTTTATGGTGATATTTCTGCATAGGATTTAGTTGTATTATCGTTACACTGATTTTTTTTCACCTGCATGTCTTTGAATGGACAGTAGCATATGTACCAAAGGATGAAGATGTGGTGACAGTGGATGTGTTGTTCAGTACCGCTCCCGGACCATGTAATTCTCATCTTTGCCTTTACACTGTTACAAATGGGAGACTCTTCTGTGAAGTCTGCTTCACATTCAAAGGAATATAAGAGTAGCTAGTATTCAAGAACCTGCTTGCTCATGTAATTGGCATTTACACAAAACCTGACCCTCTTTCTCTGAACGAAAAAATCAAAAAGCTGATTGAGCTTCTACTTTAAGTGTGACAAGGTTTCTCCACCCAGCTTCCAGGCTGAACTGAAGAGCAGAATCCCAGTTCTGCTTAGAAACTGCCACATGGAAGGAATCGTGGCATCTTCTCCTAAGACACTGGTGACATTTGGTGCCCTTGATGAGTCAGAATGTAGAACCCACCACTGATAAAATTAAGTTAGGGTGATCTGCGCAATACCATATTTATAGATTTTATAGATAAGACATGCATTCAAGTATATGTACATATATAGTTTCTCTTCTATAATATTGTCGTTTTAAAATTTTAGCTGTATGGCATGTAGAACAACAACAAAAATAGAAACTAGAAAGAACTTTGGAGGAACTTGTTTGCTCTGTTATATAGTATGTGCTAAATCCAGACCTTTTGCTACATCTGAACAGTTATGAAAGTAAATGCTTTTAAGGCTTTGGACCAAATCTCAAATTCAGTTAAATCCTTGTAGCTTTATCAAATTCAATACCACTACCTTGCTTCCCATACACCAAGAATCTGTATCATTTTCCAGAACAAATTTCATCAAGCTGATTTTGTGCAAAGGAGGTTATAGAAGAGGAAAATCTTTTTAAGCCACTATGATCTTGATATAAAAGGCACTTCCCTAAATTAAAAAAAAAATTAAGAATTATCATTACAGTGTCCATTTTATTTTAGATTTACCAATTTAATTTTAGTTTTGTTTTCTTAGTGAGTTTTTTGTTCAACAAATGTCAGCTTCTTTCAAGTCACAGTCCTTCCATGGTGATAAACTCTCAAAACCAGAGAGGGGTATGGTTTCAAAGTACTGCGTAGGCAGTATTAGCACAAATCCTGTTATACATGAACAGATTTTAGCACATACCTCCCTTGCAGTGCTTTGAAAATGTATCCTTTCATATAAAAATACCTGCATGGATGGCAATATAGAGAACAGACTTTGTTTTGTTAGAAGAGTTCTGCATGTTTGAAGTGCCTAAAGTCATTCAAATTAACCCTTTTTGTGACAAACAAGGGAGAAGTCTGAGATGATACAAAAGTTGGCAGACATTTATTCAAAAGCCCATACCCTTTGGTGAGATTTTTTTTCCAGCTTGATCCACTAATCCAACAAACATTAGAGAAGCAACATTAAAACTAACACAGAAAATACAGCAAATCAATAAAAACTTAATCAAAAAAATGTGATCAATATGGATGTGGAAAAAATCCCTTTTACTTATTTCACTAAGAATTACTTTTTCTTAGCACAAAACATGYACAAACTCATGAGCTTTTGATGGCWTATGTTCAGCATATGATGAGAATATAACACATGAGCACAATAATTTTTTTAATTAGTATTCTATCAGCAGAACCCTGTCTACCAAATATTGGCATAAGATATTGTAGAATCAAAGATCTTTCTATTGTTTAGGGTTAAAGATCATACAATAGCCCTCTCTGACAGATATTTCTACCCAACATTATTATGTTTCCTCCAGCTTTCCCCCGAAGCATGGAACCTCTGGAGATGATCTTATTGCATTTAATAGTAACTAGCTTCCATAATTCTCTCAACTGCTGCATAATTCAACATCTGTTTTGCCTTCTTTTAATATTTTTCCAAAATAATATTTAGTTCTCATAGATTACATGCATATATAAATATAATTTACATGTATAGTCTTATACGTATTAGGTATAGAATTATTTATTATTTTATCCATTTTACATAGGCTATCATTCAGTTCTGTTAAATCTTGTAACTTACATTTTGAGAACAGAGAAGTCAGAAAAGCCAATTTTGTTTCCTGTATTATTTGTTAGTTACTTTATATAATTTTATATGAATTTGTCTTTCTCATATGTTCCCAGAGCCAATATATGACTTTGAACAGGTCACCTTAATAGGAAATAGTTATGGAGAGAGGTAGAATTTAGAATCTTGAGTTAAAAAGAAATAGTGTTTTAATGCTCTAGTCAACTTTCTGATAGTACTCTTGTTTCATCAAATCCCTTTTTGTTCCAAAAAAACTGCAGACATCTGTGCAGGCCGGACACAACCCTACCTGTTCAGCAGGACATCTGCCTCCTGAATCAGCTTTGTCACAAATTGGAGGGATGCTCCAGCTTCTAGGAAGCAGGTGCCTGTCTTACATGTAGTAGTGTTGGTTATCACACTCATCATGTAGTATGAGGAAGAAACTATCTTCCATTTGTCAGGATCTTCAGACAGAATTTAGGTGGCACCACTGCAATTTTGAACTTCTATTTGATCAAGAACAAGGTAGGACCTACTGGTTGCTTTGGGAAAGACAGATTTTTTTTATATAGGTACACAGTTCTTTCTCTTCCTCATTTAAGAACTTCAGATATGAGGCAAAAATGGAAGACTTCCACCATGAGAAGTTCAGCTACTTACTCACATCTGGCATTGTTTTGTCTGTGAGGGAATAGACAAATGGCTTTCCAACTGGGTGGGAACATATTGATCCTTCTAATTGGGCATCTTTGAGGGAAAAAAGCACTTGAGGATTGAAAAGAAAACACTCAGAGGGATGCCATGCATATTTAACTGCATCTTAATAACTGCATGTGCCTAATTTATGATGAAATTAAGTAAAAATATTTTCTGCTTCTTAGACAATAATGTAAGACAAACTAATGTTTGGTACAGCACAGGTGGTTTCCAAGCATTTTCTGGTTTAGTAGACCTTTTAGAAGCTTTAATTCATACAATAGAATACTGTACAATTATATCCCAGGGTGGATTAGCTAAATGTTGAACAGCTACTCTAAACTGGTGTTAGGACTAGCTTAGGAACCTGTCTGAAGTCATAGATGGATCCTATGTAATTTGCTTTTCTATTTTACATCACTGTTAAAAAAGCTATAGTCATGTGTGAGGAATCAAACCCCAAAAGTTTTATGATATGCTCAGCTGTGAGCATGCAAGGAAGTGGATACCTGTTCATTAGAGCCCTTACACAAGAACTTAAGTACATACCTAACAAACTTAGTGAAAAGGATTTATGCTTGTCCTTGAAATCTCTGTAAGGATTATTCTGAAGACTTTTGTAGCACTATAGCCAGGTTGCATAAAAAATAACCAGAAAACACATGAAGATAGAATACTAAAGGTTGGATATAATTCTCTATTAATATATTTCAGCTGATTCAACACCAAGTGAGAATAGTATTTCACTTTCACATTTTTCTTCTAAAGCAAGACGCAGGGGTTCATTCCATTTTTCTCCTCTCTCCCTCTTCCCTGTAAGAAGCTTGCAGGCTCATCAAATTCACATATGCAAACAGACAAAAGCAATCCTCCTGGCCACCTAATTCTAATTCAAGCTGCTTTGCACAGCTACACTACTAAAAGGCCACATTCTTGCAGAATGATTGCCTTCTCTGCATGCTTATTAACTAGCTTGGTGCCTAGAAATGCTTTTTCCTGTACTGTATAATAATTTTTATATGTCCTTTTTAAAAAGAAATGGTACCTTTCCTGCATCAGAAGTCTGGCTGTCATCCAACAACATATCACCTAGGTCAGACACACCTGATAACTGTGCAGCGAGTTATGCAGAATCTCCTAGTCCTTTATGGGATGAATCTCATTTAATTTAGCAGAACAGTACCTTGCAACAGAACTAAAAAAATTAAGTTTCAGGTGTTTCTGTAGCAGAAAAATTACATATCATTAACTTTTATTATTAAAAATGAAAAAAGAGAGTGGTAGAAAATATTTTCTATTAAAATCTAGACCTTACTTAAATGATTCCTGCAAGAACCTTTCCAACTTTCAATTCTACAAAGTATTATAGGAGATTTCTCTTAGGAACACGTAAAGCAGTGCATATAGACAACTACAGGAACACCCAACCCATAAGTACTGTTAAGACTTCATTTTGGATCATTACCCCCCTATCAGGACTCGAGGAATAATTTGCATCAAATGGTAGACTGAACAAATTTGTCTTTCTTGGCTTGTGAAATGGCAGCTAGCTGACTGTGATTCTCTCTGCTTTTTAGTATTTATTTATTTTATTTTATTTTATTACAGAATTGGGGTTTGTGTATTTAATTGCAGTTTATTACTTTTCCCCTATATTGAAATGATGGAAGAGAAATATTCTTTGTTTATATGGCATAGCTGAAAGACAAACATTATTTCACCTGTTGCACTGCTTCTCTTTGTCTTTCTCTTGGGATCCTGATTGCACAAAYAGCAGCTTTGGTGTGTGATTTGAAAGCTGAAAAATGCCCATCCGTAAACAGTCTCAAGTATCCAAACTGACCAGTTCCTTCATCCCTCCCTCTGCTTTATTTCTTACACCTTGATGAATAAGATAACACTGCAGTTGCCAGCTGTTAAACTGATCATGTTGTTAGGACCCATTATTCATTTTATCTGAAGTAAACCACATAGCTGACCACATGCTATGGAGGACTTAAACAATATAGTAATAGGTATTGAAAAGGTTACTGGCAAATCATTAATTCAACTGGCCAATTTCCTATGGAGCAGAATTTTGGGAAATATGTTAGTCATGTCCTCTTCAGCTGGGAACCTGTCCCATCCAGTTTGAAGCCAGTACCTCTGTTCCTTAAGGACATTTTCCCTGATTGAACCTTTCCTAAATTTTGTTGTGTATTTCATAAAAAGTGAGCTCAGACTGCAACCTATTCATCAGTGCACACGATAATAAGAAACACATATTTTCAAATAATTTAATGAAATTTAATATCTTTGAAATTCTGCTTTCAGTGGATGGAAAGATTTAAAAGTTTTTGAGCATACATGCGTAGGAGGGAGGTAGATGCTCAGATATACCTGCACACACAAAAGGAGAATATGGTTTCATAAAATTGCATCCTTGCAAGGTTTGGTTGCTAAGTTGCTGATTGTTACAGCAAGTGGGTGGAAGTTCCTCTGTGTCAGACTATGAAAAAGGAGGATAATGAGGATGATCCAGGTTCTTATGATAAAATTTGGAAGTCTGTCCGGCTGTGTGTCAGTGCAGGTAAATAACAGGAAATATTTTGAACATAGTCACTGGAAGGCACGTACACATGCCTGAGGTGACATTTTAAATTCCTTTTTGATAGATGAAATGTAAAATTTAGTATCCCGTCCTCCAGAAGTTAGCTATTTATTGAAAACTATTGATAGACGTTCCTTCTATATTTGATAAAGAAAATAACTTCAGAGGGTGATTCAATGTGYATTAAACATTTATGTTTTGTTCATTCAGAGGGTATTAGGTATTAGCTTGGCATAGACAGCTGAAGCTAGGGGGAATGAATCCCGCCACTAAGTATTATTATTTTCCATATCACCTTCTATATTATCCTTAACCTTTTTCACCTGCAGCAGGTTTTTGCAGGAAGTTGGATAAGTATAGGTGGGCCTATCCAATGTACCACTGTTATCACAGCCATAATTGACATGCATTTTTTAGCATGTTTTTAGCAGTCACTATTAAAATATCTCTAGGAAACCTCAGTAGATTCTGGATGAGTGAAAAACATATTATATTATGAAACCGTATTATCTGAGTGGAAACTAGATTATATTATGAAATTTAGGACACATGTTTTAGTGTTCCAGTGTTTCTGGAAGTCCTGATGATGCTGAGTGGAATTCTGYATGTTTGCAGGACTGAGTCTTCTATGACATAAACAGAAAATATTTTCAATCCAAAGAGAGATTACTGCCATGAGCCTCTTATATAGTTATCCATGGATTGTCATCATGMAACAGAAAAATGGAAATTCATCACAATGAAGTGTTTGCGAGATCTAAAACAATCCAAATTCTTAYGGAGATCACCAAGGATTTCCCTTGTAAAATCTAAAAGGCAGCACCACAGAATAGGCAGTATATTGGAATACAAACAACGAAGTTGCTCTACATAACATTTCATTTCTGGATGGCAGCAAAGATCAATGTACTTGGCTACACCTCCTGAATTAATGTCCCTTTCTACCAAGGAAWAGAATACTGTTATACAGCTTCTTACTCTACATTTCAAGTCTCTCACCATAATGGCAGAATATTCTGAGTTGGGAGGGACAAACAAAGACTGYCAAGTCCAAGTTGTAACTGAATGGCCTGGATGAGGATTGAGCCCTCACCCTTGGTGTCATTAGCACTGCCTCTAACCAATTAAATAATATCCCGTGACTTTCAATGAAGTGGATACTTTTAGGGTAGTGTCAATTTGTAAAATAATTTAAATTGCGATCTCTTGAGTTATTCTGCATTTCTGTTCCAACCAGTGTCTTTTACTGCTAGAGAGCTCAAATGCCAATAAATACAAAGTTCTGTGCTGCAATGTATTTCTCTAGTAGCAGCTGTGTGTGCAAATGAGGGGCAAATCATAGTTATTGTATTAACTCATTTGAAATCTCCTACAATAAAGATCAGGCTTTTTTTTTTTTTTTTAAATCAAGTTCTCTTGGAGAAAGATTAAAATGCTGTAATTCAGAATTTTGCAAAACAACCCCTCTTTTGTCGTATTTATTTATGAAGTTGAAAAGCCTCTTTGGAAAATGTTTTTTGTGATAAACCTGTGATTCTTTTTCATTATAATTCACTTCGGTTTCAATAGAGTTTTTTATTCAGATATACTTACCTGAAATTATTTTTTTCTAAATTTTTTAACCGAACACTCTGTATTTAAAACATTTACTCTAGTAAAGCTTGCTATTTAAAGAAGATTTTGGCTTCCTGAATCAAAAAATTACTTTGGATCTTCACTATTTTATATTTTTTTATAAGTTTGACTTGACTTTCAGAGCTCCTGATGAATATCGTTGCACTAAGCTGTCTGGATACAAAGCTCTATATGAGATATAATATTAATAGGGACTTCCTTGGTATGTTGTAGGTTCTTTTATAGAAATTTTGACATGCTAAACACCTGTCTCATTATGGACAACTAAAAGAGGGTGTTTCAAGCTATAAAACAGTAACAATAATCTAGGCTTGTTCTCTAATTGTTGGGTTTTTGATGTGGGATTTTTTTATGATCAGGGGAGTTCTGTTGTACTTAAATACAGTAGGATAAAAAGCTACAAATACTGTAATTTTAATTGAGCGTGTTTCTGCACACCAACGTCATTTGAACTCCTCCTCCTCAAGTCTCATTTAAGCATTTTGCATTGCCAGGCCCTGGAGAAAAATAGCTGCTCAACATCAACTCCCACTTCTCCTTTAACAAAAGACTGCTAGATGGTAAACAGGCCTGGAAAAAGGTCTGGAGGTGAGATCTCAAAGGGGAGAAGATAAGCTTCAGAAATTATGCAAAGAAGGAAATTTCCCATTTGCAAGAATGTCTGTGGTACAGTTTGTTGCTATCCAAGCAGCCACTGAAAATCGGTGGACTGAGAGTAAAGCCCCAACAAAGTGACCACTCCTTCAAATACAGGGGGGATGAGGAAGACATTTATTTCTGAACTTTGAAGTCTTTCTCACCAAAAAGAGAAAGATATTATTGCACAGTTTTCCTGTTCTGACAGGATAAACRTCAAAATGCTGTGACTTCTCTTTCACAATCCTCAGAAATCTGGAATTTCCTCCCATAGACTTCAATAGTTTGCATCCAGGCTCCTAATGATGGCACATTCTGTGTGTTTTGACATATGCAGATTATGGCATTGTTTAACTGGGTAACAAATCTTTCAGTGTTGAGAAGCACACAGGTAAATTGCTGAATTTTCATCCATTAGCCGTGCTTACATAACATAAACGAGTGTAATATAGAGGGATTTGACCTGAAACCACAGATTCCTAAAATTGCAAGAGGGATTTTAAAAATTGCAAATACTTGGAAGTCAGTGTAGGGTCTCTGGTCTGTTAAAACTCATTGAATATCCTTACTCAGYGCAGCTAATGCCTTAGGTGCATTCAGCTACACTGAACACGATTCTTTTTTCAATTCACTCTTCTACGCAGTTATTTAAAATGGCATCAAAGCCCTGTACTATGAAGGAATCAATTTAGATGACTTCAAAAACAGTAAAGTTTGATTGAGACTTTAATTGAAAGTTTAGTTCTTTCCCCTCCTCTCAGKGATACCAAATTATTTCCCATAAAAAGACCTTTTATAAAGACTTTACTTTATAAAGAGAAAAAAGAGCTAAAGGGTGTATATACCCAGGATTTTTAAAGCATTTCTTAGCATGAAAAATGGGACCAAGCAGCAAGCCACAGTCACCAATATTTCTATAGTTATCTATTAAGATGGTCACAGAACACATCCTGCTCATCCRCAGTCCAAAGCCACACTGCAAGGGCTGGCTGCTAAAGGGAAACAGGTGAAGCATGAACGTTTTCATATTCACCATTCTCTTGGAGTGCCAGTGTCCCATGGCAGCCCTTGGGAAACACTTTCTGCCTATAAGAATAGTTCATATCATTTTTTCACTTTTCAGAGTGACTTCAGTCTTTTTGTTTCCCCATTGAAAATTCTCTCKCTCCTGGCTATTTTGCCTTCCAGAACTGATATTCTCACAAGCCTGAATGGGATCTAGGATTCCTCCAAACAGCTATTTGCAAATTTGATGCAACAGATGGAAAATATGTTACAAAAACTGTTAATGCCTACCTTTATAACCTATTGTCATTGCCAACTTCCTTTTAAAGTCTTGTAAAGTCTTTTAAAGGTGCACTTTTCTTTCCTCATTTAACTATGTAAAATTGATTCTACTTCAAGACCATTAACAAACACTTTCTTTTCTCAGGAAAGGAGATTGAATCGTTGCATTAACAGGTCACCATGTCAGAACAATTTGACATTATTGTAATGCAAGGAATAGGCACGTTGAGGACAGAATCAGCATACAGGCAGAGGTGTTGACTCTGGTAAGGTGAATAAGAATAGGAAGAAGTTTAATGTCAAACAGAATAAAAAAAGAACAAAGGGATTGTCGTAAGATGATTAATAACATAGTAAGCTATGTTATATAAAAAGGAGTTTAGATGCCTTACTTAGGCTAGATACCTAACTTTGAGATATCTACTGCTCATAACAATGAAATTGCTGTAGAAATCACAGTTTTTAGGAGATAGGCATGAAGCTTTTTCTTATTTCCTAGTGAAGATAAAAAAAGTGAGTAATTGGTATTGTTGCAGTGCTTCACAGGTTAACTATAATTTCATTTAATTTCCAGAAAAACAATTTGTTCTCTAGATGAGATTAATATATAATAAGCTGTAGGAGGAAGTATRGTAAGGTAATAACCACACAAGTTCAAGGACTTTCTGTCATGCTGACACAGAAATAACAATTCTATAACTTATTCTTCCTAATAATTTCTTGGTATAAAAACTGTGTATGATCTATTTTTTCTGCTAATTATCCAGTTCTGATCATGGTTGATGTAGGATTTTGAGCATGGTAGGGCTACAGTCTCACCTTTGCAGCCACSTTGCTCTAGTTCATACTGATGTGTTAACATTTATACTGGCCCTTGGGCAATGCAGTGTGTGCTGAAGGTATCTGACATCAGTACCCTACAAGACTTGTGAAACTCCACTCACAGCACAGTCTTACAGCTACTGAAGGATTGTACCAAGTTGAGGCTGGGCATCTAYACTATCAACGGGCTCCAGAGCCAGAGGGAGCCTGCTGGGCTCACCCAAAAGCTGGTGGCTGCCTAGGCAGATTGTTTGYAGTCTGCCTGTAAAAAAATTTGTAAAAGTGAGATGGGTGCTTTCACTTTGTGAGAACACTCTTGGACTCTGCCTTGTCTTCAGCAAGGCAAAGAAGCAACTGRCAGTTATGTCAAAGGCACAGAAAAGAAGTAAAAGTGTTGAACTTTGTAACCAGGGAAGAAGCCAGGATTTTGTATTGAAGCTTCAAGCAAAAAAAAAAAAAAAAAAAGAAAAGAGAAAAAAAGAGAAGCAAATCAGCAAGTGTTCAATTAAAATAAAGGAACCCCAAAAAGTTTCTCATCTGTTATGTCCCCTCTCTGTCTCTTTGTTCTAAGCTTCTGCTTCAAGGCTTATTCTTAACTTGAGTGGAAAATTCTAAACAAAAATGAAAGCTTTGCCCTCAGAGGGTTCTTTGCAGCTCATTCAGCCATAGCAATCTGTAAAATTCCAGCAGCAAGAGAGAAAGACTAATTAAAACAAAATACATGTGTTTTGATTTAGCACAGACATGTACAGGATCTATTGTTTTCCTAGTCTAATTTCACAATTTTACTGCAGACATATCTTTTGTAAGTACAGCCCACTATAGCTATTTATTAAGYCACAGGCTCTTGAACATTGCAATAAAATACAACTCAAAAAGGATCTTCSTCTATGTTCGAGGAGTCTCAGGGGAACAAAATCTCTTCAGTATTTCTGACACTTGCTTTTGTGGGACACTGCTTACTGAGAGCTGACTGAGACACCTAAAAATCCAAAAGCATTTTGTTTCATTATTCTTACATATTTTTCTCCAAAGGATAATTAAAGAGACCTTTCTATGATCACTAACTACTTTTTATGTGTTCTCTCGGCAGCCTGAGAAGAGTTACAGCATTTTGGACTGTCTATATTGAAGAATCACATCCATTTTTAGGCATCTGTTTTAGGCATTGATACATTACTTACCATCCCAACTTAAGCTGCTCTTACTTGTATTGAAATTTCATACCTTATTGTAGAAGCCTTTAAATCCTTACAGGTAGTCACCTCACCTGCCTTTAAGGCATAAAATATGATAACTGATTTAAACTAGTCAGCTATACTACCTTTTTAATGAATCAACCTTATCCCTAAAGGGGAATATATTCTTGAGTGTCTACAGAGAGTTCCTGAGTATCTGGAAGCATACTTTTGAACATGTAAAGGAAGGAATTCAGCTGTGTTTTCCTAACTTCCACCAGAGACCTAATTGCTGATTCCTTTTTCCTTTCTTTGCTTTGCAATTGAAGGGTCTTCCAAGTTCATGTTCTGTATTTTGTGCCTTACAATATTTGTGTTTTTCACAGTGAATGAGCCATGTCTACTRATCTAATACAGCAAGAATAGAATAACAAATTCTTCTCAGCAGGGGTATATCTGGGCTCAGGCGACAAGCAAACATTTAGATCTGACTGTTCCTATCACTAGTGCTGTGCTGATGTGGAGAGACATGTTCCTAATATCTTGTTTATGCCTAATGAACTGAAAAGACAGTTCGGATGTCAGATGCTATGACTAACACAAAAAGCTAAAGCTACATGCTATCTAACTTCTGAATGGGGCACTACGTAGTGGTATTCCCTGCAGCTGCTTTTTTTCATTAAATAAAACAATGCTTGTTCCACGACAGTGGTAATTTTTAAAGGAATAACTATGTCCCTGTCTGCCTTCCTCAACTGATTGGTGATTTTCAAGCAGGGATCTTCAAGAAATGTAAGTTTTATAAGAATAGGCACCTGAGAAAAGGATCAAGTTTTTAGTGATCAGCTTTTTAATGAAACTTCTGCAATGCCTACAAAAAGCAGCTCAAGTTTGTAGCTTCTGCTTCCCGGAACTTTCATATCTTTCTATGGAACAGCTGCAGATCTGTTTCCCATTGTGTGTCCCCACTGTCACTTTAGATTACCACCTCCTTTTTTTTTTTTTTCCTAGGATCCTCAGCATACATACTGTATGCCTGTAAATTTGTGTCTGGGATTCTGTCTGGAGTAGCTTCCTATGAGAATAAATTATTAAGTTCTTGATCATGTGAGAATCATCATTTAACTCACTGCATTCCTTATTTAGCCCACTGAAAGCTCAACCATTGGCAATTGTTTGCCTATAGCCTAAGATTAATTTTTAACAAAGCTGCAATAAGTAAAAAAATGTCTTTTAAGGAAGAYTACCTCTAAGTGACTTTCTGCATAATTCAATTAATAAAATAATTTTTTTTCTTATTTTAATGAGATCAATTGTAACAGTTTTATTGAGACTAGAGCATGCAGGCTTAAACTTGGGCACAAATCCATATTAATATAAATTGTCCAAATGAAAGMGAAGAACCCATTCAAGGAAGTGCATGTGATTGTTTCTGTAGCATTAACTCTTAATTACTGTATCCAAATGTAATCTTATTTATAGAGATTAAAAAAAGCCAATATGATTTTCAGAATCCAAAGGACTTGAAACTGCACATCGGTTTTGAGTCTCATGTACATGGATTGCAGCACAACATTGTTAACTTCACTTGCAATATCTGCAATTACAAGTACAAAAACTCAACTGTCAAACAAATTAAACTAMGTCTTGCTGCATAAAGTATGTTATTTAATCTCCACAAGCTGCTTGCCACCCATTGTGATACAACTACATTAATGCATTAAATTATGATTTTATTTTATGTCTTGCATACAAATAAACAGAGAAAGTGAGTGAATATTAACTAACCTAAGMCCTACATAAAGAGCAATGAGACACTGACAGCTGTTTTATCTTGATATATGAACATTATTTTTTAATTTTTGTCTGAGGTCAGACACTCTTTCATAATCAACCAGAATATGCAGCTACTTGCATTATTAAAATGTTACRTCTTGTATTAACAGTTTGGGCTAAGGATAAGTGTATTTGCAATAGGAATGGAAAGATGTGCAGTCTTTTAGCAAGCCTGTTAAAGATTATCTAACAAATATTATTTCTTCCTATCTTACATTTTCTCAAACAGCAGAGTACACCTGATTTGTATTTGAACTGTAATAGAGCAATAATTACTGGTKCAATCACTGGTCCCTAAGTACTGCTTGTAAATTTTCTGTGAATGCAGAGATAAAATTAACTTTAAAATTTTTACCATACAAATACTAAGCTGTATGTTTTTCTTGTTTCCAAAGGAAAGTTAAATGAGCCTGCCACTTCTTAAATATCCGGCTTCTCCAAATGCACTAGTTAAGGAATCAAAGTGTCTCAGAGCTTAYCTCTAAGGTATAAGTTTACTTTCTGCCCTGTTTAAGCAGAAGTGCTTAAGTATGCACTACGTATTTAATAGCCTTTTGATTTGAGTGAAACCATTCTGTAGATATTAATTGAATGTTTTGCTAAATTGTTGATACAGTTTCAATCTTCCTAGAGAATTCTACCTCTTGAAAGACCATATGAAATGGTCCAGATGAAAATGTTCCTTAGTCCTGTGCAAAACTAGCACAGTGAAATTAAGACAGCATGGTGWGTGGGATCCCTTTTGCTGTAGACACATCTTCATTCCGAAGACTTTAGGACAACATGAATAGGGCAGAGTTTCAGTCTTTGTGGGTTTTAGAATCTCGAGAGAAGACAACATAAGTTATACAGTTATACAGTTCACRTTTACAGGTATTTCTCTGCATCCTTCAGAGACAGAAATATGAGAGTATAAATAAAAATGGGACCCTGTTCTGAAATGTAATGCTTAGCTACTGTCATGGAAATCCCTTCAGTTCTGGTTATGCCACCTATTTGAGTGTGAGACTGAAGYCAGTAATGAAGCAAAAGAGATTGCTTCAGTTTTAACCATTTCTGGCAGTGYCACTGCCATGAGGTTTTCCCTTCATTTTCTTAGGATTTTACAAGCTTGGTATCTGCTTCTCAGTACAAGACTGCCAAAGGTCACTCTATAATTACTTTTAGAGGGAATCTATATGAAGTCAGTGAAATTATGTTAGGAGTCCTGTCCACTCTGCTACTCTTGGTCTCTATGTACTTCATCTCCATGTGCTTTGCCAAGTCCCTTTTCTATCTTTAAAGGCATCTTGAGCTGAAGAAACTCTGCCGAGTTGGCTGGGCAAAATGGGAATGTGAGGATAGATACTTGTCTGCAAAGGTGAACCAAAAGACCAYAGCCCTTCCTTTTCCGTAATTTTAAAGGGTCATTTATTTTCTTTTCTAGGAAAAAAAGTAATCTTTTTTAGTAGTGTGAAGGTTGCAGAACATAAATCAATAGTTTTACTGGTATTCCAGTTCTTTCTCAAGTTTCAATAGCAAATAGTTATTTTTACACAAAACCACCCTCTAGTCTATGTTGATTTACAGTGATAAACTGACATACTATAYGTCTTTCAGAGTAAACTGCAGTCTTTCCTCAGGTTATCATTTTCCTGTCTCCTGTGAGATCTGAAGTTTCCTTTAATCTACTTTTTTTCACTGTTCAATCACATTTTCCTTACACGTTAATTCTAATTCTGCCTATATATATGTACTAGGATTGAGCTGAAGACAAAGAAAGTTASTATTACACCTTTAATTAACAAAATCCAGATAACTAAGTTTTCTGAAGCCAGAYCTCTTCTGAATTTTGTACCTATATTTATTAAAAGATGACTCAAAACATTTTACACTGTCAATCACAAACTTCTCAATCGCAAACAGAATTTCTCCCATGCTGAACATATAGAAGAGTATTATGCTGATTTATTTCATCTACCACCAGCTAGGTTATAGAAACACTGACATTTGTATTGTACATGTCTATCTTTTACTATTGCTTTTGTAAAATCATATGCAAGGCAACCACACATTATTTGATCCTGTGATGAAAAACTAAATTATAACATATAAATGTAAGAGGGAGAGAGAAAGYTACCATAACTTGATATTTTTTCCTTCTACCTCAGTGCTAGATTCTTGAATCCTTTGCTGCAATCTCTAGCAGTGGAGATAGAAGGACAGATGGAAAGACTGAAAGGAGAGAGAAGAAAACAAAAGGAAAGGAGAGAGATAGAGGAGAGAAAGAATAAAAATGTGAGAGAAAGAGAGGAAGAAAGGAAGAAGAGGAGAGAAAAAGAGTAAGTTTAGACTAATGCTTACAATGTTGCACATTTTTTTAACAATTTACTTCTGTGAAGTTGAGCCTAGGAAGAATAGAGAAGTAGGGGAGGTGTTTTAAGATTTATTTCTGAATATCCTGCTCTGATTTGATTAGTAATAAAACAAACTAACTTTCCCAAGCTGAGACTGTTTTTCCTAKGATGGTAATTGGTAAATAATCTCTCCCTGTCCTTATCYTGACCAACCAGCCTTTCCTTATATTTTTTCTATACCGCCCTGCTGGTGAAGGAAGTGACGGAATGGATTTGGTGGGTACCAAAGGAATGAAGATCAGTTCTGGGATCTGGCCATTGGTAGCTGGTATTGGGTCACGGGAAAGTCGGGTCACTCCAGAGTTAACTTCTCCTTCGCCAGCTCCCCTCAAGTTGTAGGATACCCATCTGGCAGCCCCACCACCTGGTGCAGGGTAKGTGTTCCCCTTTGGATTCTTTGGCTGCCCCTGGCAAAGGAAGGAATGAATTGTTCTTCAGAGCGTGATCCAGAGGGTGCAAGTGAGGAAACAGCACAGTGCCCTGCTCACTAAAGRGTCTTGGCAACTTAGCTGTGAGTGGGAGGATGAGGTGTTTACTGCTTCTCCAAGACACTATCTGCCTCTCCTGGGCAGGAGTTTAAAATGTGTGAAGGTCACTTTTTCTCCATGCATCAGAAATAAAGAGTTCTGGGACACAGAAGAGGGTTAGCCTTTATCAACTTGGCTTTTCTTTTTGGAGCTSTGGTTTTGAAACAAATCCCACTCTCAGGCTGAAGTGTCACTCAGTAAGTTTGCCTTTCTGGCTCTTGTAGGTTTTCTTTAGTGCTTTCATGGCTAAGAGGAAGTGGAAAGAGGGTGTCACTTAAAYATAAATTAGTTTTTGACACAAAAGTGAAAACAAAAGAGTGCTGTAAGCAATGAGTATGTATGAGAATATGCATAGAACAATGGCAAACTTTAAGTGGCTCTCTGTTACAGGAGTTCCAATTTTTGCCCACATTTTCCATAATGYTGGTATGCCTGGAGGCTTTTATCTCCTCATTCACCCTGCAATATAAAATTGTCTGACAAGAACTGATAGCCACTATAAAATGTCCTAAGCTTCTGCCTAATGTTTCTAATAGCAAATAATTTCATTCAAAATAAAAAGAGTCGTCAAACTATAATGAGCATTTTCYACATTCTTTGATTGCATTGCACAGGGAAGCCAGTATTCTATTYATTGTATTAATTAAAGAATATTTTCTTCCACCATGGTACCTGTCTTAACAAAATATGTCAGAAAGCTTCTTTTTTGGGGGTGGGAGGGTAAATTGTCATCTAAAAAGCAAGTATTCTGTGACATTTTCCTGATGATGTCTATTTACTTGAAATTCTATGAAAACATGTCAAATCTATTCCRTGAGATGGGACTTAAACAGTAACCAATGTTTAATTATTAAACTACTTTTTGGAATAGCCCATTACGTATAATCTCTATGGTTTTTCTGAGCCACTGTGGAATCGAAGTAGTAGCCTTTTATCTACCAAACAACTGAAGAGAAAATAACACCTAGCATAGGCTGGTAAAATGAGCTGTCTTGCCTCATGCCTTGTTATTTTCTTTCTAAACTAATTCTAGCATGAAATGAGGAGTGAATACTAACAGATGCAGAGYCCCACTGCAGTACCCTCTGCGTCTATGGAGCAGTGCTTTGTTTCCCTTCAGAAAGGGAGAGCACTGTGCTGTGGCAGCACTGCCATTGTCTTTAGGGTTATCATATTTTCTCTGTATCACCCAAGTGACTTTGAGTCCTAGTGTGCTGCTGTCTATCTAGTTACAAGCACAGCACAGTTGCCACTAACAGAAAAAAATAAACCTATCAGAGACCRTAAGGCCAAGAAAGCAAACTAAAATTCTAGTTCTTAATTGAAGGCAAAACTTTTTTATTATGCTATCCAAACAGTTACAGGATTGTTTCTCAGTAGACTTTTTCATCTAGCACAAAATGTCGTCAATGCTGAAGAGAAAACCAAAAATAATTACTATTGGAGTATTCTCTAGTTGCATGTGAGATTAATTTTTGAGCTGTGTAGGACAGATGATACACAGAAAGTGGCAGAGGCTCTGAATATTTAATCATGATTAAGAGATCTATATAAGATGAATTTATCACTATCTGCTTTCCCTCGCTATTGCCATTTATCCTTATATCCCCTTACCTCCTGATCTGTCATAAAGCTGTATAAATGACATGCAGAGAATTATTATATAGCTATCAATAGTAGAATAAATGAAGAAATCTCTGTGTAGTAAAGTTATTAAAGTATATAATAAACTAGTATTGTATTAATGTCCTGGTTCTGGCCAAGATCAGAGGGAGGGGGCATGGCCAAGACATTGTGTTATTCAATACCATTTTAYGTCATTGCCAAGGGYGGGGAAAAAGGACTCTTACTTCTGACAAAAAAAAGTGACCCTTTCTGGCCAGGGGAATGTGTGTCAGGAGGGTCTGCCCATTAATGTTTTTTATTGTACCAGGCTTGGTGAGCATTTTTCATGTAAAGCACCCACTCTTTGTACACTTTTGTTGTTAATATTGTTGCTACTACTGTTCATTTTCTTATCTCTTTGATGTTTCCAGTAAATTGTTCTTGTCTCAACCCGTGATCTTTGCCTTTTGTGCTTCCAGCTGAAGGGGGAGGGGGAAGCAAGTGCTGGTGCAGTTTTGGTGGGAGCAGTAAATTAGGSAAGACCATTCCTAGACCATGACAAATAAATATAAAAGTACTATATTGCAAAAAGAATTAGATGCAATACTTTAGAAGTTTATAGAATACAAATAAGTATAATCTGAGGCAGYATGCAGTGTTTCCTTAGAAGAGACAACTGGAACGTTATAAATGTATGTAATAAACTTTCATAAGATAAGCGTCTACAGACATCTGGTGATTTTACTTCTTATCTATATTCAGACTATCAAGATCCATGAACCAACCAAKGAAAAAAAACCCACACAAAAATAAATAGAAGTTGCCTTGTATTTTCTTTGTACTAAAATGAAGGATAAACATGCTGTTTCAAAAAGTCGTGAGGTCTCTCTAATGTAGAAGGCTTTTCAATATCTATATAATATAGAATTCAAATAGCCTGACAAACCTTTTTTCTGCTGAAAAGTAGTGTATGGTCTTAGATTTGAACCTTGAGGTCCCTCTCTGAGGAACTAATCTCCTCTTGAGCACAGTCAGATTTCACGTTGCTCATGTGAGTCCCTCTCCAGAGAGATAAGAGACTTAGGATCTTGTCTGATCTAGATACCGTGGCCCACTGCAAACACGAGCAAAATTAATTACAATGGGAGTTGCTTACTGAATGTAGGCACCTGAAATTTATAAGTTTAAACTTTTAGACTAGTCCTTTATTGTCAATAAGAAGAAATAYATTCAGCTTAAAGTAAGCGTCTCAGACTCACCAAGGGATGCCTTGCTAAGAAATAACTCTCCTGTTATCGAGCTAGAACAGGCCAGAGAACTGCAACTATGTTTGTGATGTTACTCAGCCTGCAACAGGCCRACTGCCTATTGCCATTAATATTTTCGAAAAAACTCTTTCTACAATTCTGGCCAGCTCCAACTCCAGCTGAGTCTTGGCTGTACAAATTTTCTGCCTACAGTGGCGAGCAGCATCTCTGTACTCTTCCCATGTCACCTGACTTTGTTTCCACTGGACATACACCTTTCTTTTTTTCCCCATTTCCCATAAAAGAATCTTGTTCATCTAAGCTGGCCTTCTGCCTCGCCTGCTTGACTTCTGACATTTGGGAATTGCCTGTTCCTGTGCCCCTGGGAGGTGATGTTTAAGAAGTGATTCAGCAGCTGATTGACTCCAGCATGTGAAAAAATGTTTTCCCAGAGGACCTTACTCAATAATTCCCTGAGCACCCCGAAGTCTGCTCTCCTCCTGTCCAGAGATGAGGTTTTGCTGGCACTCTTCCTCCTGTTAAAAGAGATTTAAACTTGATTGCTTTGTGGTTGCTGTAGCCAAGACAGCCACCAATCTCCACTTCTCTCATGAGATCCTCTCTGTTGACAAATAGATCGAAGTGGGAATCTTTCTAAGTCAGCTCCCTTAAGACTTGTTCCATAAAGTTGTCATCCAGGTTCCTTAGGAATCTTCTGTCCTGGGTTGTACCAGTCTGTGTAATGCCCTTAATTAATTTCTGGCAAGTTGAAGTCTCCCATAGGGACAAGGGCAGTTGACTTGGAAGCATCTCTTAATTCCTCAAAGAATCATTCATTACTGTCATTATCCTGGCTAGGAAGTCAATAGCAGACTCCCATGATGATATCAGCATTATTTGTCTGCCCCTTGGTCCTTTATCCAGAGGGTCTCAACTATCCCTTTGTCAACTGTGAGCTCCATATATTCTAACACTTCTAATTACTCGCAGTGCCACCTCTCTGTCTCCTCCCCTGCCTGTCCTCCTGGAGAGCCTGTAACCATCCATCAGGGTGCTCCAGTCACAGGACTCATCCCACCAGCTTTCACTTACGTCAGATCTCTGGGACTCGGCCAAAGCCTCGCGCTCCTCTTGTTTTTTCCTCATGTTGTGTGCATTAATGTAAAAACATTTCAGGTGGGTTACTTTGTAGGCAACACCTCCTGAAGCTTATTGAGGGATTCTATTAGTGCTTGTTACCTCAAGTTTTGGCACAGCATCACCTTGCTCATCACTGGTGAGCCCGATTTTGTCCCTTACCCACTTCTGAGCTAGTTTATATCTCTGTCAATGAGTCCCACTAGCTCCTGTGCTAGAAGTCTTCCAAGAAATTAAAAGAGTTGAAGATTTTTGCAACTTATAGGCCTATGTAACAATGAAATCGATGTTGTCAATGGTGAAAATAGGAAGCCTTTGGTAGCATTGGTAAATGTTCTAAATGACTGATAATTTATGGTTCATGTTTCTCTCCTTTATATCATAACTGGGGATGCAGAAAAAAAAAAGTGTTTCTATAGTTCTGCCTGTCTTAATGTTGTCATTATTTCCTTCCTTTGTTTTATTTTTGGTGACTAAGAAATGTTTTAAAAAGGCTTTGCAGCTTTTTATCAATGCCTTCCTCATTCCTGCCTTGACTTTAGGAGTGTCTATAATCTCATATAGTGTCTATAATCTCATATAATCTCATATAATGCAGTTTTGCATGCATATTGAAATAATTTTATATGCGATCTTGATGCACTGATCATGTTGCTCTGAACAGTTGCTGACATTTAGATAGTTCTGTTGCATCCACTGACAGTTAAATTTGACTTTTTTTTTCTAGCTCAATGACACTGTTTYTAATTATATTTTTATAAATTTAATCTGTATATTTTTAGCCAAACATGCATCTTCCAGTTTATTTAAAAAAACAAGTCCATCAGACAAATGACATCTTGACTGGGGTGCTAATAGCTAGATGTCTTTGCCAAAATAAGTGACATTATTGAGCAGAGGGTGATATTCTCCACTGAAGTGGATTTAAATTCTATTATCCCTTTACAAATTAGGAATACTTCTCTCTCCACCCTGCCTGCCACCCAGAAAAAAAATCCACTCTGTAATTAATAAAAAGGGCAGGAGTTAAGCAGGAAATCAGGGCTCCTTGTTCTTTCCCCATGTACACGAGGGAAAAAAATAGAATATTTGCCTTTACAAGCCATGTGATATGAATAATAATACAGGCTGGGTTCTCTGTGTCTACGTAGCAACCTTACATTACATCTGGATTCCTCTCCTTTTCATCTGCATCTATCCTTTTCTGGCTTCTCTTCTAATGAATACATTATAAGCAATAGGGCGAACAATAAGACTTTCATGAAAAAAGACTAACCTGTGCACATTTTTACTCTCTAAAATTAAAAATTCTCTCTCTGTACTTCTGATCCCTTTAGTCATTTGTAAATATTCTCAGGATGACTACTTGTCTTTGGACAAAGTCTAAAGTTACAGTAACTTCAGAACTCCCCTCTGAGATTTAATTTATATTTTTATTTTCTGCTCATTAACACTGCTTATGTAAAAGTTAAATCACATGCTGATATTTCCTTCCTGTTCAGGTGTTCTTGCTTCCCCTCCTATAATTAACATTCATTTAAAATCAGTGTTAAAAATGTCTACTTATACAAAATAATTAGATATAACAAAAAATAAAAGGAAAATTGAAATAAATCTTGCTTTCCTAACTGATTCTGTGATGATTTACACATATTGAGAATCTGACTCAAACATTTAAAAGGAAATCCACTGTGGATTAAAAGAGAGTAAACTTCACTGAAAAGGTTTTTATAATAGCCTTTGTCTCACAATGATGTTTCACTTGAAAGACTTTGATAACCAGCACTTTCTTCCAAACCCATTCTAACCCTTTCTTCAAGCCTACAAGGTATTTCAGAAGTTTTGCATGGATTCTGCCTCTGAAAAGGTCAAGAGGGGAAATAGACTATGCAATTGGAGGACGACCTGTCATTACTGACCTTTTCAAGGAAGAAGAGAAGGAAACACTCTATAATGACAGAGCTGTTTCTTTCCTTAAAATATCACATGCCTGGAATCCAGCATCCAGAGTGGCCAGGACTGTTGTGTGTGCATGTGTGCATGTTAGACAAGAGAGAGGGTAATGTTTTGGATCCACACTTCTGCTGATGCTTTTTTTAAACTGAAAAGCTAAATACTAATCAATACATTAAATGTAAAGTTAATACATAATTTCTTGGTTGGTTTTTGTTTAATGTAAGAAAGAGACTATTTAGAAACTTTAAAATACAAATTAATTTAGAGAAAAGATTCCTTCCCTGGAAATGTTGAAAAGAATATATCAATAAACCCTAAGAACGCAGAAATCATAGAGTAAATCAAATGCAAGTGTTACTATGTTATAAAATCTTATGACTTTTAAGGCAGTTGTAAGCCTGCTTATAACTTTTGAATGTGTGACACTTTCAATATTGTATTGGAACACTAGATGAAATATTGCTTTGAAAAAATTCTCTGATGGAAACCAATGTAAAGAACTATCCAATGAGAGTCCGTCTGGAGTTCCATGGCTTAGATACAACTGACTCCAAAAAGCACCAGCAGAATCAATACAGCAATTGGGTTTTTGCCTTTATGAAAACTTTGATTACATTCTTTTATCATTTGGATTTATTTTGCAGACAGTACTTTATTCTTGTCAAATTCAAATATGTGATATGAAAAAGTATTTTTGTTACATGAAAATCCCCTGTGACAGTTGCTGTGCAGCTGCTTGGATGTGGCTTAAACATTGTTTTGATATTTGAGAAACAAACCAAGTTACCATACATTGTTTTCCCAAAAAGAGATATGATGCTCTTATGACTTCATAAATTGAAAGGGACACTGTCTATCTGAGGCATAGCAATAAATGTCAGATGTTGCTATTAAACAAAGGTTGCCCTTTATGGGTCTCATAAGATCATGAAGACGGCTACAGGCAATCTGTGAGATGATTATTTTAAAGTAATTTTTGTCTACATTTTTCATCCAATTAGTATTCTAAGCAGGCTTCTCCACCTTCCCGTGTCTTCTGTTTTTGGTATCTTTAGAGTGTTAGGATGTCTTATGTAGACTTTGACCGTGTATTTTTAAAGTGTATCAACTCTGACAGGTGTTCACCCATCAATTTACTTCATTGTTGGCGATGCTCAGTAACGGGGGCCAAATTCAGAGTTTACTGCTATGTTTTTTTATGCAAATCATTTATTGAAGAAAGGCAAAGCTTGGCAAGGTGTGTCTATTTTTCAAAGGGTGAGGTTTGACTGTAGAGTTTGCACTATGCAGAATGGTGCTTAATTAGTGGCAAGACAGTGGTGGATGGAGGGACTATCTTGTGATATTCTCCTCAGCCTGTTGCTAAGTTAGAGCAGTATGATAGAAGCAGAAGGGCATTTTAAAACACAAACAGAATGAATTCTTAAACGTGTACAGAAGATGTGCTTGTAATATTATTCACATATTAAGTATGATCAGCCTGGAGAATATCTGGTTCCTTACAGACCAATTGACATAGGACTGTCTAGCACATGTAGATTTAAGGCACAAGAGTCATCTGACATTGTGTATATAAAGTGCAAACCATCAAAATCTTGGTATTGTGAGCAGGACTAGAAGGTTGCCATTTCTGCTAGTGCTCTTACTAGCACTACTCAGTGCTACAGTTAATAGTCACAAAACTCTGTAGAAAACTAATGGTGAATTAAACTGTTAGGGCATAATCGTGAAGGGGGAAATAAACATGATGTCTATTTTTTGTCTTCAAAGTGATTCAGACAATCTAAGGAACAATTTATAAATTAGTTTTTCCTGATTTGAATATGCATTGGGTAATAGTTTTTTTTCCTCTAACATATGTCCTGGAAAGATAAAAAATGCCATCAGGCATATATATATTTTTATGAAGATTGAGCTATCCTTGAGTAGCTTGAGTCCTCAGTTTCTAACTTGATACATTTAGAACATTTACCATTGTTGCTTAAGAAAAAAATAAGAGAAAATTTATTTATAAACTCAAACTAACTTCATAGTATTATTTTAGTTTGATTTAATTATTTTAACACTCAAATTTATTAAATAACTGTTTATTTTAACTATTTCTCCATATCCGATGGCTTTAGTTCCTTAAAAAGCTGTCTTTTACTGCTTTCAGTGTTGAAGTTATGATACGAGATACAAAATGCTATAAACTGATCATATCAAGAGAAATTTGTGACTGTTCTCTATTTCAGAATTTTGGTGAGGACAAAATGCAAATCACAGAGTGCAAATTTCTTATTAGCCTACTGGGTTCCTTATTGATGCAGATAGCAGTTTTGAGTTAAGAGTATTTTAGTTCCATGCTGACAATTTGCTGCAGATACATAGAAATTTGACTCAGAATTCTGGGAAAATGGTAGCCTCTGTAATCTTATATGTTAGACATGAAAAGGAGCAAATTTAGTGTTATTTCTTGGAGATACCTTGGAGGACAGTAAGGTATTTGAATAATAATTTTTTTTAATTCTTTCTGCTGCATTTGTGATGTATCCTTTATTTTCATTCTTCATTTTTGTTTTGCCTTTCTATGTTGTAGACTCTGTGGAGGAAAGTGTACTTATGATTTTATATGGTACTTAATATCATGAAGATGCTGTATCAGGATATGTGACAAATAATAGAATCTGCTGTCAGCATTCAACAAGATGAAGGTTTTAAGATATAAACATGTAAGAAAAAAAAGAATCACTATTAGAGGCAACAATTCTTTTACCCTTTTAGGTATAGTACCCAAAACAACACCATGTGCACTTCATTGTTTCAAGTTTTCTGTCTGACTTACAGCATTCATTTGTGTCATGTACATTATCAGAATGTCTGGTATTTTTGTGATAAGGATTTTTAATGCCAGTCTAGATTCACTTCTTCATTGCAAATTCTCTAAAACTAAAGTTATATTTACATTTTACTACAAATGGTAAAATAGGTGAATAGAGTGACATGAGCAAATGTTTATCTTTTTCATCTATGATTTAAAAGGTATGGAAAAAATATTTCATAAAAGGACCAATAGTTATGCTTTCATTCAAATTGTCTAAAGCATAAAAAGAGAAAGTTAGATGTGTCTCTCACTTTATGGTTTCTACTGATAAATATTTAGAAAACATTAGATCAATCAAAAGACTTGACATTCAAGTATATGATGAACTGTTATGGAGACAAGCATGTTGTTGACAAAGCCTTGCAGTACTATGCTTTGATCAATTAATGCCAGTAACAGATATCTTTCTATAGATAAGATTTGAAACACTAAACCATTCTTTTGCACTTATCCCATGTAAAAATTGAAATTTTTTATAAGTAATGAACTGGATAAAGTTCCACTACAGATAAAGATTTTTAAAAAGTATTATAGATAACATCAGAATAAAAATGGGTAAACCAAAAATATTTCTAGTTTAATCCCAGGTGATTACTGGCTAGCTTTCACCTTGGTAAAGTCTGGACTTATACCAGGCCTGTCACTAAACTTAACTTGTAAGAAAATAGGGCACCTTGTGTATCCTATTATTCTATGGGTTAAATATGGCAACTTTGATCCACAATTTTGCTATTAACTATTTTTAACTATTTCTGAAACACCTTTTTTTTTTTTTCACCAAAGTTCTTTTTTTCCTCAGACTATCAAATCCCTGTGCATAAATTTTAAGGCTGGGAATATAGCCAGACTTCTGGCAGATCATTCCAGTGTAGTTCAATATGAAATTGCCACAGCAAATAATACAGCCTCAAGCCTTTAGTTTCCCTAATTGGGCCATATGAGATGATAATGCCCTTTTTGTCAGGGCTTATTACTTTAAAGTGTGAATATAAGGGGAAAGTCATCAGGATTCATTTTGATTTTATTTAATTTGTCTTGAGTGTTGTCAGAGAGCACTGAATAATTCAGTTTTAGATCCTCAGGGAACAGACCTTACCATCTACATAAGCAAAAAGTAATTTTTCAGATACTTATGATATTAGGCATTAAAAACTCTGAGAAAGAAATGTGAATATGAAGATGTTTGGAATTTATAAATCACTGATTTATATAACTAGTGTAATGAATATTGCCTTATATTTCTAGGTAGTCACAACTAACTGTTTAAAGTAAAAGTAGAGCTTTGAAGAATTTACCATCTAGTTTTAGCTGTAAAATATTTAGATGATGAACAATATACATATTTCCTAAATGAATTAATGAGAATCTATATTCCATCAATGAATACTATGTGGATATGTAGCAACTGTTCTCTTAACCCTTTAAAATAACAATACAAATAAACTCAAATGTCAATTTGTTCATTAGACTACATGTCTAATAAATACAGACCTACTGTATATTTGCTGTAGTCTTTTTGGACAAAAAGTTAGAATATGTAAGTGTATGCATTCCCTAAAGTCTGACTTTTGTTTTGTCCTGCGAATTCTTGTCAATGTTGGCAGTGCCACTGGCACAGGGGAACTCTGATCAGCTGTGCTTCAGGGATGTAGATGCCTCACAGAATTCTTGATGCAACTCTTGCCAACACGTGATGCTCATCAGGAGCAACATACTCAGCAAACTCTATTGGTGAATACAAAACAGATAGAGATTATTTCTTGGAAGCATATTGCACTTTAGTAAAGACTAACATGCCTTTTTCGATAATTACGATATTGTCACAAAATTATCACAACAATACATTTTATTTTGAAATCTGTTGAAACTCAAATGTTGTCTGTCAGCTTGTCTGAATAATAACAATGAAGGATTTTTTGTCTTTGTTTTTGCAAAGAAAGGAGTTCTTTCCTTCAACTGTTTTCTTATAAAAAGTATTTCTAATATGTATGAAAATAAAGTGCCAGGAGATTGTGTAAGATAATCATCGAGTCATGGACTATGTATCAACTGATCAGAGAATATAGAGAAAAGGCACAGCAGGAATGGAGAGGAATAGAGTGACAGAATGCTGAAATAAAGAGTCTTCCTGGTGCTGCAGGGTGGGAAAACAAATATAATGGAACTACACTCCAACATTCGAATAAACCAGCTAAAGCCGAGTGCTGCACATCCATTTTGTCATTCAGTCCAGGAGAAATAAAACAGTAAATACAGCAAAGGAATCCAGCGAGAACTTCGTTGATGAGGAACCATTCCTGGATTCCATAAAGCAGTTGTCACAGTAGACGAGGTGAAGATCACTGTACTGTTAGCTGAGTACGGATAATGGCTGCCAAAAATCCAATGTTGGTAGTGACAGTGGATATGCAGCAGAATAAAAGTAAAGTTCTGAATTTCAAGCTAAAGGAGACAAAATTCAAAAACGACATTTGTTATGATGCTGTGCCGGTTTGGTAACATTTCCTACTTTTTAATCAAGCAGGAGTGTTGGTAGTTGAAAGAATGGTGTTTCTCCAAGCAATCTTATTCTGCTTGAAAGAAGAAGATGTACTGGATCTGGAGGTTGCTTGTCATGTAGCTGCGAAYGGGTTCTGAGCCAGAGAAGGGAGGTATAAGAAGCTGGGAAGGTATGAGACCAAGTATTAAGGAATTATTATTAAATGGCAGACGGTCTTATGACATAATTTCAGACCACAATCTTGGATTTTATATTTCTCATTCTACAGAGAAAATACAAATTGACATGCCAAAACACCAGTTTTTGTAACAGTGAATAAACTATGAGCAGGAAGGCCTGCAGCATTCCTTTTCTTCAAAGGAGACCGATGTGTGCAAATACTGATGTGTTTCACAATTCAATACATAATAAGGCTATAAGGAGTCATTTAAACATTAGCCTGAACTCCTGCGACAGTGATAAAATTATATCAGGCTTGAATATAAAATTTAATGCAAATAATTAAGTCTTCCATCCTCCATTAAGCAAAGAAAGAAAAAAAAATTCCAAGATGAGAACAGGAACAATTGAGCCACAGTCAATGTATGGAGCTTTTGCAACAGCAAGTGATTTATTAGGGGATTTAAGGATCTTTTTTCAAGGAAAGGGGTAAAAGGAGAATTTAAAAATTAGACTCTTTTTTTCAGTTAACAAAAATAAATTTCTGGTCTAAACGGACATTGAAGAAAGTGGTTATTGTGTCATTTAAGTCTTTAAACTAAATTAAGTAATATTTTAAAATATAAGTATTAAATGCAAAGTGTTCTTGCATCAAAAAGAGCTTCAGGGTGTGCATGAAGGGATGCGCAGCTCTTCTTCAGGAGCAGCGAGCACTGCGCCCCGTATAGGTCTCCCAGCAAGCCGTGGTAGAAAGTCCCCCTCAAACTGCTGGCGTTATAACCCAGGCTCCCCAACTCTGGCACTTAGGCTGGAACAAGAACATGAAGACTCAGGGGCAGATGGCTGCAGTTTTGCTAATATGGCAATATCCATCCTGTAACTCTGTGTGTGTGACTATATCCACTTTCACAAGATGGTGCATTCCCCTGGAGATATTATCACTTTCTGACTTATGCTGGACTTATGGCTGCCATCAATACCTGGTTACTACTGTGGCTAAGCTTTCCTTTTCCCTTCTACTGGAAAGACTTGGAGGACCATGATTTTCTAAAAAAAATAAATTTATATTATCACTATTAATAATAAAACTGTTTTATAGGGCTATTAATTACCATGACACTTTGCGTATTTGTTTTCCCGCCCAAGTAAAAATATCTTGAAATGAATATTAACAGGAAAAAAGCCCAGGAGATAATGGCTAGGTTCACTGTGCTTACCAAGTGGGGAAGTTGAAAAGAGAACAATTAGTCAAGATAGCATAGAGAGGGTTCGGGTTTATATTTCACGTGGTTTATTTTTATCATACTTAACAGTGGGATTCTACCTAAAGAATACCATAAGGAAGGATCTTAATGTCCGTTTCAAATTGTAGAAAATGGTAAAAGCATGGTGTGATGTGTTTGAAATGTGCTTTGAGGAAAGGGAAAGGGAGGCTGTTTTGTCCAACCAGTTGCATTACAGTCTGTTATCTACCAGCCTGGGAGCCTGTGGCCCATGGTACTGGCAGCTGTACCACTGATGATGGGCATTCAGACATAGAAGGGCCATCAACATTTATGGTGGTTATTTTTCAGGCAGTATGAGGATGCATCATTTACAAGTGTTATAGAAAATCTTTTTTCGTGGTATGAAAATACTGACCATATTAATATAATTGTATTCTACAAAACCATAGAAGAACTGTTATGCTTGTGGAAACACACAAACTTGCTGATGGCTGGTGTGTTCTGGGAATGTCTGCAGTCACTAATTACTTTTTAATCATGATTCAGGATTTTTAACTAAGAATTTAACACTAGAGCTACTTTTGTCTTTGTGAAGAGGGTGAAATTTTATCAATTTATGATTAAATTGTTTTCATTCATAGCAGAAAACCAGAAAGGGCTGAAAGCTATGGAATAATTTCAAATCTAGTCAGATATATAATTAATAATTGTGATTTACTGAAGATGATACAGTTGTTGCACGCCTCTCCCCTCTAATCTAGTCTCAAGAACCCACATGTGTACCTCCCTAGGAAAACCTCTGGCGTGAGTATAGAGGGGTTGAATTTGAATATGAAAAATAGCCCTCATTGTGTGGATGGCAAATTTCATTCTAGTTAAAGTTCAAACACTGAACCTTTCCTCACCCCTTCTTTGTTAATTACCTGGCAAACTGTACTTCAAATAGCTCCTAGAGCTATTTGTCCTAGAGAGCTAATCTCTTATCCACCTCTTAAACTTTACACGTAGTGAGGCATTTGATGAAGCCTACATAAACAAAATAACATTATTTTAATGATATTTATTTGCTAATTCTAGAATATTCCCAAAATTAAAGAACTGATTTTTTGCTCTAATGATCTAAATGTTCTGTATCCCTCCCTTTATTACTGCAACAAACCAGAAGTAGTGTATCAAATGTTCATTACTGTCTATCTATCTAAATTAATTTGAAGATATCTTTAATATGAAGCTGTGAATGAAAACATGCTTAGATAACTTTATGTTCATGTAAGGCTCACAAATATCACAAAGCTGCAGTTTTTGATCATAATGTGGGAAACATCTGATTTTTCACTTTGTACAAGTAGATATGTCTATATTCTAGGAGGCACTAGCCAGCCTTTGTTAGCCACCATTTTCATACTCAGAGATGGTGACTGTTGGTCATTCTACCATCATCTTTAAAGGCCCATGAAGGAGAGTGAATGTGGATGTCAAAGTGGCAGCTGTTTAGACTAGAGAGTTGCAACAGGAGGAAGCTGTATTTTAAAGCACCACCTTTTATATCCCTTGGAACAGTAGTATGTGCAAATGTAAGCCTTTCCTGCAGTCACTGCATAACACAGTTTCTGTCTGTGAATTATGGACATTAAAAATCAATTTTCTCCTAGGCTACCTGTTTGAGTATATTCTTGCCATATTTCCCTGAAATAGATATGTCTTGACTTGAAAACTTCCCAAAGCTTTAGCAGAAATTTAGCACACTGTGAAGAAGCCTTCGGTTAAAGACATTAACAGGTTTTTGGAACAAACGTACTAGATTTCTGAAAATTATACAAAAGAAGAATGTCAGAACTCAGCTTCAAAACAACTAATGCAAAGTATTTTAAAGGGAAATCATGCTTAAGCACAACCACGGGATTTCTTTCTTAATTATATAATGGTTCATTCAAATAATTAAATATATTCCTTTTGGGAAGCACATGGGAGGTCAATAGAAGACCACATTCTTTTGTGTATAATCATGCTTATATTTTCTGAGTGTGCCTAACAAAATCATTTTATCACTTATTTATTCTAAATATTCAATAGATGAAAATGACTATGTGCTTCTGACTTGCTAAAAAAAATATATGTATGTGATGTAAAGTTTGTTTAATGTGTCCCTCTTCTGTCTCTAGTGAAATGTGAAATGATCTAYTTGCACGATATCAGAATACCACTAGGACACTTTTTCTATGTGTCTGTGCACATCTGGGTGAATACACACATATATTGGTGCTAAAGAGAACAGACATGAAAAACCCTCACTTCCAGGCTTCCACTTGCTTGCTCTACAGAGGTAGACCCCAATCAAGTTTAGTTTCCACGTATGACAAGATGTGTCGCTGTTTTAAGCTTATCTCCCTCCACTGTACCCTCTCTTCCCATCCTACCCTGATGGAATGGGGAGAGGAATCAAGTGAAACTTGTATGCTGAGATAAGAACAGTTTAATTATTGAAAATAAAGTAAAATACAATAATAATGGTAAATTATAAAACAATGAAAATGGAAAGGGAAAAACCCAGTAATGCTCAATGCAATTGCTCACCACCCACTGACTGATGCCAGACCTGCCTTCCTGAACCCAGATCAGCTGCCCTTTGTGGGTAACTCCCCCCAGTTTATACACTGAGTATGACCTCCTATGGTGTGGAATATCCCTTTGTTCAGTTGGGGTCAGCTGTTCCAGCTGTGCTCCCTCCCAGTTTCCATTGTGTACCTCCTCACTGGCAGAGCATGAGACAAGAAAAAAGCTTTTGATTTAGGATAAACACAACTTAGCAAAAAAGAAAAACATCACTGTGTTATCAATTCTATTCTTATTCTGAATCCAAAACACAGCACTGTAACAGCTCCTGAAAAGAAATTACCAAGCCTGAGAGTTCTGGTGTTCCCATTTGTGTTTCTCTGCACAGGTGTTGCCTCAGGATCCTCCAATTAGTGAGGTAATTAAATATATTTATTAATTATTTATTTCAGCTGTGGTTTTGTGGCTTTTCTGGCTGCTTGCATTGACTCAAACATCCTTACAAATATTTATATACTTGTTAATCATTTCAGTACTTGCTGAAGTAAACACTGCAAGCCTCTGAAAGGAGAAGATGCATTCAATTTTTCTTAACAAGAGAAGAAAAGTTGGAGGTTTTAAAACCTGAGGGAGATGCGTTTTCTTAACCACTGAGTTTCTCGGGCAGAGCAGAGTACAAAACCCATGCTTCTTGTAAGTACAAAACACATGCTTCTAGTGATGCTTCTTAGAATATTTGGTATACAAAATTGCAAGTTTAATCCTGGGTCAGATAGAGATTTGAATATCATGGGAAGTCAAGTACAGCAGCTTGGGCTGTGTATTAACTTTATTAAGAAAATAAAGAAGTTTTAGAAGATTTCTTAGTTTCAGATTTTATTTTTTCCACTGCTTCTAGGCCTATCTGTCCTTCATGGATTTGAAACTAGGTGGAGATATCATACATGCATTCTATTAGGAAGGAACTTTAAATTTCTTTCATGCTCATAATGCCTTGGTGTACATTTGCAAAAGCATCTTTAGGCTTGAGGAAATACTGTAGTGTTGCTATTTTGTGGTCTATTCACTGAATCTTCTCAACTTGCTTTTTAAAAACATGAATGTACATGGCCTATTCTAGCAAATTTAAAGAAGTGTGGGTTGGATTTTTTCATTATTATTTTAAATTTATTGCTTGCTTTTGCTAAGAGAACATTATTAGGGACAAAACTGATGGTTCAAAAGCTAGTCCTGAGCCTCTCTTCTGCTATATCAACAGCCAAATTATTTCAGTTTTTGACTTTATGAAATTTGTATCCTAAAGTGACAGCAAACTGGCCATGGCTGCAGTCTGCTATTGCATATAGTTTCCTGTGAAGTCTATTGCAATGCCATAAACCCCTGATCATCCTCACCTGGTGTGGTACTAAAAAGTTTGCGCCCCTTGTTGTCGTTCTCCTTCCTAAAAAGACTCTTCTAATGAAAGCTGTGTCTGCAGCTATCCCTTCTCAGTGGTGGGCTCATTCTCTCTTGCTCCATAAGTGAAAAATGAGAACAAGTTTTCTCTACTCAGCTTTGGTGATTTCTCTTTTTATTGCAGAGAGAATGGAAAGGAAACAATGCAGCACAAAAAAAGGGAAACGACATCATGGGATGCACTTGGCAAAGCATCACTCGTCCCCAGCAGCTGTGTGCAATTGTACTAAAGATGCTATCGGCTTCATAAAAAAATAATAGACATTTTTCCTTGTTGCCGGCTGAAATTCACTTATGGGAAAAGTAACTGAAAGAAACCAACAATAGCAGCTATTTAGCACAGGGAGCAGCTTTGTAGGGGACAGAGTTTTGGCACACAGTACACCTCACCATCAGTCATTTGGAAAATTGTTTCCAGTTGATATTAGGATTTATCCCAGTTGGGGTTCTGTTGGTTTTTTGGGGTGCGGTTAGGGGCTTTTTTTGGGGTTGGTTGGTTGGTTAGTCGGTTTGGGTAGATTTTTTTTTTATTTTTTTCATTAGATGTACCCTTATGCTGCAGGATTCTCTTTGGAGTGTTTAAAATGCAAAATTTTTATATAGAGAGAAACTTAATGTGTTTCCCTTTTTGAATTCGCATGGGTTTCATAACCAACATTTTTGTAATCTGATGATTCTTCAAGTGCAAGAGATGACAGATTTGCCAGGGCATATATGAAAGCTTTGGTACATATGTACTTGGGAAATGGCTCTTTGAGGTATGGGAGATGGCAAGCATAAGAAAGGAATGGGGTTCAGTCATTTTTCTTTGATTGTTTTAACTTGCTTCTTGCTTACTAGGTCCTTCTAATTGAGAAGTACATTTAGGAGTGAGAATTTAAGAGGACTAGGAATGAACAGTCATTTTGTTTGAGCAAAATGAGTGAGTTGATTTTGTTAAGCTTTACAGATGATTGTGTCATTTGTGACACCACATAGTGATTTCAATGGAAATGAAGGTGCCTAAGAGGGATTCCTATTTTTAAACACTGCTGATTTKGATTCTCTGCAACTCTCTTTCTCTTTGGAGACAGAAATATAAACGGTTTAAACAAAGGAATTCTTAACGAAAGAAATTAATTTATATCAGTTTTGCTTTAGGAAGCAATTTCATGTCGTGACCTTCTTAATGCATTAAATTCTGTGAGGTTTTGAAAGCTTTTTAGAGCATAATTACAGAACCATGTTTGGGTAATTAATCTCTGTGTTATATTTTGACTGGATTCATGAGACTACACAGCAGATTTTGTGCACTAAAAGTTGCTTTTCACTCTAGAAACATAACATGCGCCAGCTTACTGGGATAGTTTATCGTAAACCTCTTTCAGTAGTGAGCTTAAAAGATATTTGATTCACTGTGTCCTAAAGCATAAACAGCATGATACCCTTGAGTGTTTCATACTATTGTGAGGAATGTAAATGTTATATTAATTCCAGCATATATTACTCTTTTCTACTGATAGCACTAGTTCTCCACCTCTCGTCTATATATTCTTACTTTTTTCTTGTTATCACAGGAAGTTAACACTGACAAGAAGCATAGTCTATGCTTAGGAAAGCATTAGAAGAATGAGCTACAGTAGCAATGTACAAGAAAACTCAGGGGCAGAAAATGCCTTCACCTTACTAACATAAAAATAAATTTAAAAAACACTGAGTAAACATTTTTTTTCATTAATTAATTGAATTATGATTGTGAAATCAGGCTCATATTTCCTCTTGGATAATTTAGTGAAGAGGGGGGATTTTCATAGCCTGAATCTGAAATTGAATGTTCTCTGTGCTGAAACCACACACTTCAGCCACTTTGTGCTGAAGACATACTTTTGCCGTTGCACAGAAAACTCCTCTTTCTTACCATAGGGAAGTACCTGCTCAGCTGGAGCAATACAGATCTTTATATATTTTTGTGCTCAGCAAAACCTGGACAGAGATAGATTATTAAGTGCAAAGCCGTTGGGTCTCAACCCTGACCTGAACATAAATGTTTTGCTGGTATTTAACATCACCACTTCCCCGTGGTACAACTGGGATTAATTGAGTGGGTAACTCATATTACTTAAGAGGGGACAATCATCTTCTTATGCAGGGCAGACTGTGAACCTTTACTCACTGTGATGTACTCTGATGAGAACTTTCTAACATTATTAACTTCTGTGAATAATTGCAGAGGTAAAGGTTTTTGGGTCCAGCATTTAAGATGTGTTAACTGCTTTTGGTTTCACTTCTGACAGCTGGAACTGAGATCCCAAATATTACAGAGAGAATGTTTTATGATTGGCCTTTACTCTTTCGCAGTTGCTATAACTGGTCCTTTTAAGGAGAAGCATTTATTCTTTATTTTACTACAGAATATTGTTGTCAGGCAATTATAACATATATGCAGAAAAATATTTATGAAGGAGAATAATTTATATAATTTTTATATATATATATAAATTATATACATTATATATATTATATATATATAATTTATAGATATATAATTTATATATTTGGAGCACTACTTACAATTAGTATAAATGTTGATCCATAACTACAGAATAGCAGGTAAATTCACAAGACTTTGGCAGATTTTACATGGAAACCTTTCTCCATAAGTTTATAAGCAACCTGGTGTGGAAATCGTAACTTTAGCTTCCTTTAAGCTTTTTTGATAAATGTAAAAAAGATTTTGAATTTCCATCTTTATGACTTAAATTCAGAAATTGTTTATGAAAACAGCTTCCAATATTTTTACCTTATGTTCTTCTGTGAAGCTTCAATTGAACTACTTTTTTACTGGAAAAAAACACTGACACTGTTGCCTAAAGTATTTTTTTTCCCAGATGTTAATTACCTAAAATGTCTAGATTTTTGCATTTGATAATGTAAGCAATTATTTCCTGTGTTTCAGAGGGATATTTCTAAGAATATGTTCCATAATGTAGGAGCCATGCCTATTTTCTTCAGGGACATATTTCCATGGTATTATGCACTGTGGTGCAAAGAAACATTTCAGAACGAATTTCCTTAGCTTATTGGTGGTAGTTACTTGAAAGGTACCTTGGGTATGATGTATGTTCCCTTACCTGAGATATTTTAGTGAGAGCTTTACAGAAGAAACTTCCTGAAATTGAGGTGACTCTGCCAAAAATGACATAATAAAACCTAAATATTTTTGGGTGGATTCCGCTCAAAAGCCTCAAGAGGATTCAATAACTGATTTACTAACAACAGCAAACTTCCTTAGAATCTAGTGACTAGCTGGCATCTGGCTGACAAATGCAGGTATTAAGAAATTCTCCACAGATTATCTGTGGAAAAGACTTGTAACCTTGATGCATAACAAGACTATTTAGCAGAGACTGGAAAAAGATTAAAAATTATTTTAAATATCCAACCTGAACCTCCCCTTGTAAAAATTGAGGCCATTTCCCCTTGTTCTACTGCTAGTTGCCTGGGAGAAGAAACTGACCCCCACCTTGCCACAACCTCCGGTCAGTTAGTTGTAGAGAGCAAGAACATCTCTCCTGAGCCTTCATTTCTACGGACTATACCATCCCAGTACCCTCACGAGCTCCTCATTAGACTTGTGCTCCGGACTCCAAATCGTGAGGGCTGCCATACCCGAGTGCTGAGGGTCTGTGCCATGTGCTACAGAGGCCTGTTGTGATGGACTGAGGGCAGTCCAGCAGGGGTGGACACTGGACCAGGGCACCCATCCTGGACTCGGGGCTGGTGCTGGTGGTGCCAGGGGCCTCAGATCCCCAACCACTCCACAAGGCTACATGAATGGGGTGGGAAAGTGGCAGATCTCAGACCATGGTGCAGTAGGAAGGAGAAGACATATAGCAGGACTTGGTGTAGTAGCATAATGGCCAGGGCAGGGTAATGGGCAACTGTCCTATCTGTAGTTTCAAAAATGCAGTAATTTGTATCCAGTAGTATCCATCTATAAAAAGAAATTTCTGCATATTTTTATGCCTGTATGCTGGCGCTATACAAAAAACTTGTGTCTCCACACTAGATTTTCGCAAAAAAATTGTAATCTTATTTTCTATCTGGTATTGAGTAGGACGTCATACTTAAAACAAATCCTTGGTTTCAGACAGAAAGTCTGAAAAATTTAGAGTATTTTGGTGGCTGAAGTAACCTATCATGGTTGAGTCAGTTCTTTTAAGTTGAAAAAATGAGTTCAGAATGGTTACTTGCTCCTGGTCCTCAGAAAAACAGATATTGAGCATGGTTTTCTGCCATTTAATTTGATCAGGATGGTAGAGGAACTTTAACAGTATTACAATTGTACATGTAGAGAATGGTTAAACCATAAAAATATGACACTGTCCTCTCAAATCGCTTCAGTGTACTCTTCAGATCCCCTTATCCAGAAGTGTTCAGTGCTTGATTTTCAATACAATAGTATCATTATAGATGACAGACTTCCCTTGCAACAGTTCTAGGTAAAAAGTCAATCTCTACTGGTGTTCTGCTTTGCCATATATAGGATGTTAGGTTTATTTTCAGTTGAGCATAAAAGGAAGTGTGTCAGTACCTCTATACATACACTGGTTTATAGTTACTGTAAAGATTGAGGTTCTAGAGCTGGCCATCGCCCTTGTTCTTTAAAGATGAATCATCACATAAATTAAATTGCAGCACGTATCTCAGACCAGAGTTATCTCACCTTACTCTACACGTGTTGTTAGCATTTCAGTTTGTACTTTGCCAAGAGCTACATTTGCCATGTAATCTTGAGCTCTACTCTCACACACGTCAGATGTTTTTTATGTGTAATACAACTGTATCTAAAATTATGTTTACAAATATATATTATGCAGCCTGATTCACAAGTACAGACATACTCCAGTAGTTACCATTTGCCCTCCATTTTCCCCCTTTTCCTCCAAATCAAATGGATCCTGTTCCCTGTTAATAAGTAAATTGATGGAATTACAACATTGCAAGAAACAAATATGTTCACAAAATGTTAAATGCATTGTTGTCATGCCATCATAAAGCTTGTTATTTCTCATATCTATTATTTTGTTTTATGAGAGAAAGGTCAATTTTAAAGACTCCCTGAAGAAAAGTAAATAAATATTACTGGAGAACTGGTGGTTAATCCTTGTGAAAGTGCAAACTCCTTTTGCAGTTACTTAGATGATAGAAATATTTTGAGCTGTTCTCATTTTAACTTGAATAAATGAGTAGCCTTAGAGGAATCAGTACGTAAAAATGCTTCTTTGAAGACAGAACCATGCTATCATAAAATATATACGTTCAGCCAAATAATTTTAAATAAATAAAAACAATAATAAATAACAATAACAATAATAATATTAATAAATAAAGTAGTAAACATTTTGCATTCCCTTATCACTAAATTCTCCAATCCTTCTCTTCATTTCTCTGGCTTATCCAAAATTCCCTTAGGCAAAGAAAGATATAATATTTATTTTCTCGAAGGAAACATAAAGTTTGACATCATTTATCTTCTTAAGAACTCACACTATTATGCTTCAGTGTTAGACAGATACAGTGGGTTTACGTAGTACAGATAATGAGAATATTTTATGATATGTGACCCTTTGACATGCGTGTTCATAATATTCTCTACAGGAAGGATAATTTTAGCCTTTTCTCTCTCCCAGAGAGTTTGTGCCTGGATAGAAATTATGGCATGGCCCATCGTCCAGTACATCAAGAAGAGTGATTGTGGGGTAAATGCACAGAAGTGTTGTGATGTTGGAGTGCAATGTGCTTTTTTGCAAAAAGTACCTGCAGGGTGCCTTGAAGGAGGTATTTCTCTGAAAGGGGCATTCACAAAAAAGTGCAGCCTGAAGAGAAATCCATAAATGCTGGTCAATGGGAAGTGAAAGGAGGAATTTACTGAAGACAGTATATTCCAGTGGGTGGGATGGCATCAAACTCGTGTTTTTCTGTGTACTTGTGTGACTAAGCTACTTAATGTTATAGTTAGGGATTAGAGAATTGAATCTCTTGCAGAAATATATGGTGGGATATGAATAACTTAATGGTAACCCACAACTTCTCCATCAAGATATGCATCCAGACAAGCAGGAGTCCCCTTCAAGTTTTGTTCCATGAATAATGTCTACACGATCTAACAGTGAGTTGTAGATTAAAACTACAGGAGATCTTGGCTTGCCAAACTGTTATCCTATTCCCTTTCTAATATGCAGAAAAACACTGGAGCTATTTAAGTTTCCTATTGAAAAATGCAAGACAGTTTTGTAAGAAGTGTATGTGTATTTTCTATTTATGGATGCAGAAGAAAACACAAGAATTAGTGTAAAGCGCTTTCTATACTGTAAGAAAAGCTACAGAAGCTGGAATGGCAGACGTAATCACTAAGACAAAAGAATCCTAATGACAATATAGAGATGCCTGAGAGGAATCTTTGCTCTAAAGGAAAAGTCCTAGCAGAGAGATACAATGAACCACTACATAAAAAAATACAGAGGGAGAAAGTGATGCAAGGCAGTGAAATGTTAAAACAAAGAGGTAGGAAAAAAATAAAGAAATAAATATACTGTTATTCAACCTTGCTATTCACAAACCCCATTTTGCTCTACAAAAAAAGTGGTGGAATAAATTTAAAAAGTGCACAGTGGACTCAGGATAACAATTGACCACAAGCTGAGTCTTTCAAGGAAGGAAGTGAAGGAATGAGGAGACTAAGTAACTACAGTGACTTCACTGCAGCTAGATGTCTGAGTCTTAGATTAAGGAAATGGAATAAAATACTGCCCTCTGCATATTAGCAAAATCATGTCACAGTAATACTGCTGGATGTCTGAAAGAAAATATTTGCAATGTCAGTGAAGGACTCACACAAAAATCCCTGATATGACTAAAAACCATTTCTGGACCAAAAAAGGCCTTTTGTGCTAGGGGCAATACAAGTGAAAAGAAACCATGAATGCAGTATCTAACATACAATGTAAATGAGTATGTAGATAATTTGGTAAACAGGTATTGGGCTTAGAGAGTTTAGACACTAAAGCAACACTGGAGTAGAAGTATAGTAAAGAAAACTAACAATGGTATTAAATAATATTAATTACGACTCTCATGTTGAAAAAATAGCTGTAATCCAGGGGCAAAGCTCCTATATACAGTTTTTTTTGTGATAGCAAAATCTGTGCATGAAGCAGACATTTAATAATATGTAGAAAATTGAAGAAATGCCAGAAATTAAGTATCAGCGAGATGCAGAATAAAAAGGGAGAGTGTTGCTGAACAAGGGTGAGGATAAGTATAAGTATTCTTTCTCCTTTATCATTTAGACTTGGGTATTTGCTAGTTACTATCAGGAATACTGGGCAAATTAAAGAACTATTCAACAATAGTCAACATAATAAAACAGAAACGGAGACCATGAGAGAGGGCACATGTTTACTAAAGCAGAAATGCTCAATTTCTTACACATAAATTAAGTAAACAGTTTCACAGTAAAAAGATGTTTGGAACTATTGCAAAAAACAAAATCTCCTCAGTTGGACAGCAGAAGTTGACACTTATGGAAGAAAGACCTCAGGCCAAAAATTGCTTTTCTGTTGTCCTGTAAAAGCACATTCAGAGTTGCGGATTGTAAATAATAGTTCCTTCCTCCTTTGTTTGCATTATGCAAGAAATCTTTGCTACTGTTGACAAAGTAATAATAACATGAGACACAATGGGGATTCTCACTGAAAAGCAATGTGGGTTCTCTTGCAAAGCAACAGGAGCTAATAAAAAGCACATAAGAGGATTTCTCCAAACAGAATTAGTAATTAGACAGCAATAAAGTACATATCTCAGGTTTTTATTCACAGTTATGTCACAACACAGCTTGCTTTTCTACTTGAAAGATGTCATAAAGCTTGTTGGGTCATTCAAAAATCACAATGATGGGGACGAGGGTGGCTAGTGTAACACATGAGCTTGGCTTCACTCCCATTTCAATTAACTTAAAAAAAAAATTTAAATAAAACCCAGAAAAATTAACAGTAAAGAAACAGAAAATTAATCCAGGCATATCCTGGGCATCCCAGTAGCTGTCTGATTCTCTAGGAAAGCAGAAGACACAGTTTCAGCCCACTGCTCCAAACAAGGTCAATCCAAAAGATTTGAAGTGACCTCATCTCTCACCTATGTGAGTACTCAGCTATAGAACAGCTTTCTTTGTTGGAGCACAGTTAAAAAGGAGCTGGAGAAAGGACAGCTATGCAGTTATGGGGTCATACAGGCAAGACAGCTGAGGACTGCACTTGATTTCAGAGCCGAAATCCCTTTGATGATTCTGATCTCTTCGCAAGTGATCTCTTTTTCTCATCGTCTCCGTGGTCTACTGACTGATGCTACAGCAGCATTACTGACCTAACTTTTCAGCTGCTGCAGGACAAACAGCTGCTTCTGGTGCCCATTGCTAAACACTTAGCCAGGCTGAGCCATTTATCTCCTGATGAGCTAAAGCAGCACTTTAGTGCATAGCTTCCTCCTATTTCTCTTATCCCTACCAGTTTGCTGTCTGTTATGTCTCCCTATGGAATTATGGTGTTGGTTTTCAATATAGGCAAATAAACATGCATTTTGCTCTTCTCCATTTTACCTCAACAGAAGCTGACAATCTTCTTTAAAATTAGACAAGTGTCTTGCAGAAGGTTAATTTTGAAATGTTGTAGGAATATGGGAAGATTGTGTATGACCGAGTGCTTGTTATGCAGAAAGCTTCACAGGAACTGGTAAAGACAGCAAACAAAACAGTGAAAGAAACTGGATTGGTGAGTGCAAAAGCTGATGGTTTGCCCTCTCTTCATACACTAATGGAAAAAAAAAATTAGTTTTAAGACTTTGCCCAAATGGATTGACTCTAATTTACAGCATGAAAATATATAATCTCAAATTAATCCTGGGAGGARCTATTAAGATGCAATTTATGCTTTTAAAAATTTGGCGGAATTTGTTCATCATTGGTGTATTGGCACTTGAGTTGAGAGTGCTACAACAGTGCCTCTATCTATCATCCCAGCTCAGAATTTTTTCTGCATTCTTGTGCATGTTGTCCAGTSCAAAATAAATGATCCTGTAATAGGGATTTTGACTCTCCCTTTGAAAGGATATCTTCTGTTTAATAGTCTGGACATGTTGATATTTTTTATGGTATTTAGCCCAGATTTTCTACATTCAGTGTCATTTGAAAGTCTAGGGTAACTCAGGGACATTAACATTCACATCGGTCTTAGAAATCGTACCGTTTTAAAAATCCCCAAAATTAATATCCAGTAGAGAAGAGGAGAGGCAGAGGAAGAGAAAGGAAAATATTTGTGATTATCAGTTATCTGTAGTCTCAGAGACTTAATGATGGCAGATTCCTTTGAAACTCTGCTGAAAAGAAGCGGTAGTTCCTTTTTTTGCCATATTTTGGCTGCAACCCTCTGGATCAGCAAATATCATCTGAGGTTGCAAATTCTACTTTATGCCTTTACAGAAGAGCATGTGCCATAAGCCAGGAAATAAAATGTAATACTGTAGGGATTACAAGATCTAAGGATGAGAATACATTTACTTTCACAAGAGTATTAATATTCTGGAGCATAGTGAGAGATCTATGCACTTAGAATAAAATCCTGATCTAAGAAAAAGCAATAGCATACTTTAAGGTAGGTTAGTGAAACCTCTTTTTTCTCAAGATAGCCCTTTTAATCTGTTTTCTTTTTGCTCAGTGCTGCTAGGATTTTCAGACATGAAGTCAAGAGGCTGGAAGTGTCTTGTCATGCTGTCAGGCCTCAATAAATGTCAAAATACGAGTGTAATTTTACTTCAAATGGTGRGAAATTTCTTTAAAGTGCTTAAATATTTTTTCATTGGTCCTAGTGATAGAAATAGTATGAAAATTTGTCTATATAGTTTATGAACTATRTATATTATATAATAGAACTTTTTAATTTGCATTCCTTTATTGGGTAATAAGTCATGTTCAGGATAGGCAAGTCATACCCTACATTTATATTTATAATTCTAAAAACATGCCTGAGAAATGTACTTTAAATTGGTACGTGATCCCATTCTAGTTTGAATTTTTTCATGATGATTTCTTTTTCCTCGGTGTTTCACAGCAATATTACATTTGTTCATTTCATGCCAGGTGGTCATAATAGAAGCAAGAGTGAAGTTCAGATCCTCTTGAAAATATTTCTTGAAGAATTGAGCTTTTGTGGCTTTTGCCTTCAACTATGGTGCAATATCTATTCTAGRGAAATTAAAATTCCCCTACCCACTTCTACACATGCTCACCAGCACTCGGTATTCAGTCACAGAAGAACTTTAATAGACAAGGAGAAGGGAAAAAATCTAAATTGTTACCTAAGCCACTAATATTAAATATATTTGCAATTTTGTGGTGCAGTTGGGTGCTAGTAGAATGRGGCCTGGCTGTGGCTTACAGAAAAGCACTGTTCCAAAGCCGATAGCATAAAACTTTCTTCACATGTCTCTGACAATAAAAATCAGACCAAATTTCCTGTACTCTCAACATTGGAAGACTTGAGACCAACTTTAAGTAAGGACTGGCAGTCATGTTTAGGTGTTTGGTCACTCAGACAAGTGGAAAATGCTCAAATACTATTTCTAAATTTCCTGGTTGAAGTGCCGTGTATTCCTGTGCATCATGTCAAGTCATTTTGTGGCACATTGTCTAACAGAATGTGACTGATGCTATGCCTCAGAAACAGAAGTAATTGACAGTGCCTAATCTAATTCATGAAAGCATGACCTTCAGAAGATGTACTTCGAGATATATGACATGAAAYATTTTCATATATCCTTTCCCTTAATTTCTGTTGACCTGACTGCAGACTTTTCTTAGGGGCTTGTCCCTCATGACAATGTATTTGGTGTCATTCCTTTTCAGAAATATCTTTTAATTTCCACAGTCTTTGAACCAGGATTTCCATCTTTTTCCATCTTGCAATAACTTGAACAGTTTATGCTGAATATTTCAAAAATTTGGAAGTGGAATTCTTAATTTTTTCCTTGGAATTATAAAAGTTTAGATGTGACAAATTAGGCTCATATAACCATTAAGATACAAATGTGTACTCTGCATACWGTTTTCTTTCATGCTTACTTGTAAGCTGTTATATCTTTAAAGAGTTCCCTAAAAATCTCAATGAGTGTGGTAAATCAATTCATTAACTGTAAAAGTTTTCTAATGATTTTGCTTCAAAGGGAAACTAAATGAAAAGAGTCTTGGTTAATATATTTGATTCAGCTGTATTATCCTTATCTATTATCCTCTTGATATTTTGTAATCTGGAAAACATAGGTTAAACTATGTGCTGTCACTTAACATAAAATTATCAATAGGTATGTTATTCATGAAATGAGATAATAAGCACAAAAATACTTCATTCATCCTGTGTCCTTTACTTTAGTCTTTGATAGAAGCTGATCAGTGCAACTTGTCGGTCACAAGTTATTTATTCACGGTTTTATAACTATGAATAATAAAATCCAAAATGATAGAAAAAATTTCTATTAAATAGTGACAAAAGTTATTAATATATATTTTGGACTTTAGTASAAGCTTTTAATCTGAACATCAGATAGTGTCAAGAAACTGATAGCTTTCTATGGTGACAGCATGTTATTTTGACAGTTGCACTGAAATACTACGTTTGAGCACTAAGGGGACTGTAGTGGCTTTGTTGATCTTCCTATGAGAGAATTATTTTGCTGCGTTGCTATAATCTGGTATTGTACATTGGAAATAAGCCTTATGAAACATCACCCTGAAGGTCAAAACTAATTCTGTTATGAATTTAAAACAAGTGTTTGAAGGGAGGAAAAGAGGTTTGCAAACATACAGCTCTGTCTCCCGCAAATCCCATGGAGATTCTCAACTGCTGACTCCTTATCTTAACATGTAACATAATAACCAATTACTGTCAATGTGACCAGACCCATCAGACTCCTATTGCATTAACCTTATGAACTGGTTCAAGAGAAATGTAATCAATCCATTGCTAAATTAATTGCTAATTTTAAAGTTATCATTAAATAATATGATTCCAAAATTGGCATAAATCATATGGTTAAGTATCGAATTAGGTTTCAAGAAAGGCAAAGGAGTAGCAAGCCCTATTCAAAGGATTTCATTATATTCATTTGCTCAGAGCACTGAGAGGTCATAATTTTAACCTTGTATGGGTCCAAACTATATGAAAATTATTCATGTCACCGAAGGCCAGCAATAATTCCTTTAATTCCATGGCATATTAATGACCAACAACGAATGGGCCCCTTAAGTGTTCCATTTATTGTCTTAAATATGAAAATGTTTTAGAGATTAGAGGGGAAATTGTTTGAATTAATTAACTGAACTGATGCTCAAGGGAACTGGTACAAGATTTTCAGACAAAGGCTGAGAATTTACAATAATGACATTTCTTTCATGGTTATAAAATATAGTACCAGAGGGACTTTGAGGCACTCTTAACATTTTAGCTGCTGTCTGTTGAGAGTTTGAGATTCCTCTGAAAGCATCAATTATGGCATGAAAGGCATCACATTAAAATAGCCGTGAGGCCCACAGATTTCACCATTGAAATGGGATGGGATAACTGACAAAATGAAAATTCAGAATGTAAATGGAGACTATTAAAGTAACAGGATCATTTATAAAAAAATGGTTTTTTTCAGGAAATGTAATGTGCAAAAACCAATAAACACTACTGGCTTCAAAASGAAAGCTACAGAGTTTGTTCTTAAGTTACTCTTGAGTGAGTCTACTCTCCCAAAAGCAATGGGGAAACAGCAGTAATCTGCATCACGGATAGCAGAGACAAGCACCACCCAAGCTTGTGACAGGTCTGTGTGATCTTACCGCCCTTGGCTGCTGCCTGCTATCTTTTCTTGGTTGTTCATGGATCAGAGATCACCAAATATCCTGAACTCTGTCCTGATTCTGTGATATGAACAAACAAAAATTTACATCAACTTAATTTCAATATTGGCTGGCCTACATGGAGTGGTCTTTCAGCTGATGTTGCCAAAGGATGAGGGCTTCAGTACTCATGTAGTCATACATGTAGCAGCATGATACTTTTAAAAATGGAGTTTGCTGTGATAGTTYAGAAAAAAAAAAGAAACTTGAAGACTGTACAAAAGGCCCTCTTCTGCTCTACATACATTTTCTTTTACTCTTTTACATACATTTTCTTTTTACTTTTCCTGTATTCCACATAGGAATTTCTTATGCTCTCAGTTTGATCCATCCCACTATTAACAAGGACATTCCCTCTTGTAAGACAGCACTCACCAATGTGGCCAGCAGTGTCTCACTAATATTTATTGGCACTAGGTCCTGAAGCTGGGCCACGCTTGGTTTCTACCACTCTCAGGTCTGCAGAAAGTCTTCTGAATTTAAAGGAAAGACAGCTAAAACTGAAATAAAAACTTTAAAATAAATTTATCTTCTCTGTGCTAACAGAGCAGCTGAGAAAGCATGTGACAACAGCATACAGTTTCTACTGCAGAGTTCAATGCATTGCAAATGGATTTTTCACGACTAGGTTTGTGATGACTAGTATAACCTAGGGASCTATGTAGTTTAGTCTAATTTACACTGAAAAATGAATAGCACTAAGGAATAGGCACATAATAAAAATAAGTGGAAATACCTCATCACTGTGAATACCCTAAATTCTCCAATATGATGTGGAAACAGAGAAGCATCCCAAATTTTGGTCATACTATATAGTATCTAATTTATAGAAATGGCATTCTATCAGACATCTGCTCCTATTATCCTACAGATTTTAAGTTTTCACATCTTATTTTTCTCTGTATTTCGGAAAACTGAAATCTAAATTATTCAGTTTAGTGTTGCTTGCATATTCAAAGCCATTGACTGTAAATAKTTATGTGAATATGATAGATATATGCACTCACAGACCAAATGGTGAGGAATACAGCTGATCATGTACGCACAGTGTTTGCCATCAGGAGTTTAAATTGGGAATATGTTTTGATCAGAWTATTAAATCAGTTTTTAAGATACAATTTGATATATCAAAATATTTTATTGCAAGAGACAGGAAGAAAGAATCCAGGACTAAGCAGAAAAGAGCATCATCTGTAACAATTAACCTTTTCATAGTAAATAGTGGGGTCGACCAGTAAAGCAGTTAAAGAAATAATTTTAAAGAAATAATTAATATAGTATTATTACACCGACTAATGTATCAATATGAACATTAAACATTTATACACATTACTTTTGTGCATCAGCAATTTAATCATTCTCTTACTTCATTCTTTATGAAAAATTGCTGACAGATATCCATAGCAGTGAGGCATGCACATTGTTACCTGCTGAGTACATTATCCTCCAAAAAAATACTGAGAAAGGAGCTCTTTTTACCCCATGAACTTTTTATTTTTATCAAGATTGTATTGGTCTCACTTTTCAGTCCCATGGTCCTTGAAGCTTTGAATATATATGCAGAAAATCTTGACATTCCCTATGATTATCACTCAGGTATTGCCCCTGAAATTCAGCATTCATTGATTTCACAATATATTTTTGCCAACTTGATTGAAACATTCATACAAGAGTCAGGTTTGATATAAAAATTAAATTATTAGACTTGGTTTTGGAATTTTCTTTGCAAAAGTATTTTTCAGACCTTGTCTTTTATCTAATTTTATTTTTCTATAAACTTGTCTTTTTTACTGTTAGCTAGGACAGTGAGATTTTGAATTTCTTTTTAAGGCTAAAAATATTGATCATTTCACTTCAGCTACAGTGAATCTTTACAATTTCAGTCAAAGTGCATTGAAACAAAAATAAACATTTAACAGATTACAGTAAGAAATACCCTCAGCTGAATATATCTCGGGTTTCATTGCTTTCACTAACAGGAAGTAGTATTTTCAAAAGCTTATATGATAGAATTTGCAATTCGGAAGATCCCATTGTCATCAAATGTTAACAAATTTTTAAGACTATGGTGRGTTGACATTGGCTGGATGCCAGGTGTCCACACAGCCGTTCTATCACTTCCCTTAGCAGGATGCAGGGTAGGGTGAGAGGAAATAAGATGGAAAAACCCTTGCAGATCTAGATAAAGGCAGCTTACAAAAGCAAAAGTGAAGGTTGTGTGAGTGCAAGCAAAGGGGGAAAAAAGTCAAAAGATTTATTCTATACTTCCCATTAGCAAGCGATGTCCAGCCACTTGCTGGGAAGATGGACTACAACAAGTGGTTACTCCAGAAAGTAAATGTTGTGTAAATAATCATTGCACCCCCCTTTCCTCCTCGTTTCTCTTACCTTTTATATCTGAGCAGACATCATATGGTGTGGAGTATCCCTTTGGTCATGTGGGGTCAGCTATCCTGGTTATGTCCCCTCCAAGGACTTTGACCATCCCCCTCCTACCGATGAGAGGGGGAACACTGGAGAGACAGGGCTGATCCTGTGCCAGAGCTGCCCAGCTGTAGCCAGAGCACTGGTGTGTTATCTGCACCTTTCTAGCCACCCATGCAAAGAACTGTGAGGGCCGCTGTGGAGAAAACTGTRTGTCTCAGGCAGACCCAATACAAAGAGCAGGTTAAAAAGCATCATGTGTAAGTACGAAAAAACTGTAAGTAGGGTAACTTATTCTGAAATAAGACCATCCGCCCTACTCTGGCTCCTTAAAGAGTCAAATATTGTTCTCATGTTACACCAGCATGAATCTGGAATGTCACAGGTAAATATGGCAGAGTTTGTTTTTGTACACACAACACAGGGCACGACAGGTTTTCATATAGACTGCTGTAGACTTGTCAATAAAATATAAAAAAGCAGTTTTCAAATTTCTCATTTTTAATCTGTCTTCAAGACTCTTGTAACTGTGCAGTATCACAGTAACACAGTTTAAACTGAAAATATGTTTTGACTGTTGGTAGGGTTGATTGAATGCATTTAAATTTCCAAGATACTGCTGTAATGCCTGGAAGCAAGCTATTAATGCAGTGACTCATGTTTTGATCCAGTTATGTTCATCTAGTTTCTGGATATGTGACATACATCACACTTTAGCACTGAGAAAAAAAAAAGAAAAAACTAAAAAATTCTATGACTCTGAGATCTTACTACATAAAACACATACACACCTTATACAGGAAAAAAACTAAGACCTAGAAATATATGTAAAAGGGATGGCAATTAAAAACCCCAAAAATCCCATAAAATCAAAACCCAACCAATCAACCAAAATAAAACTCAAAACCCTAAACCCAAATGACTATACATTTCTTACCTGGCCACTGGAGGAGTTGAGTATCTTGTTATCTACAGCCAATTTCAAGAGATAGGGATTCATAACTGAAAATTATACCTGTGAACGCTGTCCTCCGAGCACCTGTGTGGCAGCTTGATCCCAACCTACTAAAATATACTTTATACAAAGTGATGAAATATTTGATCATATGTCTAAGACAAGCCTTATCTTTTCAATGTTAGGATTCTAATATTAATTTCCCTTGAATTATTCAAGTCTTTAATAGGCATATGTCAGATTCTGTCTGCACTTTAGAGTTTTCTATTCTCTGACTGGGAGATAACACTATGCACATAAACAATAGAAGTACCATGTGTCTCCTGAACTTCAAAATTTGAACTATTGTGCAAAATGTATAATTTTAATAGATAACTGTGTTAACTTGCTTAATTTTCAGAATGAAAACTGTTACTTTCAGCTTTTAGGGTACTTAAATATGTCTTACCAGTGACAATCATATTTTGATTTTTTTATAATTCTATAGATATTTTGGTTTATCTCCTTGCTTTACTTTTTGTTTCAGCACTTTGCTGGCTTCAAGATAAAGAAATTTGATGGAAAGAGAATAAATGTATTCCATGTTTCTTTTTCTTTTGCTTCCCACAGAAAACAGATACATAAAAAGTGATCTAAATAGCAAAAATGAAGGGCTCACATTCTGTTTCATGCACCTAACCAAGTACAAAATATCCTACAGTACTATGTACAAAGCCACTTTCAAATTATCTATGTTTTTGCCATTTCYTTTCTTGAGAACAAACAAAACAACAGTGATTACAGAATCTTCGGTATAAATTTTAGTGTAAATCTTTGAACACAGACTTAACCCATCTACTGAGATCCATTTCTCTCATAAAAGTGCAAATATATGAAAGATTGAACTGAATTTAAATTCTCTCCAATARGGTCTTCATCCCCAGTATACAATGAATTAATCCATTTAAAAAGCATCAAACTCTGAATGAAATATTTTGGACACAGCAATTGTTTTTTTTTCCCTAAATGTAGCAAAACCTAAGCTTCATAAACAGAAAAACAGTGTTTCTGTTAGCAAATTTCCATATGTGTTTGTGTACATACATATGTGCATATAAGTAGTCAGTGAAAATTTCTCAGACTTTCTTCAGTTTCTATATCCTTTGATATATGTAAACTGTTTCCAACCAGGGGAGACTGATCTGACTTATCGTATTGCTGATATTTCTTCCATGTGATACCATTACCCATTTCAGGAACTCAAGATATTAAGGCTCTGGAACCACATTTGTGTAGGATCTATGTTATCGCCGAAATGCATCAAATAATGCTGTTTATAGTGGAAACAAAAAAAAGAAAGAGACTAATCTACAGATGTTCCTCTTCACAGCATTATTTGCAGACATGAGAGGTAAAAGATAAATCATGCTGTTCTGTTCAACCTGAAACATAAGGTGAAAGTATTATTCAAATTTTTGCATAACCACTTTCCGTGTAAAACCACAGTTTTATCCAATGGTAATCCACGAGAGATGTGAAAATACTGTGTCTAGATCTTGAACCTGATAACTATTTGTTCTGGATTTACCTAATATAAAATATTCAAATAAATTAGCTTGACAGTAATGTATGCAGGGATCTTCTGTAGTTATGGTAATTAAGCCATTAAAGTACTTCACTGGAAGTTTAACATATTTCAGAATCCATATTTTAATTTTTTTACATGTAAACCAGTATATACTGAGAAACTGCTCAATATTGCACATACTGGTTTTCTTTTGTAGTAAGTTAGATTGCATACTGCATATCATCTTTGAAGCTAAAGACATGTAATTAAAAGTGATGGAAATACCTTTTCTCCAATTAATATAACTATTTTTTAAAATGCAGTTAATAGAAGGCCATGTTGAAGATCATTTTTAGTGTGCCTTCTATGTAGATTTTCAATGCTCTTCTTTCCTTAAATAATCATTTATTATGCTTTATGTGTTGCAGCAGAAATTGCACAGATCCACTTTGAGAATTGTTAGTCTGTTTTTTAATCCTGTATCTTTCCAATAGACAGGAATAGTGCTTGGGTTTTTCTAGGCTAATCCAATTACACCCTGGCAAATTTACAGAAGATAAAGGGTCAAGTTATTATTTAAAATGCTTTGTAGTGCTACTTTCAGGAAACAGTTTTAGTCCCTGTTACAGCAGTGAAGCTAAAATGATCCTTGCTGGAATGTAGCTCTGAATGTCACCTAAAAGCTGAAAACTGCTGTTAGGATTTCATCTTCAGTTAATTTTTCATTTAAAGTGCAGCACTCACACAAGTCTACATTTCTCAGCAGATGCCATTTGCTGGAAGTAAAAATAAGGAAATCAGACATCACTAATACTTGAAGATGGAATCTAATGGAATCGAACCATCCCACAAAATCCATTTGGAGCTTATTTATAGAGTTGGCCATGAGTTTATTGACACTTAGGAAAATAGGGTTTTCTTACTGTCCTCAAATGGAAACTGAATGAGTATTTGCCAGTCCAACCACATATGTCTAGTTGCAACTGTATTTTGAACATGCTAGATAAGGGCTCATAATTTATAATAACACCTTATGTCTACTGGAAGTCTGGTTGGTACTTGGGAAAAAGCAGGCTTGGTGCTTGGTTTCTCACTTGCCTGATTTGGGCTTGACAAGTGAGTATGAAATTCTGCCAAATGTGACTCGCTTGCCAGGATCTTGGGGCATTCACTGCTCACCAAGCTGAAGCTGGCATTTATTTTGTGAATCAATAAATAGCTGACCAGCTAGCTGGTAGTCAAAAAAGACCACTGTTCTAATACTTGGAAAAAATAAGTCACATCCACTTTAATCAGGATTGTTTTATTCTTTATTAATGCTGTGTGGATTTCAAGATTCTTAAATTAATGGAAAATGTATGAGGTTGCCACGCATGAATAGTGAAATCCTGGTTCAACCCATATGATAGCATCTCTGTCACTGACTTGAGTGGACTTGGGATTTCCCATGCAATTTCATAGAAAATATCTCCAACTGCTCTGGCCCACAACAATCCTGCCTGGCTGCTGGAGCCCAGCCCACTGCCCCGTGAACTGGGGGCTTCTGACCAGGCTAAGGGACGTGGCTGCCACGTTCTTGTTTGTAGGTCCAACCAGTGACGAACATGAGCGTGAATCTCCGAGACGCACACATGGTCACAGGTGTACTCACAGCTTCGAGAAGAGGTAACGGAAGCAGCATTTTCTACCGTAGAGGTAAGAACTGAAGCACTGAAAGATTTTGGTACTTGTCCTGTATATTTCACACCCACATGGCCTTCAGCAGCTCTGAAGGCATAGAAGATTTAGCCTGCTTGYTCCAGCAAAAAACCTCAGATCTTCAATAACATAGTCAAGTGACCTAACTAGACCATACTTCCCTTCTCTCACAAGATTATCTTGATTACACATTTGCACTTGTCACCTTCAGCACACCACTAGTCCTCACCTTTATTTTCCATCTTATAAAATATTGCCATTATTCTTGTCTGTCAGACATTAGTCTAATTACTAAGTTACAACTGTATGACCCACTGTGATCTTCAAAACAAGTTTCACTTAGGAATAATATTGTTTTTTCACATTATTTTGTTCTGCTGATGCTAGAGTTTTGCAATGTTTAATACATGAAATATTAATTACCTTTTCATCCTGAGAAATCAGAGTTTTGATGATATCACTTTAATAACCAATGATCCCTTTATTTCAGCCTCTTTCTTTCAAATTCTTATTTCTATRGAAGAAAAAGAGTAGAATTTTTTTTACCTGGGTTTCAAGCCAAATAAACCTACTTCCGTGTTATTAATACAGGTCAATATATCTGACCTGTTTAGAGTTGTCTATCCTTGATAATGCTTTTATATTTGAGATCTGCGGTACTGCCTACTAGTGCATCCCGCTTTGTCCTTTTGTAAATCTTCTTTTGCACCCCAGTTAGGGTTTTGTGCTCAGCATTAAAATGACTAACCTCACTCAGAATCCTTTTCTCTGTAAATAAATAAYGTTTGGGTTTTGTTTGTTTGTTTTTTTCCTCCACAGTGCTTCAGTGTCAAGGATTCACGACCAAAGTGTTACCCTTCCTCAGTGGAGTCTTACATTTTAGAATTATAGCTTCAATTCAGAGTTAGAGAGCTTCCTTGCTGTGGCAAGTTGGATGATTCAGGATGTCCAATGGAAAATTATAGCCATTCATCAACTAAGGCTAGGGAGTCATCTTATATTATAAAACCTTCAGTTTCTGGATGTTTGTAAAGTACAGCAGATGGAAATACTCCCATTGTACTCCTAAGGGATTTCTTGGTTCACAGGAAAGAAAAACAGGGATACTGATCTATCTTTCTTTCTTTCTTTCTTTCTTTCTTTCTTTCTTTCTTTCTTTCTTTCTTTCTTTCTTTCTTTCTTTCTTTCTTTCTTTCTTTCTTTCTTTCTNTTCTTTCTTTCTTTCTTTCTTTCTTTCTTTCTTTCTTTCTTTCTTTCTTTCTTTCTTTCTTTCTTTCTTTCTTTCTTTCTTTCTTTCTTTCCTCCCTGTCTTGCTCTTTTTCTCTTTTTTTTTTCTTTTTTTTCCTCTTTTTTCCCTTTTCTTTTATTTTTTCTTTGGAAACCACAATCTTCCAGGTTACTTTAAACAGGAATGGGTTGAACATATTCCAGATTATAGTCCGTGCTTATTCAGTGGCTGCTTTAATTTCCAAAGAATTTGGCAGTTATGATGTATATATGCTTCCAAATGTGTAGGAAGAGTGGAAGATGTGCTCTCTCTATTGATTGCTTTGGACAGAGATGGAAGAGAGAGTTGACTTTAGGCTGTTTCCTAGTGAAAGGATGAAAAACACTGGAAATGGGTTTTTTTGACACAACTGTTTGGTTCACTGCAGGACAATAGAAGAGGTTTTATATCAGTTGCAATAAAACATTTGGTTCAACAGTCATCCTACAGAATGTGAGATGATTGCTGTTATCTTTGCTAACTCTTTATGTGTTTAATCTATTTCTTTGTATTTATGGGGAATATCACAAAGAAAAATAGGAAGGCAGACTTTCATGAATTGAGTCTAACCAGCAGTTAATTTTAGCTTTTGTCAGCCTCTTATCCGCTATTTTCATGATTCTGCTARAGCATTGTAAGGTTTTTGAAAAAGTGTTTCAAGTTACTAGAATTCTGTTCAGGTAGCACTGTGTGTAAAAATTTAAGGATTTATGTGTTGCAGTGAGCAGGACCTCAAGTCGTTATCCCGGTGTAAAAGTAGAATTCTCGAATAAAAGTCGATAGAGTAGGAGATATGAACTTGCATCAGTTAAGCTAGCTACCGGAGGATTCCACCTAGATCCTTAAATTGTTGCTTGCACATAATTTTCTACATCTTCTTTAGTGGCACAATTTTGAGCTAGAACATATGTCCAGAGTAGGGACATGTAGGGATTAATATCTTGTTTTCTTTATTTAATTCACCTTTTTTTTTTTTTACCAGTATATGCTAACCTTTAGCCTTGCAGGAGTGGAACAAACTGTCACAGATGATTTTGTTTTACATTGCAAGAATTAAGTAACTGAATGACACCAGAGGGGAGGAAGTGTATATGACTCTAGCTTTCAAGAGATGTGGCCCTCTTTTGGCAGAAGACCCTTCCGGATTTAATGTCATCCTCATCGTACACTTCTGTAGTGATGTACGAAGAGACAAAATTTCCTCTATCCATGTCCTCTACTTAGAGAGTTTTACAATTCAGTAGTGAAGGCAATCAAAGAGAGGAAAATTGTGGTGCTGAATCCTTGAGGGATAAAGATTTTAATGAAAGGAAAAAAAAAAGTAAATTCTGCCTTCAAAAGGCAAAAGGGTTAAAGCAGAAAAAGGAAATTGCTGGGAACTTTCTCCCRGGAGCTGGGAGAAAATTATCCTAAACAGCTCCACAGAGATTAAAAATAACTTCCAATTTACTTCTCTTATATGCCTATGGTAAAGGTTATTGAATGTGCTATGTTAGGTGTATCTCTTTGGAATTCCAGAAAGGAAAGGATAAAGTCTTTTCAATGCTTTGAAATTTTTTGTATTTTATTTTAATATATTTTATTTTAATTTTTCCCGATAGAGCTGAACCACCTCAATGTTATGTCACCATATTCATTGGGTAAATACACAGAGCTGTTGTGATTATACTCAAACAGAGCTTGTAAATTAAGGAAATTCAGAATTAAAGTATGCATATGAGAAATCTCAATATTGTGATGTAGAAAAGAACACTACGGCACTGCACATGAGACACCAGAGACTTCAATAGTCATTTAATTATGATGAATGCATTGGTTCTTAGAAAATTTTTAAAATTTGGGTTTTGACTTTCCTACATTCACACTTACCCCATCATGTGAAGTGTAACTTTTATCCAGTAAAAATCCTCTTTTTGCTACCGTTGGTAACATTTTATTTAAAATGCAAAAGCTGTGTAAGACATATCTGCTTTGGTATTTGAAAAGAGACTTACTTTTCCCTTTTCTCTTACCTTTTTTGCCCCCCTCCCTCTACTCCCTGGTGGAACTTTTTAAAGGAAAAACATTCCTGTTTTAATCTCCCATTCAAAGTGGTTTTTTTATCCCAAGTTTTGTTTGTTTATTTAGTCAATAACTGCTTTTGCTGATGTCACATAAAATTCTTTAAAAAAGAACTAGAACAAAACCCTCCAAAACTGCCCTAAAACTTCCAGATGGGATTTGAAATATAAATTGCAGTTTAAAAGTTCTCTTAGACACATATTAAACTCACTTCTGTTACTTTGTAATTATAAGCTATACATGTCTCTTGTTTAGGTAAAATGAAAACTTTCCGTTTTCATTTGCAACTCTGAAAAAAAGCCACTCAGTATACGTTTAAAGATATTTTTCTCTCAAATTATGTTTGGATGTTTATGTTGTGGCAGCATACCCTTTCTCTAAAGCATGATGATGGTAAAACAAGTGAAAAAACGATCGAATAATCACTGAGATGATTCATCCAAGGTGAAATGAACTTCCTAGAAACCAAATCATACAACTGATGTACCTATGTCCTACTATTTTTTTGTTAATGTTAAGTAGTAAGGTAATATCTTCAGCTTTAGTCAGGGAATTGTTTAGCCACAAGCTTTTATGCTCCAAATTTATAGGAAGAGGCAGCACACCYGATATATATTTAAGCAATTAAAATAATGTATTGTTCATATAATGGAAGGCTTCAGAATCTAATCATTCTTAGTCCAGACTGAAGTGTTACTGAACAAAGAAACACTAGTAATGTACTTCAAATTGTTATACTCACATTTAGTTTTTTGCATCTTTTCCTGATGAGCTCACCCTTCTCTGGGCTGTGAGGTTGGAGGTTTAAATCTAGCTGTGGAGTTTTAAAGTAAGTCATTGGCATCCAAAGACTTTCATCAGCAGGAGAAATGTGGTCTTGTTGATGATTCCTTCCTGCCTCTAGGATTCACAAGCGGTCATTTTTGTATGTTTGCCTGCACACTTTCACACATTATTTTCTTCTTTAATCTGAAGCTCCAGGTTACACCCAGATTTGCCATGAGTAGTGACTTCCAGTATGTTTGACATCAGTCTTGTGTTCTGCTTGTAACTCCTAAATGCATTTCTGTGCAGTTCCAGGTCTGCATTTCTTTAATTGACCAGGGCTGAGTTGTTTATAATTGTGTGGCCTCTGGTGCCAGACTGTGCCCATCTCTTACCATCCTGYGTCTGTACTTCTCAGTGCTCCATCCTGTGTCTCCCCTTCTTAAGGCTCCTGGTATCCAGATCTATATTTCTCTGCACTAGAACATCATGTAAGAGTCATAAATATCTCACTATACATGAAATAACTGCTTGCTACTGCTATCTGCATAAAATTATATTATGATTCTACAATTCTACAATACAAAGATAAACAAAATTAAAACAAATGAGCCATAGACACCTGCTCATTCAGAGAAACTACAGTTACAGGTAAAGCAAATAAAACAAAGTTGCAGGTGAGAAAGTCTGGCAAATCACAGTCCTGGAACCGTGTAACTTAAGTACAAAGCTTATGGCCTGTTAATAGCTTTGGCAATACTTTTTTACAGGCTGTGTTCTTACAAAATGGATAGTATACCTGTTCTTCTTCATACAGATCAACAACTGTTTCACAACATATATAGATCATTAGAGGACAAAGTGAATAAAAATAGCACTTGTAATAACACTGCAGAGGTACTGAAAGAAAGCAAAATATTTTTTTCTTCCTAATATTTTTGCTTTTGGAAACAGTAGAATTACGCTTGAAATTCTTACAAATGAGCCCAACCCGGATCTTATATGTTGTTCAAAAGGATAGGAATTTACAGAAARGAGTGTTCCTAGATGTCATCCTAGTGAATAGATCAATGCTGAATAATAATGACATAGCAGCACCATTTAGTAAAACATACTTAATATCCTTGTTCAATGAGTATTAAACAAATTATGTTTAGTTAAACAAGTTCTGGTAACTAAGCAGATTATGAAACAGTATTCTTTCTATAACTTCTAGTGAAATAAGGAAAAAACCTGTAGGATAAAGGGATCTTTTTATGAAAATTTTGAAATTGTAAGGATAAATGGAAGAAAATTTGAGCCATCACTGATGTAATAAAACTGTAGTGGTAATATGTAAATAAATCTTYTCTTGGGTTATCCAACAAATCAGTAAAAACAGACAAGCAGCTTTCTTTCTCAACATTCTCTCTAATTTGATGTGCTCAGAAGACAGGGTCTATAAGATATGCCTTGCTGTAGTGCACCGAAGCACACAGGAGAAAGAGCACCTAACAGAAAAGTTTTTTAAATCTAAGAAAACTGAAGAAGGTGATTTACATTTGTACTGATGATTCATGCTTAACCTTCGTGGTTTGCTTGCTTGCCATTTGCCAGCATCACTAACCCAAGGGTGCCAAAAATTACCATTGATCAATAGTTTGAAATTGCAGCACTTGAACTTTCACCTTTAATTCTGCTGTGCTGTAGTATGTGTTCAAACATCAGCCTTTTAGAATTATTCATTCTGGCTGCAGATAAGCATTGCATAGACATCTGCAGAATGTTAAACATACGTTTCTTTCTAGTATGGAAAAACAAGCCAGTTTCAGTATAGAAACATGGTGGGTCTCATATATTCTCAGTTTAAGCAGATGGTCTGGGGACATTKGTATCTCTGTGTGGTCAATTAAAATTTTCCTTCAAATCAGATAATACAAAACTTTTTTTTGACATAAGCATAGTTATGTATATGAGAGGTGGAATGAGTGTAATTTGATCCAGAGACTTTTGAAGTACATGCAAAAATTTAGAGTGACTCCAGTGGGCTCTGGAAAGGAGTCACCAGACCATGTTTTCAAAGAGTCTTTAAATCTTCAGAGATGCCAGACTTCTCTCTGCAGTTCTGAAATGTAATGCTGGGCTTTTGCAAATTCCTGCCTAATGTGTGAATAAGATCAGTGAATAACAAAGGACTTTGCATGGCTAAGGGAAAATCCTACTTTTTCAGTAAAGATAATTCTCAAAACAAACACCCTATGCAACCTTAATATTGTTATAAGAAGCAATGGTTGAAACATGAGGTGCACAGTGTCATAAAAGCAATGTTCACATTTTCATCTTTTAAGGATGTGGAAGAGGAAGAAAAACTCTCACTAACTTAAAGCAAATTTGGTCCTAGCGACATTGATTCTTCAACTTAATGTTTCCTGTTTAGTGTAGGCATTCTGTATGAGATTCACTTTAGTTGTCTAAGATTTGGCATCTGGTCAAGCTATTTAATTTATTTCTTGCTTTTTTCATTCAAAAAAGCGAGGCATCTCTAGCTGGTAATTTATCCCCACCCTATTCTAGGCACCTACACAGGACTCTCCCTCTATAAGTGTTTAACTTCTACTGACTCTGCAAATTGCTTAGATAACAAGATTAGACTGGACACCTCTGCATGGCTAGAAGTAGATAAAATGAAGAGCCACTTTTAATGACACTCCACCTTTAATATACATAGCTGTAGTAATTTCAGATGGAGTTCTGTAATATTCATGCATAATTTAAATTAACTGTGTACCTTTATTGCTAGAGAGGCACTAATATCTCTAGACTTTTTATTTTACCCAAGTGCTTGCTTATTAAAAGCAAAAGAAAAAATAATTAAGTTCTTTGCTTTCCTGTGGAGCTTAGTCTTCATGTATTACCTCTAGTCCAACACCAAGACATTCTCTGTGTGGTTGGCAGGCTTATTAGGAAGAGGAATTCCATGGATTCATAAAGAAATTTTAGAGAAATTTGTCATATCAAAAGTAGTGTCCTGCAATTTGAACTTTTTTTTTGTTCAYGAACTCAGTGTAATGTGCAAAAGGCCAGAGAAGGCAGAGCAAAATAGTAAATACTAGCCAGAACAAGAACGYAGGGAAAAAGTAATTACCAGTGCCAATCATAGGAGTCATTACTCTGATCCCACCTAGCCTGCAGCTTCACAGTGCTATCTGCTAATAGACGTCAGCTTGCATCTAAAGTATCAGTGCCTGGAAAGTTCCTATTTCAAAGGAAATAGCATCTCTCTAACAAGACTAGATATACCAGCTTTTATCATCAGCACTGCTACTACTGCCTGGCCAAAAGAAAAAGCAAATAGTTATGAGCATTTGAAGCTTATCCCACACCTTTCAGTGTTTATGGTAAAATATATAAATAGAAAGAACATAAGAGGGTAAGACTTAAAATTATTTGTTTCATCAGTCTGTCTGTCCTTTTTACTTCACTAGTACTCTTCTAAAACTATCTTTTTATCTGTTACAAGCATGTATTTAGTAACTATAAACAGTATTAATTATAAATGCTGTTCTAAAAAAAATCTTCCAGTGTGAGAAAGTATAAATATTAGGAAGATCTATTGATTTCTCTCTCTTTCTCTCCATATATATGTATACACATATAATTCTTCGTTTATACGTGCATGCAGATGTACCATATAAGGTATGCCACCCTTCAGTTTGAAACATGTTCCATGCATATTTATTTTAACAAAAGATAAGCATTTTTTCAGAGAATTATCTGAAGTTTTAATCCTTATCTTAAGACTTCCACCTTACTGAAAACCTTAAAATATTTTCCTTTTTTTTTTTGCTGGTGTATGGTTTTTTTTCTTCTTCTACTCACCATCCTGTTTCCTGGAGTTTGTTACATTCTGATAACTTTTTGATACTTTCCTATGTATCTGGCACATTATAACACCTACAATAAAACCATATTCATCATTCCAGTCAAAGGCAATTACTTACACGTATACACAGTGCAATAAAAGCACCTAGTGACTATCTTCTTTTTCTAAAATTTTTTTAGTAATGAAGTTGTAGCAAACTTTTTGTCCTTAAAACAAAACCTCTGGTTGCAAGGGTATTAAGTAGTTGCTTCAGTGCTGTCCTAATGTAGAGAGAAAATGAGTTGTTTTAAAGAAGCACACCAGGTCAAAAAAAATTAAAGAAAAATTATATATATGTAGCTTTTTGTATATCTGTGAATACCATTTTTCAAGTGAGCAATCARCTGGATGTCAGGCTAACTCTCCATTCTATTCTATCTGATAGTATTCCCTCTCTCTTTCTTTAAGATAAAGCAGTTGGCACAGCACTTCATTCAGGAATATAAGTTACATTCAGGAATATAAGTTATAGTAGAACTTATAACCAGTAATTCTATATTTTATGACAAAGATATAAACATTTTTGTTCCCCTGTTACTGTATGCCTCTTGTATTTGTCTTATGCATACCCACATGAATCTAATTCTATATCTAGACAAAATATAACACAGTAGAAATAAGGATTACTGCCAAGAAAATGGTATTCACATCCTGGGGGACAGTGTGACACCTGGAAATATTGCCCCAGTCAGAAACTGTGGCTCATAATGAATATTTTGTATGAAAGGTATTTGGAAATGTTTTCACTTCTATAATAACTGTGTGTGGACACTGTCTTGGGTTCAGCTAATTCGAGGAAGTGGTAAGGGTGAAGTACACACACCTGCTGTAAGTCAGCCAAATAGCTTCCCTTCTGTGTCATTATGAGAACAGGAAGGGAGAGAGAGAAAAAGAGTGAAGGAGACCTCCAATATTGTCTCTGTTGTGTCAACTACTGCTATGTTAGACCGAATGGCTGACTTTTAGACAGCTAAACATGAGAAGCAGCCCCCTCTGAACTTGTAGCTCTCTGGATGAAGCTGAGGGAAGGAGGAGGTGATGTCAGTCTGTGCCTGGGAGGGATAGATGCCTCTCTTTGAAAGCATTTCTCTTCTGTGGGAGTGCAGCCAGATATCTGTGTCTGCATCCACAGTGGTGGGGGACCATGAGATTAAAGTGAAGTCTACAAAGTGTTGGTGTTTTGTCCCAGAGAAGCACTAGAGATGCTGAAATTGTGCTGGTGTCTCGGGGGTCAGTGCTAATTAGTCTCCACTGAGGCTTGTCTCCCACTCCAGCTCTTGTGTTACTGTAGTCTTCTACACTTATCAATGTAATTACTTAATTGCTGATGTGAAAAGGAGCCAAAATTAAAATGCTGGTAAAGATAATTTTTGTCATATCGTTTCTCAGTATTTGAAACTAGTGTAGGTTTATGTTATTCTTGTAAAAATGTCTCCTGATGTAGTGTTCACAATATAAAATATGCATTGTTTAAAGATCACACTATAGGTATAACTCTATGAGAATTACATATTATTGTTTGACTGTTACATATTGTTGTAAATATATGGCTATTCTATCATAGAGTACAATATTTTATTAATGACAGGTACCTACAGGTGTGGTAAAATTAAAAATCATTAATTCTCTTGATTGCTTCTCAAACCTTCTAAACTGTCAAGAAATAGTCTTAAGACATACTTTTAGTGGCCAGTTTTCTGACTGACTGTGATTTTCAAAGTCTTTTATGTCTCACAGCAGTTATAACTAGACATAAATTTTTGGAATTTTAAGACTGAGTGCAATCCATGATTGTAAAATTAAGTGAAGAAAGATGGCAGATTATTTTGTGTATAAGAAACTACATATTATTTGTTGCTATATTTTAGTCACTATGTCCCACAAAGCTGGAAACATCATAGATCTGCATTCTGGAAGTTTACTCTGTATTTGGACTTTGGCGACTTTCTTACATTTTCCTCTATTTCTTTTCTCCATTTATATACTTTTTTCCCCTCTAAATAATATACACTAAACATTAAATAAAAAAATTCCAGCATGAATTTTCTTTGTCAATTTATGTAAAACGATGCTGCTATTTACAAATCATGTAAAGGCTATTTGAAATGACATAATATTTTGAAGTATGTCTCCCCCCTTTTTTAATATTTATAAAGACAATAGTATTTCACAGCCATTCCTTAATAAATGTTTACATAATGTCTGTTTGTCTTATTTAGACTCTCTTCCCAGCTCCCAGGTATAAGTGGGTTCCTAGTCTGATCAGTTTGTAACTCAACTTAAATGCATCACTAATTTGGGTATCATTTGGTAGAGAAATTGGCATACCATAACTTCAATAATCTTCTGAAAAGAACAGGCAGCCTTGAACCTGATTTAAAAAAAAAATACAAATATCTTTCCATTTAGAAAGGTTTTTTATTCTTCTTGAATATCATATTTGTGTTTTTCTTTTTTTTCCCCAGCTGTCTGTTTTCTTTGGGTGTTATTTTAAACTGTGGATTTATTTTCTTTGTTCCACCACATGTTTTGTTTTTTCTCTTTTTGTGCCTGTACACTTATTCATGCTTCTTCTTTCTGAAACCCTTTCACCTCTATCGCCCCCTGAGACTGGCTGGTAAGTAAAAAGAAGTTTATCGACAGCACATGTGATACCTTTTGACTTCCTTAAGAGTCTCTTGCCTCTTAGGTTTCAGTCTAGCTTTTATGGTGGAAGCCCATCCTAAGATTCACTTGGATTATCCACTCTATATTTTCACATTTGCTATGGTTACTGTATGTTCAGGTTAGGTGAATAAGGAATTGCAGCTCTAGATTTGTAGAAGCAGTGGCCAGTGATTGAATACATTTACACACACACACAAACCTACACCCACACAGAACCTATCCCACCCCTCTTCTGTTTTTTTAAATACTGTTTATTTTAAGATAAAAATAATTAGCAGTGCTTGGCATGCCTAGATTCCCAAGCCTCTCTTTATCTTTATTGTTCACATGGAACTTAACATCTGCAAGGGTCTGCCAGCTCTAAGATGTGGATGTCGTAATAATTTAAAAAATTTTAACAATTAAAAAAAACTAGTTTTATTTCAGTAAGAATTTTTAACTAGATATATGTTCCCTTTCAGCGTTCCTCCTTCCCAGATAACATTTCAAATATTTGTTAGACCTTTGACATATCATTTCCATATGCTGGAGAAAAAGATGCTCAGGTTGGAGGAGAAAATAATCCCAAAGAAAATTATTTGCATCATTGTTCTGCAAGTGTTGCTCAGGATACCCTTCACTATGAGACCCGTTTTTGTCTGTTTTTTAGTTTGGTTGGCTWGTTCATTTGTTTGAGGTTATTTTCCTTAGAAAGTTTACTAGAAATTCCTAAAGGCCATTTCATTAATTAACCAAAAATAAAACAAGCCTGCAGTTCACATATGACAACTCTGTCTTCATTCTGACATGTATTTAGCCATACTTTGCTTCATTTTCTTATAATTTAAATCTCTTTCACGGCCTTGCTAGCTAATATTTTTCTCTTTGCAGATGTAGAGTCACATTTCCTGTGGCACCTGACTTCTCTGGTCTCCAGGTCCCTCTTAATCCCATCATATTCAGGGGTGGTGCCTACTCTTCTTTCCAGGCCTCTCTCTATAAAGAGAGGCAAAAAGCAGTGCTGAAACACGGCTTAGAGAACCTTTCTGAATGAGATAAGCAACGGCTGTTGCATTACTCCACCATTTTTTTTTTAAAGGTTACCTCTGCTGGAGAGCTCAGAGGCTGACTAGAAAATATTGAAAGGAGTAATGATTCTGTCAGAGTATGTCTGGTGTAAGGAGGTAGTGCAAACAAAGGACTCGCTTACGCATATTTTATCTAACCCAGTGGTAATACCCTTCCTGACCTAATCAAATCCAGAACTCACACTAAATTACTCTGTAAAGAACACGATTTGAGGAAAAATTTTGGGATAGTCTATTAAGCTGTTTTATAACCTTTACAAATCATGTGCATGTTCATTATTTTAAGAAAAAAAAGTGTGGGAAAATATGTTGCAATTACTTGCAATTGGCAATTTAGAAGCCRCCAACCTAGTGTGAATTCGTTTGGCTGTAGTGCAAGGCCTTGACATTTTTATATACCAAATCAGCACTTTGGCAAGTGAATTTAGTGTATCAATTTGCAGCTGCCTCCTTTCCTGAAACACTTAGTGGTAGGATATTATGGCAGCATTCCTACAAGTCTCACCAAAGGGATGATGTTGTCAGTGCATGCAAGTTTCCATTCCCTTTTGACAGGTAAGAAAGAAATTATTAACATTTTTAACCATGTCCGAAGATATAGCTTCAATTTATTCTTATTTCTATAATTTGTTATTCTGGATTTTTTTTTCCTTTCACAAGTTTATTCYGATTTTGTTTAGCGATTTGTTTTTTCACCGATGAAGTCGCCAATGATATTGGATGTTCTAGATGCAGATTTAAATCTGTTCAGAACACTTTAGATTCACACACTTTGTCCTATTTCTATCAAAGTGTGGTTATGCATATGAGAGGCTAATCTGTCCATGTTTCTATTCATGGTAGCCTCCAGGAAACTTCCTTTACTGGAATGAAGATATTTCAAGAGAGAAATTGGAAGCTTGTGACCCATATGGCATTCCTATCAAGTTAAAAGCCCAAATACACTTASCAGCTGATGTTACAAGAAAAGACTGTAGCAAAAATCTTCACAGTGAAGAAGAACATGAACTGTTTCCATGCTTGCTGTTGTTTTGCACTGAAAATCTGATTAAAGTGTTCCTAGATGCTGAAAGGAGTGCTTCAATTCTGATAACTGCAGGCATGCACATACATTTCCTGCTGTTGCTATAAAGAAAATCCTTGCTTTATTTTTCTGTTTATTTGCTAGAGTGAGATTTTCTACATTTTCAACTTTTGTCTTACTGTCTTCCCAGAAATGAAACAGTAAAAGAAATGGCAAACAACAAGTACGGTTCTCTGGGGTAGGTTTTAGGGCTTACAGTAGCGAATATACATGTAGACATGCTGCCACTGGTATATCCAGGAGTTGCCAGAACAAGATCCCTAGTGTTACAATCCATTTGTCATATGTAGCCACTTCAGCTTATGCAGGACCTCTGTAAATCTAGTATACTGCCCAGCATTTATCTGTTCAGCAATTTCTTAAACAATTTGATGGCTTGCCTCCCAGTCTGTCAGGAAAAACATTGTCACAAAATGTATCAATCCCCACTACTGTTTAAGAAAGTCGTGAGCTTTTCATATGAGCTCTGCACTCTAATTCAGATTTTTCAGCAGATGTGGTTAGATGTAAATGTATCTGTGCTCTGTGATGGCACAAAATGCAGGCATTTCTCTGTTGCAAAGCTTAAAATTATTGATTCCATAGCAGCTGGGAAAAAGGTCATGACAAAAACTTCAGGGCTAGAAATTCACTTAAAAACAACTTGAAGCACTATAATCACTGAAACTCAAGTAGTTATTTTCAGTTGGGACCCTCTCTATGCATGTTCCAATAATGATGGTACTCAGTTAGTTACCTAATTTAAGGGTGCCACAAATCTATAAGCATAACAACTATTCACTGCCATTGCCACATGAGAGCCATGGAGTGTCTTGACACCCACACAAGTTAGTCTTGATGCTAGTTGTGGCCAGGTCTATACATTTTATTTAATATGGTGTTCCAGGAAACCACTGAAACTTCATTGACTCATGAACTTACTCTGTTAAGTTCCAATGGAATGTGGTAAGAATATCATTGGGTAGTCTACAGTAGCACATTTGTAGCATCTTTTAACATGGAAGTAGTGTGAGTTAGGAATCAAATAACATGGCTTTCACCTCCGTCTCTTTTCTTCTCAAACTTCTTCCTGATGTTTTTCTATCATGGTCTTCTCAATGGGTACAAATATGGAATAATAGTTCGGTGACCCATTTTTCACAGTAATCTCCGTCATGGGAGAATAAATTCCTTCTGCTTTGTTAGTGGATGTTTTTATAGGCATTAAAATGGAGTTTTGATGTCCAGGTTAGAAAGGGAATGCATGGAAAGCATAAAAAGTTTTATTCTCCTAATTCAGTGGTTATAATGCATAAATCCCAAGACAACAACAGCTGCTTCTTGAGGGATCAGTGAACTGAAATAACTTAGGAACCTCACTTTTGTGGAATAGCAGAAAGGATGTTTTTCTATGGGTATTACTAAAATCTGCCCATGGCAAGCCAAATTTATTTATATGAATGAGAACCTGTCTACTTCAAGTTGGTTATCCCAGTTAGGAAATATTTGGTGTTTCTCATGGCATGTTTGTTTTATCTAACTTTTTATATTTTGAGAAAAAAAAATTGATTACTTTACATTCATGTACTGATGAAAATTCAAAGTTTATTTGAAAGGATGGAAGCATCCTCAAAGATGCAGACTTTCTTTCTGGGTTATGCTGTATGTTTGCATAATATTTGGATTTGGAATTGAGAAAGTCATAATGCTGAAGTGATGATGTGAAGAGCACTTAAGATTTCCTCTTTGCTTTGCGACTTTCTAAAAAATAATGAACAAAGAAATCAAAGAGTGACTGCAAAAATTCAGAAACACACTTAACAGGGAGGGTTTTTTTAAACTTGTGTAAAGAAGATGCAGTAGTTATGCCACCTTTCATTGTAAACCTGAACTTTATGTGCAAGAATGCTTAAGCATAGTGGAAYCAATGTATGTTCCTTAGGATATCCTGAAATGACATACAGAAGAAGCCAGAAAGATGAACATGTGAAATGGAATCAGGTAAACTATTGCCTTGACAGGCTAATAGGATATTGCAAGAGTATTTTAAAATGGAAATGGGACCTGCTCTTAATTCCTCTTTCCTGTATAGGAAAGGAGAAGTGGAAACAAGAAGATATTCTTTTCCATATGGCTCCTGATAGGGATAAATGATATTGTATATTGGATACAAAGTAATACCTGTTTTACGTGGAGATTATGGTGATTTCTCGGATGCTCAGAAAATGTATCTAAAATACAGTAGCATAACATAAGCCTTTTCTCCATTTTAGAACACATCTATACATTTCTAAAGCTCTGCATGCTGCTCACAAGTTCTTTAGAACACAAACTGTCATTGGTCTCAGACTGAAAATTTTATTAATTCTTAGCAGCTTGGAACAAAAATGTGTGGAATGTGTGGCTTGGTTTTGGTTTTGTTTTGGTTTGGGTTTTTTGTTTGTGGGTTTGATTTTTTTTGTGAGGTTTTTTTGTTGGTTGGTTGGGTTTTGTTAGTGGTTTGGGGGTTTTGTTTCTGTTTTTTTTTGTTTGGTTGGTTTTTTGTTTGGKTTTTTTTTTGTTTTGTGTTGTTTTTGGTTGTTGTTTTTTTTTCCCTCTGGCATTCTGAATTTCTAGAATTCTACCTGTCTTATAAAACCACTGTTTCCAAAAGTGCTTGCAAGGAAACGTGTATCACAGTCTGTCCCCCAGAGACCAAATATGTATTTTTTCACAGAAAGCCTGAGAAGTCTTCTGACCAACTTTGGAGATGTTATAAAGAAACAAGCTGGGCATATTCCACTACTAAGTACAGTCTTGTCTACATATTTGTTGATAGCTCTAATACCTCAGAAAAACCTGAGAAACAGATAAAATTTAAGTATATAATGTGCAAGATCAAATGCCTGTGAACAAATAACAAAACAAAAAAATAACCTACCCCTAAACCAAAAAACCTGAAAACCAAAAATATGTAACTGTGGATGCATCAGTAGAATATGATAGAGAAGGACRACTAATATTGTGTTGTCACTATAAAGCTGCCACAAAAAAGGGAAATGTAATGTGAAGAGTTACCAGGCAAATATTTCTTGGTGAAATCATCAATGGTTTTGCAGGAAGGACTGATAAGAGCTCACCTGAACTACTCTTTACATGACAGATAGTAAATGTTTTAAAAATGTGAAAGTCAATCTTCAGAAAGTGTGCAAAATTAATTTCAGAAGACCATTTCAAAGTGCTGTCTCAAAGCGGAATGAAAACTCATATGATGCAGCAATAGGAAAATGAGCCTAAGTGTAATTGTTCTCTACTAACTGGGAACAGTGGCTGGAGATAGAGTTCAACACTGTAGAACAACGCTGCTGTAAAAAAATATAAGCTTAAAATAAATTAATTTAGCATATATATAAACTTATGAGTATTAATCTTCAGAGGGTTTTAGAAGTTTGACAAGTTTCTAAGTAACACTTGTTTATTGTATAAAAGATTTTATTTGGAGCTTTAATATGCAAATAGAAGCGATGGTATCTGATGATCTGCAATTACAGTTCATAACTGTGAATTTCTACTAACTTTTTTTAAAGGTTCTTGAACATTCCCAGAAATGTCATTATCCAACATTAAAATGTAATGGCATGCATAGTTAACCAAATGTTCATACTGGTACAATTTTATAAGTATACATTCTAGTCTATATAAGACACATTCAAATTAAATTCTGATAAGACTTCTCTTCAATTAATTTTATTTCTGTTCCAGGTGTAATTCCAGCATTTTACCTGGAACTTCCTATGCTGTCTCTGTGATGTTCCTTCAGAGCTCATAGAGCTCTTCCTGTATCACTCAGAACATCTGTCCTTGTGAGGGCAGGTCTGACACCTGCACAGGTGATAAAGCTTGGCCAGATGTTTAGCCAACTTTTATAAAGTTCAGTAAAGTGTTGATAAAGAATTAGTCCCCTTTTCTTCTGCTCTATTCAAGCTAATTTTGAAACCAATAGTCAGGGATTTCAAAATTCTTCTCAAAGGGTGTGGATGTTATTTCATGCTCTTTTTGTTTCTTAATGCAAAAGAAGTAGGAAAACATGAAGGTAGCTTGTTTAACATCACACAGCAGATCCATAGGAAAGTTGTGAATAGTTAGCAGGAGTACTAGTCTGGCACTCGAGTCTTCAGACTGCACTGTCTTTAACAGTTTGAGTTCATACATTATGTATACTTACTTACAAAATGACAGTATTCTGYAATACTGAAGAATTAAATCAGGCAACTTCCTGCATTTTGCAAAGATCAATTAGAAGCAGGGATTTTGCCAGAGCCTAGAGATGTTTTTCTTTCCTGAAATACTAAACCAAGAATTTCTTGTAGAGTTATTCTGGTGTGCAAAAGGACAGACTAGGCTACAAAATCTCCCCTAAAACTCAGATTTGCAACATCTAAATTGCAATTTGTTGATTCTTTTTTTTTGTTAGTGGTAAATGTATGAAAAATTCGCAGCTTAATGTTTCAGTAACATCAAAGAACAATGATACATAAGTAATATAAGATAATCAATAAACCTTGTGAGATAATAAAAATTATATTAATGAAATAAGAAGGAATTGAGGTACATTCTCATGCTTAAATGACATTTCAGTGTTTTTTGAAGTGCATCTCAAAGATGCCTTGAGACAATAATATGCACTAAATGACCACTCARAAGTTCTTTAAATACACCATAGGAAAAAATATAATATATATGTATTTATTACATGTTATAAGTAGTAATGCAAGAAGTAATGCAAGTAATCCAAGAAGGATTATTCTGAGTTTCAAATGAACTATTTGGCCTGATAAAATACTTGGGGATTTTTTTCTTCTGAAGAGCTGAAGAAAAACATTATTTATATTTCAGAATGGAAACAAAATAAAAATAGCTGTTTCTTAAACAATAAAAATCCAATTCTTCTCTAAACTCACATTTCAGTGTATCGTGCATTTTTCCACTGGAAGATAATATATTTTAGATCATTCAGGAGAAAGAATCATTTAAAGAGCCTAAATGAAAAATTTACCTAGTAATTATTGCCAAAGCTGCATACAGGGCTCAGAATTAAAGAGAGATTTTGAAACATTAGTAACCTTACATAAATCTTGAAAGTGGTTAGATTTATTTTTGTTATCTTTTCATAAAAACAACAACAAAACTAAATTGACCTTGACAAGAAGTGAACATTAAAAATATTCACACAGTTCACTGTGTTCTGAGTAAAGAAGAAACATCACTGGTTCTCCCACTACCATTTTTTATTTTGTTTTACTGCACTTCATCGCAGTGTTTAAAAGGAGAGGCTTTTATATTGTAAGAGAAGGCAATGGTTTATAGCTTACTTTTACTGCTATTAAGATTAATCTATCACTTGTTCTGTCGATTGTATTTGACAAGAAGCTTCTTACACTTGAATTTTATCATGTGGTGACAGATAATTCTGCTTGTTTGTGCAATTTCCTGCTTTGCAGAGGCTTCACTATGAAGTGTCTCATTATTAATCACCAGCATTAGATATGATTTTTGTATGATATAGGCTTAAAAAAGGGAAAGAAACTTCCAGCAATAACCAAACCTGTTGATGAATGTGGAAAGGATGAAAGGAAAAATATCTTCTTAACATCACAYTGAAATTGTGGCAACAATTATTTCCCAAGGAGACAGGAAAGCGCAATTTTTTGGAAGCAGAAATATACTGTAAATAAAATACCTACTTTTCAGATTTCTTGACTTGTGCTCCCATCAAAATTGTGGAGATAATACACATGACACATTAGGTACATTTTAAGCACCACAAAGAAGCACATCTGAAAATACTACTGTTTTTGTGGAAAATATTTATGGATCCATGTGGCAAAGCAATTAATTATTGTTGGTGTGCTTAATTCTAAGGAATGCAGATGTGTTTGGATTTGTGGAATTCTTTTTTTAGAGCCAAGTGTCCCAAAATATCTTTGCAGGGAATCTACACTAAATCCACAGGGCCTATTGTCATTCCTCCAGTGGACCTCAGCCTTGCTTTGATCAGTCATTCAGGAGTGAGAGCCATCTCSGCGCCCATTCAATTTTTTTGTTAATTTGCTAGCAATATTGTCACAGAGACTGGCTGTAACCATACTTTTTTCCCTCCTACTTTGACAAACAAATAAAGGGTTTGTGCWTTATCTCTTTAAGTGTAAAGAACACTACAATCTAGGAAAAATGGCTTGCATCCCACTCTTTTGTCATGAGTAGCTAGACAGAGTAATAAAGGAAAGGCTTTATGCAGGGAAAACTCCCAAAATTATTATGTTACTGGTTTTGCTTTAAAAGAAAACTTTTTAAAATGAAAACTATTTTSTTAAGGATGGCTTTAAAACACTGCTATATTTTTAAAAGAAAGATTAATATCGAAAATGTTTCATTCATGTTCTGGACCTAACTTGGGAGATAATCCATTTATTATATTCAAAAGAATTTAAATTGATTACAGTGTGAATGCCACTCCTCTGGTATATGAAGATGTGCAACAYTTATGTGAAATATTAGAAAAAATCCATTCTTCTATCAATGTATCTGCAAGGAAGAGTTTGCTGTTGTCACACTATTCAACCATTCTCTGTGACTTTGGAGTGGCTTAGCTGAGAGAGGTTTTCATTTTTGCATACAGAAAGGTTGAGAAAGGAGAGTAGAGCTCAAAGGGACATCAAAGAACATAGGTTTGCACGGAGGCAGTAGGCGTTTGGTTTGGGAGCCCAGTCAACCTGCACGCTCCCCAGAGAGGTTGTAGAGTCCYAAGAAATTAGTGAAACAACTTGTCAAGGTTAATTTACAGATAAATTTCCTATCTCAAGCACAAAAGTTAATCTACAGAGAAATTCCTTGCTGCTCTGTTGCAAAATCGGGCTGATTTCTCTTTTTTCTCTCTCTTTTTTTTTTTATAAGTGACTTTACAGCTTGTAACAAAATCAATACAGAAATATTCACACATTTTCCATTAAATGACATCWAGGACCTAGTCTATCTCATTTATTGCATGCTGCTTCTGGATGTACACAGTACATGCAAGGATGTCTTAGTCACTAAACACGAATACAAGAGCATTGTCATTATAATTATACATATCCCTATAGAAGAATTGCTTTGATAGACCAGACTTGACACTGATTTGACACTGAGTGAACATAGATCACAGACTGGTTTACAAAACGTTGCAATACTATGAACTGTCATAATGCAATAGTGAATTACACCTGCTGTAAGACTTTGGTTATAGAAAAAGTAGAAAGGTATAGATCTACATCATTTCATGTGCACACATCTATATGAAAAGAATATTGAATAATTCCTATTTTTATCATAAAAGATTTCCTATTTATTGAAATAATAGCTTGCCATTGTCATGTCTAGATGCTTACCAAGAAAATGAAAGAATTTTATGACTCCCATAAATTGGTTTGAAAATCTCTACTGTCATATGCAATGATAAGCATAGGGTTGTGTGAAATATCACTACTAGGACCCTTTTCATTTTTCGGATATGGAGCATTAACTGGAATTTAAGATACAGTACCATGACATTCTGTTCAAGCTTCTTAGACAAATTTTTCTAGTGGTTGCAAGGGAATTATTTTGATGACATACACTATAGTAACTTGTTAATCTACTGGAAAATACCTGAGAAGATTTTTTGGGTTTATATAAGGTAGCATGACATGGCATGTCAGCACATCTGATCTAAAATCTGAACAGCATCACACTTTTTAGCAGCTTGAATAACCTTTCTGAGCTGAGATAGCATCATTCGGAAGGGTGAATAAGAAKTGTAAGATCTTTCAGAAAACAACTTCTGCTGAGATTTAGCACCCACGGTCAGCTACAACTCATGGATTTGTACAAGCGTCACTCTTTCTGCCACAGTGCAACAACCATGTCTTGAAATATGCTGATTATAATTTTATTGTATATTCTGATATTACCTCCAAGGGATAAAAGAAGCAGGTGGAATGAAGAACACAAGAAGGCAAGAGCACAAATTTGTAAAATAATTTCCTCTCCTAATTTATGTAAGATTCTCYGTAAAATGTGCACTCTATAGTTAGAAAAGCCACTACTCAGCCACTCAGCCACTGCTCTGACTTTTTTTTTAGTTCTAAATATTTTCTGCTCTCTGGACTAACAAGGCCCTCTTGTAGTAAACACCAGATTATCATCTCCTAATGCCCCCATAAGATAATGTGGGCAAATGTGAAGAAATGGACATGGAGCATACAACAAAACTATGTGCCCCTTGTGCCTCTTTAAAAATATCAGATCAAAAAGACCTGAGTGAGTACCAAAGGATATCCAATGTTTATTTCCATCACCAAATTATTCCATGGTTATCTTCAGTACATCCATGACCACTCCTTAACAGGTCTTTGCTCCTGTCCTCTAGATAAAGGGCCCATAAGGCACATCTATGAGCTAAGCCTAAAGCCCTAGAGATGTGAAGATACTCTCTAAAACTGGGATGTAATTTGTAGCTCTAAGATTGAGAGGCAAATCTTTGTTTCAATAATTCAATGGATAAACTGCTAGTTGCAGGTTTGCTCCAAGTTAAGATCTTGGGACAGGCTGCTCCTTTGTAAATACAACTACAAACTGCTGAGGTGTTTTAAGATACTGAAATAAATTGAATTCTTTCATGAACAATGCTGGGAGATTTAATTTTTTTACTAACCTTTTATATTCAGATCAATCTACAGTCTACACAAATCAAGTTAATAATTATAGGTATGGCATGAAGATTTCCTCAGGTTTTTCTTCTCTTCCATTTTGTGCCTTTGGTTTATTCCTGTTGACCATTTTTAGCTTTTTTGAATGCAGACCCAGGAATATCTGCTCAGACAGAACTTGGGAAATGTGTATAATTCATAAATTTTGTCTAGAACAGTGTCCGACTCATAGCATTTTAAAAAAAATTGTGTCTCAGAGAAGAGCTGCTGCGAGACATGGAAAGCTGATGCTGACCCTATTTCCAGATAACAATGGTAATGACACCTAACGACCTTCCTAGGATAATAAGTTTGTATTGATTTTTCAGACAATATATTTCACATAAATACTTCTGTTTATAAGATGATAGTGGACAACTTGTGTAATGACATTTTATGCATCATTACAATTTCACAAAGCTTAACATGTTTGTTATTTTTGGAAACCAACTAATGCCATCAGATATTCACAAAGTGGGTCACAAGTTAATTAATAGTTTCAAGAAGTGGCAAATTTAATTAACGCTAAGGATTTTTTTCCCTGTAAATTCAGTTATGTGACTGGAGTTCTGTAGTTAGAGAGATGAATGTAAGAAATGTATGTATAGCCCAAGAGCAAAGCAGAACATTATTGCACACCTTGCTWAACAGTGGCCTATTAAATAATTTTCAAATGGAGATGGAATTAAGAGGCACAGTACATTAAAGATAGACTTAATTATCAATGTTTTAAAATGTAACTTTAATAAATGAGTTCAGTGGCAACTTGAGCCATAAAGAAGAATGGAATCTGCTTTCCAGAAACACAGAGACAAGAGAAAAAACATGCCTTACCCTGCATTATATGCTATGTCATAGGGCTGAAGTGTCTTAGGTGTAGATTTGCAGACTTTCATTCTGCCTAAAATGTAAAGACGATTTTTTTTGTAGTCTTGCAAGAAGGGTCACGAGAGATCTAAGTGGGATTTAAACAGCATTTCTCCATTGTCTTAACAGTGGAATTTTTTTCAGCAATGTCACACATTCAAATAGATGAAAAAGTATAGAGTGGTTATTTTAATACTCCTAGTAAATAAAGATGCAAAACTCAAATTTTAGGATTTGAAACCGTGGAGTTTTCTACTTAAAACTGACCCTTCTCAAATGGATATCATTTACCTTGCATGGGCTTCTTGCCTATAAATTATGGCTGCATGCACAGTCAGATGGAAAGCAAATTCTTTTAAGCTATCTAGTACAGTGTATGTTGTCTTTTTCTTCTGTATTTTAACCTCTGATACACATAATCAAAGTAGCACTTTGAAGACATGCATTAAATGATTTAATGTAAAATTTAATGATTTAATACAGCATTGCATTTCTTGTCAGAGACACAGCAGGGAGCCTCTTTAGCATAACACGACAAAAAGGATAATAATGCTAATGAGAGTAGAGGTGTGGGAAGAGTTAAAAAGAATGGCTTTACTTTTCTACAAGTTAAAATTTGGCAGAAAGATATGGGAGGTTAAATAAGTCTGTACTATTGGGAAGCTGTAAGGGACTGACAGGAATGGACAATAGTAGGTCAGAAGCCAAATCAACCATGAATTATCATCATACTATCCATAACACATGGATTCTTGATCTCATGTTTCTAAAAGTCCTGATGCAAATTTTTATGATTACTTCTTTAGATCTAGTTCAGACAATCCACGGACAGATGCTGCAACCAGAAATGTTAGATTCCAGTTGTGGTCATCAAAATGAAAATGGCAATGAGTTCTTTAGGACTCAAAACCTGAACTAGAGTCTGGAGGAGAGATGCAGATTACCAYTCAAATGAGATGGGTAAGGTTGTTATGTACTTGATACAAATTAATTAATAAAGGATAAAGTCTTGATCCATTTTTATACTAAAAAATTTATCATACATCAAATGAATCTATATGTATACAGTTTTAGATCCCTAACAACGGGGAGTAAAGTGTGGCAATTTAATAATGAAAATGGATAAAACAACATTAGTACTACAGCTTCTTAAATGCATTAGCTTGCATTGCTGCATGCAAAATATGTACAAATGAATAGTTATTGGATATCAGACAAAGTTAAGCTGCAGTAACTTGCTCAGAAGTTTAAGCCCTGGAATTTGCAAGTGGTTCCAAGGGTGAAGGGTGGTGTCAATACATTAAAGACATGAGTTAAAAGGGAAACTGCAGAAAAAGGGTAATGGCCTAATGGCAATGACAGGTCATGAGACTGAATGAACAAGGGGTAGGTCATTGGAAATAAAGCCTGTGTCAAATCCYGTGTCTTGGTAGGAAGAATTGATTCCCAATTAAAGAAGAGTTAGAGGCAGAATTTGAGTTGTAAAAGTCCTGTAAATTGATTGTGTTGATTGGGACAAAAGACAGCTCAAAAGTATCTATTTCTGGCCCACGTACAAGAATATTTCTGAAGTAAAATGTGACAGAGATTCCATTAGGTTCCAGAAGAAAGGAGTGTGCTATTAAATGATAAACAGATTATACTCAAAACTCCAGAAAAATGGCTACAGATCTTATAATARTATTTTGCATCTGGGGAAAAAAAAAGATTCAAAAGGTACTCAAATATTGCCATTATATCTGCTGGTGAAAACCTCATCTCTTTATCCAAAAGAACTGCCTCTGGACACACCTTCAAATAGGAGCTCTGCAGTTCCCCTGAGATGCCTGAAGGGAATTACAGGCAGGGAACTTTCTTCAGGGTGAAGTGAATTGTTATCAATCTTGCCACCTTGTCAAAGGCACTGAAAAGACCCTACAAAGTCATGCTGGTTATTATTTCACTGAAACACTTCTACTTGGAATGAAATTTTTTTCTGAAGTACAAACAAACTTGTACATGTACTTTTCTGCCCAAGCTATTAGTTAACCCTACATCAGCCAATGTGATTTCTCTTCTTCATACTTTGTGGAGGTATTTTACTCCCTGTGTGTTGATAGTTCTTATAATCCTGAAGCAGAAATGAACACAGATGTAGAAAGAAAGATAATTATCATAATTATTTACAATCTGTGTGTGTGAGCAGCTGATATGTTGCACTTTACAATTTTCCAGATGTTACGCCAGTTCTGCCAGAACTTAGTTGACAAATCCTTCTGCAAAATTAGGTCCAATAATACGAAATATATTGTTTGCAAAGCTTCCAAACTATTTTTTCTGTGTCTTTTCAGTCAGACTGCTACCACAGTCACCTTTTTACGGAATGCTGAGAATACTGAAAGGAGTTAGATGTTAGAATATATTTAATTTAACACAATCTATATGAGAAAAACCTTATGAATAAGGATAAGTTAAAGGCTCTGGTAAGATAGAAAGGCTTTGGAAAAAAATCATTCCTTCTACCACGTCCTTGAAAAGTTCTTGAAAATGGTTGCAACCATTTTGCAAWCACATCTGGATTTTTGAAAAATCACTTTTCTGCTAGTGTTAGTTAGGCCATATGTCTGCTCTCTGCCGTTTTTGGAGTCTTTCAGTCCAGGTTGTGCTGGAGAATTCTGKCTTGCCTGTTCTCAGCTTTCATTGCTTACAGGGAAAGAGCCAACTCTTCCAGGAGGGATCTTCTCCAGTTGAACCACATACCTTCAGAGAAGACAACTTTTCTTTTCCTGACCGGCTGACTATTTAAAAAGAACACAATCTACAGAAATAAAAGAATTTTTCTGTTGGCTGGCTGTACAAACCAGGGGGCTTAAAAAAGATAACTTAATTTCATTGACTGTSCTGTGAAATAAAAGTATGAGATTTTAATATCTTTCAGGATCTAAATGTCTTTCTTGGATTCATTTTCAATGGGTTAACAAAAGTTATTGAAGGAGAGTGAAAGACAGAGAGGTAGTCAAACTCTTGACTTAGAAGGAGTCTGGAACAGCAAAATGAAGACTGAAGTTTTAAGCTAACTTCATATTTATCTTCTATATCTTAAATATTTCTATTCATATCTGCAGTTACTGTCCTACTGCTAATGCTGCAACACATTTTATTCAGACTTTGCTGTGCTTAATTCTCTTTGGACTCATATATTACATATATAATTTTCCTATTATAAAATTATCATTAAAGATTTGCTGTGTTTAGTGAGAAAAAAATACTGATCTGTATATACACATACATTAGTTATCTTCTTCATTTGTACCCACCAGTTAGCCACATATAGCTACCACATAAATGTCTCAGTTTATATCTGAATCATTCAATTCCCTTTTTACAGAGAAGACTGCATGCATTCACAAGGAATAATTACTAGGTCTCCTTTTCTATATGAAAGCTGTATGAATTCTTTCTCTCAAACCATTGTACTGTGAATAATCAGGCCAGTTAGCTCACATAAATTACAAAAATGATTTTTTTCATTCTTTTTAGTGTAACTCAAACGGAGACTGCTAGTGCACTCTGTGATGGCCAGCCTCATCCATGAAGTTCTCAGTCTTTGAACATTTTCAGGGCATGGAAACTATCAGACGCTTAAAAAAGCTCTAGAAGCTCTACAATGACATCTGCCTTTTGTCCAGCTCTGCTATACCAAGAAGAGCCAAGTCTTCCTTTCAGGCGGTCTGGTACAGAATTCGTCTGACCCATCTCTGCAAACAAAATAAATGCTGGTTCTAAYGCCTCAAGTAAATTTGTCCAAGGAGGTAGAGAGAAAAAGTGAGAATGGACACACAGAAAGCTCTTGCGTTACTCTCACTTGACAGAACTTTGCTCTCTGCTTGCCCATGTCAGGGTCATGAAAACTTGGGGTTACTAAACAAAAACTAGAAAGAGATTTTAATACACATGCAATAATGACTAAATCCACTTTAAGTGCCAAGGCCTCTTTTGTAAAATGGATGTTTTGTTGCAAGAGTGTGTTTGCTAAGTGAGAAAAAAAAGTCCAATTACTGCATCTACCCAGTTCAGAACTTCAGAAATGTACTATGCTCCTCAGTAGGCTGGTGCTACTGTCTACTTTCTCAAGTCTTTGAAAGGAGGATGAAACAGGACAGACAGGTAAGTATTAATGACAAAGACTCAGAAATAAGATTGCAGTTGTGCTTCTGTTTGTAGAGGTATAGACCAAGATTCACTTAATCCCAGACATAAAAGATTTTTCCTGGCAAACTCTTAGATAATCCTTCAACCACATGTCAGCAGCAGAATAGTTTCAAATGGATAACTGCTTATCTAAACCTGCCATCAGCAGTGGCTTACTTGCCTGTTCTCATTATTTGTGTTCAAGGTGCTTTTTCTTTTACATAGAGCAGGAGGGAACATTAAAAACAAATAAATAAATAAAACAAGCGAAAATACCCCCCCAAAACCCACTGTGGATTATTTTCCCCTGAAACACGTAATAAAACTGAGCTGCTTTCACAAACTGTATTTCAGTCTACAGAGACCCTATCATCTCTTTCCGTGGGAAGGAGAGTTTGTGCTGTTCTCACCATCACACATTCAATTCTTCTGTGGACAGGGAATGTAATCTGTTCTTCTAGTCTTGTAGAAAAGGCTGTGAATGGCAAATCATGCAAGGTCAATCACCCTCTCCCTGGATGTCTATAGGGCATGAAGGTTGCAAGCTAGAGCTATTCATGCTCTGAGCTGAAATGGAATGAGTCCCCACATGACCGTTCTGGAAGCTATTAGTGCACGAGTCTTTCTAGTAAACTAGTAATTTGTAAATGATTTCCGAATCAGAGATGGTTTCTTTCTTCATGCCTGGGAATACTGACATGTCCCTGGGGACTGCAAAAGCCCAAGTATAACACTTATCTACTGCAGTGTTTCTCCCAAATGTGAACTTAAGGGTTCACCACGGTGAAACAAGATTAAGTCTCTTTTTCTGAACGTTGTTCCTTCAGTTAAAAAACTTGCTTTTGCTTGTTGAACTTTTAACTTTGAAGTGAAATCTCAGCTACATCTTGAAATACATTAGTTGAAAAAGTAACTTTATCTCATCTTTAAACAGGCAGAGTACCAATGGGCAATGCTTTAGTTCTTTTACCTCTATTTATGCCAGTTCTCTGATTTCACTTTCTTAGATGGAATTCTATTCAGTTCAACACTTCATTAAGATTCAATCTTACAGTTTTTTGTAATTTTGATTGTTCAAATCCTTTCCTCCCCCTACTCTCTATAAATAAAATATGTACTTTGGAGCATTTTAGCTGAAGTTAGGGAGCTAATTATGATATTTCTCTTTAAGGTAGGATTAGTCTCAGAACTTTACTTCTGTAACTTTGCCTTTTCTTACTTACTTACTGTACTACTGTACTATGTATTCACTCCTTAGGATATGAATGTATTAAAAATATTCAAATACCATAATAAATGCATGATTTAAGAAATGTGTCAGTGTTTCTTCAGGGAAAAATATGTATACTATTGTACCTTCTCAGTGCATGGCAAAAACCCAACAACCTGTAACACTGATGCTATTCCAGCCATCAGTACCATTCATTTTTTCTGCTTCACATGATGCATTGTCTCTCAAAATTTTTTGAGAAAATTTTTTTGTTTTTTCATTTATTATTTCCCTACATACAATCAACATTCTTATTGTTTTCTTACCTTCTAGGCATGGTGAATGTTTATCATTTGCTAATATGACGGCTTTCAACTTTGTATAAATTGATTTATCAAAGAAAAAAATAACCATGCTATTTACATACAATATCTTTTGTGCAATTCTTGTTTTGTTTTTCCCTCAGGATCTACTTCAGGGTTAGGAATTGTATAAGGTTTGTGTAATGAGAAATGGAAATATGCTGATTTAGTTCATAAATTATATGACAGTTACTTGATTCTTGGCAGCTTCATGAGGCAGTGTCACATCAAACCCAAAACATGCAACATAACTAGATTAAAAGCTGTATCCTTATACAAAACCACAGAAAATATGACAGACAAAGCATTTCAGAAAATGCAGTAGTATTTCTTGATTGTAGTTTGTGGGGATCTGTTATAAAAGCAAAGAAACATACCACAAGGTTGAATTTTGTGGACCTTTCAGGATATTATACGAAGTTCAGCGGTGTCTTCAGATTATTCAACTGGAGTGTCTGTGACAAGGACGTGCCTGTAAGGATTTGTCTTCAGAGTTCACCAACAAGTACAACATGAACCTTGCACACGTGCTGATCCAGCAATGCCAAGTATTGGTCTATGAAGAATTTGAGAGAATAGGCTATCACCACATGATTAACGTTTTCCTCCTTTTTGCACTGTTACTTATTTCCTTCTAAGTCAAAATTCAGTATTATATATGTCTTTGATTTCTATTTTTTAAATATCTCATTGGTGGTTTGATATATTAGGCCATGACACATTTGAAGGGAGTAAGAGGTAATGATAATTGTAGTCTTCAAGGACCACCATTCCTTAGTTCAATTCTTGCTTTTTCTTTTCAAGAATTATATAATTTTGTATTTCCCAAAGAAACAACAAAAAGATGTTAAAAATTAAATTGCTTCATTGTTCTTTCCAGCATTGCTTTGATAAGCTATTACAATAATATAAACATATTAATTGTCACTCTTTTGATCATTTTGGTACCAAGAAATTCGTCAAGAGATGACAGTGCCTCAGATATCCCAGAGGCTTGATTGCCTGTCATAAATTTCCTTACAGTAGCATTGCTATTGTAAAGATTGTGTCAGCAGTTTCGTTATAATGCCATTCTTCAAGAGGTGATAACTCAACTGTAAATGTTGCTATAAGCTCAGCAAAGTCGCAGTCGTCAAAGCCAGTTTATCCAAATTATCAAAATATTTGATAAATTAAAGAAAGTAATGCAAATTATATAAATATTTATAGTTGATCATGAAGAACAAATAGTTAAGAATTCAAAATTATCTATTGTAGTTGCTTCTTCATTTTCTGATCTAATCCCTTTTCAGATGTCTTTTATAACTGTGATATTGTTACATATTTTAATTCCAGAGCAACACAGAAAAGTTCACTCGTTATTCTTAGTAAAACCACTTACAGTCTTCTAAACGAAAAACACTTCCCAATGGAAGCTGACCACTGGTGTTCAAACTTGGACACAATATTTCATGTAGTTAACCATCACTTTCTGTTGCTGGCTGATTATGTAATCTTTCTGTGTGTTTTAACCTCCCAAGCATAAAGACAGTCTATCGTAGAGGATAGTGAAGAAATGTTTTAAAGGTTAAATTTAATTGTCACAGTTGATTAGATATCAAATATCCTGCATCAGATTCTAATGACAATTTTAATAGAATGAGATAATATTTGAGGATTTGCTTAAGAAACAGCAAAACACAGCCAACAAAAACAGTTTTCAAGGGTTGAACTCAGTTAAAACTGAAGTATATCCGTGAGGCTCTAAAAAGCTTGCAACTGTACCTACTTTTAGAAATTACTTTGGTGAATAATATYTGACACCTGTAAGAATTTAATGTTATCTAGGTGTGTTGTTTTTATTCTTGATTCATACCTGAATTGATCTTCAAAGTAATACTKAAATCTAAGTTCTCGTCTCTGAGAAACCCTGAGCGGGTCTTACCTTGTATTTCAAATATGCTTCTGAAAAGCTAATGCATTTTTTTAATAATATGGACTGTTGTGACATTCTCAGAAGCTCTGCTTGACAAATTGATCAACAGGCTTTTGAGAGTTTGGGGGTCTCATTACATGCACTTCCACATGAACATGGCATAAATCTTGAAATCTTATTGACCACATTAGAAAYATTAGACAAATTTGACTCTAGAGAAAATGTCCAAATTGACGCCCCCTCAACTGTGTGACCAGAGACTACAGGTAAACAATGTAGGAAAATTAACTCTTTTTTTACTTCAGTTTGAAACGTCTACTCCTATAAAATGAGCTTTCTATGTATCATGCAATGAGAAATCTGTCTTATATCTGTGTAGTAAACTTGATTGATTCTTAAATCAGTTTAACTGCTCCATTTCTTAGAACTGATTGCATGTGGTCACCTCAGTTTCTGGCTGTTAGGGTCTTAYTTGATTTTAATCAGTGTTTGTTATCTCTACTATATTTTATATGACCTATTTTTTATGAGGGTTTTGGTAGCTCTCAAGTTATAGAGTACCTCCTCTCCCACACTTACAGTGTTATCTGTCAGTAACACTCAGATATCAAGAGTCTATAACGAAGTGTTGGAAGGATGCGGACAGACTTGGAGCCACATGTGGAGATGATACTGAAGTAGCTTAACAGTGATCATACAGACTTTATCTGTAAAATATTTTATGCAACGCATTTAAGTGTATGAATAAATCAGGGTAACAGTTTAGGCAGTGTGACCTTGCTAGGGCACCACATCATGCTCAGCATACATGCTTGGTGTGGCCTACCCTCCTCGATTAAGACAACTACTGTGGAAGACTCTTTGCCAGGTCAACTCTATGGAAATTTTTTGAGCCTGGTGATGAGTTCTGAATATTGGGCTTACAGTGCTGAAATTGCCAAAGAGACATTAAAAAAAGAAATATGGATCAAGTAAGGCAAATTAATGATAAAGTAAATTAAATATTTGCATTCATTATATAACCTGGAATGACATTTTAAATTTAATTATTTTTTTAATACCAGCTAATAGATGTGAYGAAAATGTTGATAGATTCACTGTGGGCTCTCTTCACAGGAGCTTGGATATGAGCCAGAGAACATCAAATATAGTAGATTTTCTTTTAGATTAATAAAAATTATTTTCAGTGGTAGGCAGCTGACTCCTGTTGAAAACCATTGGGTTCAGCTGCCTCACATCCAGTTAAAACACCAYGAGTCCACCTCACAGAGTATTTTCTGCTCAGAATAAGACAGAGACAATGAAAAATTTTTTAATCCAAAAATCCTGATTGCCTCCGCTCTCAGTTACGTCTAATGGTCTTACCTTCCATCAATTTTTATTTACTGCTTCAGCCAAGACTGTTCATTATAGCATTAGAGACTTTCACAGATACAGAAGTCACAACACGTACATTTTGAACAATGCTTTGAATGTGTTATATTTTTTATTCTTGTTTTCCAACAGTACCTCAATGGCCCTCTCTCACTGTTCTAGACAGTGTCATCTACAACATTACCTTTTACCCTTGYCTTTATTGATTATCCATCAGAATATACAGCATCCATAATGTGAAAAAACCTGAGTCTTTATGAAAGGCAGACAGTTATTTTCTGAAGTTATGATCCTTTTAGAATACAGCAGTGCATGCACACTTTGGCATTTAGGGGTAGAATAGAATAGAATAAAGAATAGAATAAAGAATAGAATGAAGAATAGAATGAAGGTATAATGAACCCCTAAAGAATGACCGTGATGTTTGCAAACCTCAGTATCCATATACCTACAGACAACTTGATATAGACACAAAATATTTGCTTCTCTGAATGTTCAAGTTAAATCTTTCTTTGAGGACTTTTTTCATTTGTGTCGGATTATTTAGTCTAAACTGATAATGCAATCACATTATTATTACTATTATTATTATTATTATTATGCTATTTCAATGCATGTAGGGGGAAATGTACTTTTGCATTTGTGTTTAAAGGGTTAATTTTTTAAAGGAAGTATTTATCTTCTAGCCTCCACGTCAATTTAACATTAGAAAACTGTTTTCTTCTTTCCTCCAAGGAATATTTCATTGGGGAAAATGAATTAAAAATATATACATTTTGTTAAGAGTACATTAAAAATAATAGTATTTTATACATAGTATATTCACAGTCTAAAAATATAGGAAAGAAACCAGATTTTAAATTTTTTTTCTACTTGGTCCAACACACTTAATGTAATTTCTACTAGGAAATAACACATATTTCCCTCTGAAAAACTTTCAGACAAAATTAGGTAATCAGGTTGTTCTTATTGGATGTAATATTGTTAATTGTTTAACAAGAAGAATTCTTTTGCCTGTTACCACGAATTTTTCAATCAGGGAGCAATAGTTAAACAGAACGTAAATGAAAAATAAGAAGTTCAACATTACCAAACTGGGCCTTTGTTTCTGTACTATAGTAACAGTGAGCACATTCGGCACAAATATTTTGTATTTTGCTTCTATTGCTTTTCTAGTGTCAAGATAGCTAATATTCAACCCCTCAATTTTYGAATGAGAAGTATGATAATTTAATTAATGTTTAAATTCTAGGAGCTGCTGAAGATCACACATAATCCAATTACTTTTTATTCAATTATTTTAATAGCAAACCACTTTGCTATAATTACACTTAATCCCCTGATTTTTCTCCTCAGCTGTTTATCAAGGGCCTGTATGATATCTTTGAGGAAATCATACTGGGATATAATTATCAGCAATCCCCAATGGAATTAATGTATTAAATAGTACTCAATTGTGAGCAACATTGCATTGCCAAATATGTTAGTTTGGAAGATGGTAAGAAAGCAATACATGGAAGCTTTTGAGCCCCTCTCCCCAGAGTTTTCGGGAAGAAGAGTAAATACAGTTATTTATCCCTCTAGCTGATACTGAACAAAGGAATGCCAAGATATAAGCTAAAACTGATTCAAAGAAAAGAATTGCATCCAGGCCCTTCTAAGCACTCTTTAGYGCTTAGTGGCTCTTTATTGAATTGTAAATATTAGAAATTACTTTCCGCAGTACCATAGTCTCGTATACATATGGCGGCTGAGCACCAGAACAGGTTCCCTAGGGAAGTGGGCACAGCACCAAGCCTGACAGAGTCCAAGAAGCATTTGGACAATACTCTCAGGCACATAGTGTGACTCTAGGAGATGGTCCTGYGCAGGACCAGGGGTTGGACTTGATAGTTCTTGTGGGTTCCTTCCAACTCAGCATATTCTATGATCCTGTGATATAGCAAAGTGGTATTAGTATCTGTAATGTTGTAACCTTGACAAGCTAAAATCACAATTTCATTGTTTTATAGAGAAAAGAAGTACATGCATAATGGTGTCAAACTTCGAATTGTCAAAGAAATTATCCAAATTCCCTTTTCTCGTTGTTTGTTCTTTTAAAGCAGAAATAGGTGCATCATTCATAGGATGCTCTATTTACAGGAATGTCCATCACCTACTCAAGAAGCCCAGCATTAAACGTGACGTTAGATTATTAGGGACATCCCATTGATAGATTAAATACTGGCTTCCTCTGCTATCCTATACAAACCCAGCATCTTGCCAGACTTTGAGTCATAAAACACAGAGACTGAAAAACTGAAGTTCCAAGCTTGAAAATAATTGCCTGTTGTTCAGATGCTCACATTGCTGACAAAAGGTGTAGTATTTTAGAAGGATGTTTATAAAATCTTAAAAAAAACTATGGGCTTCCTTGTCTGAATTGAAGTTTTTCTGGTTTTAGAAGTGTTAATTCTTGCCCAACCATGTAATGAAATGTGCAATAAGAATGCCTAATTATCCTCAAGTAAAAAAATCAAGAAATAAAAAGATGCTTTGTAAGCTTATTTGTATGTGTCAAAAAGAAGTTAAGAAAGAAGTCATGTAATTTTCTTCTCACTTGGATAGCCTACATGCAGTATTGCAATGCAGTAGGAAGGAACATTTTTGTTTTTTTAGATGTAACATGTACCTATTTTCTGCGTGTTATTTATCCCGGCTGTGAAGTAGCCTGGAAGATCAGGTCATGTGGAGGGTTTTGAATATGCTCTGCGTTCTTTAGCTCTAGAAGTAATGTGTGGAGCAGGAAGGAGTAAATTCACTGCTACTTTTATTTTTGTATCCTTAGATAATCCTTTCAAAGCTGAAATACAGACACCACACCTCCCCAYCGCTGCCAAATTTGCAACTGGTGCAATGGAAAAGCCTAGGTTCACCCATCCTTGTCTGAAAACGGGTAAGTGTCAAGGTAGGCTCCTTTATCAGTCAAGACAGACAAAAGTCATGGGTATGYGGAGCAACACATATTTTCATCATTCTCCACTGACTCTAGTGAGAGCTGAGTGTGAGTTAAAGTTAATCCTAATTTTAGAATTCAACCTTAGATATGTCCACTCTGAATCCAGAGACAAAGGCCATGATTCATCAGCCAATCTGTCATGAGCACTTTACATCAAAAGCTTAGAATTTGCTAGGTCATATGTCCTGCCATGTTGTTTTTCAGTCTTTTTCTTTTTGGTAGATTGTGGACAGGAAAGATGCTATGGGTTCATTTCATTTTGTTTCAGGAACTTAATCTTCCTTCTAAAAGCATGCCTGGAAACAAGTGTGTTTGCCTGAATTTCACATTTGACTCAGGAGACATAATGTGAAATTCTGAAGAAAAAAAGATTTTTTGAATACATACAAAATTATAGCAGACATTTACTGAGAAAAATAAAATTTAATTTCTCACACATATATATCAGATTTACTCCAATCTCTATCTTGGAAAAAAAATCTTGGACACTTCATTTTCTTCTCTCTTTTACTTCTAAGGACATATGACTACTTCATGATCACCCTCTTATTACTCCACTTCCCCAAATATATATCTGTATTTAAAGTCAATTACCACTCAGTGTAGTAGAAGTGAAATAGTCTTTCATTTGTTCCTTATTGTGGAAAGGTGTCAAACTGTCACTGATTTTACTGTTTTACTTTCTCCCATGGTTTCTAAATAGAAATGGAAACTTAAGGAATTCACTGAAATTGAAAATTAATTCAATTTAGGACATCAAACAACATGTGCTGTAAAAGACAAAGCTTTCACTGAATTAAAAAAAATGTGGCTGATATAAAGGAAAAGAGGCACACGTCACTTCAAATTTCAAACTTCCTAATGAGGTGATGTGAGGGTCTGACTGTCAAAGTGGAAATAATATCACCTGCCAGTTTGATGCCATCCATGACCATATTTTATTGAAGGAAATTTAAGCATGAAAGAAGTAGACTCGGTATTGATTATGATCAAAAAGCTTCTGGCCAGAGTGGTGTTAGCTGGCTGTGTCACAGCAGCAATTACACAGCACTGGTCCCTGGAGACTTTCACCTACTTGTTAGATGAAATCAATAGTACCCAGACAAGCACTGAAATGACATTTTAATGTTCACAAAGAACATTTACACTTCAGGGCTGCCTTTGCAAAAGTTTCTAACATGATGGAGAGGGCAAATGGAGGGTTCTGTGTAGCAGGGAAAGACGGTTGCTTTCCAACCAAGATATTTGCTGTCATTGGAAGGGACTTTGCAAAGACTGTAGTAGCTACCTAGGGTAACAGAATTTTGAGAGAAAAAGCCAGTTTGCAAGTATTTTTGGGGGAGGCAGTGGGGTGACAATTAATGAAGATGAGAAAGGAGAGGAGTTGGAGGCAGCTGCATCTTCTCACCCCAAGAGATGGCATAATTCAAGATGACGAGGCCTAAATATATAAAGTGGCAAGTGAGAGCAGTTAGCTATCTTTGTCTCAGTGCTGTCTCTTTTTATTAGAAGAAAAAGATACATTTCAACTTCGACTTCTTTTATGCAGAATGAAATCTGGCAGATAAAAATCTGACTTAGGTTGGTTTTAATGCCTTTATTTCAAGACAACTATAATTTCTGCTGGAGATTCAAAGTCACGAAGCCACCCCCATGGTTTTTCTGCAAATTCTCAAATGTCTGGAGTTAGATAATGATACGCAGGCATCCAGGCATGCCAAACAATGTACTCACTTTGCCTCTTTTGTGGTTTAACTCCAGTAGCAGCTAAGCCCCAAAAAAGTGCTTGCTCACTTCCCCTCAAATTGTTGTGTTGAGAATTGAAAGAGAAGTGAGAAAACTCATGAATTGAGTTTTCTCACAGTTATATAGGCACAGCAAAAAAATGCACACGTGAGCAAAATAAGGAATTCATTCACTGCTTCCCATCAGAAGGCAGGTGCTTAGCCATCTCCATACAATTACTATGAAGAAAATTATTCTATCCAAAAGGATCCCCTTCAATTTCTTCTTGACTTAGGAAGAAGCCTGCCAAGTCCTTGCATTTTGCCTCAGTATCCCTGTGTTGCAGGAAGAAAGTGGTTCTTGCAGCCTGGGATCAATTACCTCTTCAGACAAACATGATTTAAATCCATATTTCTAATTTTTTAATGGAAGTTCCTGAAGTACTAGGCTAATGTCCAAACCCAGCTCAACATTCTTATTGAACCTAGGGGTTCAATAAGGCCAATAAGGCCTCTCAAATATTTTGGCATTTCTGATGTAAAATTACATTAATTGTAGTTTATTTTGATTGTTATAGTTAAAAATATTTCACTACTTATTTCTCCTCTTGAAAAAAAAGAAAGATAAAATTAAACATGAAAATAAGTGGGATTATCAGAATCTTTCCCATTGCAGTGTAACATAATATATGTTATTTAAATTCTGAAGATGAGGAAAATACCAATTTAAGCTATCTTTTTTTATGTTTATACATCAGTATGTACTCTAGAGTGCATTTGCTGGAGAGATTATTCTCTCATAAATTTTTTTCTTTCTTTGGGTAGAAAAATATACTGAAAAACCAAATAAAATATGTACATTTATTCTGCAGTAATTCAGATCTGTAACAGTGTTTGTAGTTTGTTAGCTCAAAAAACGAAGCTTTACAAAATGCAAGCAGAAATTCAGATTTCTGACTTTTAAATCAATCTGATTAGATGGACAAGTGATATGAGAAATGTCTAATACCTAGCAGAACCATGCAAAGTCTGTCACAGTTCTGCCAGCGCGAACTGAAAAACATCCATTAATGATCAGCCTCATGCAATATTCACTGCTGCTACATCAAATGGGTCTGTTCGTTATACTAACATAGCCAGTGCCAAGAACTCTGTTGCCTTACAGTTCAGTGAACAATGGCAAATCAGTCAACAACTGCCCTCCGGAATTACTGCATCTACCAAAATCCTTTTCAAGCATCAACAGAATCCCAACTTTCCTAGCTTGTCCAGGAGGTGCCGTGGAACAGAGAACAATGTGATTTCTGCTTGTTTTTTAACAAGCAATTGAGAAGGCAGGGAATAGATTTGTTCCTTTGCTACTTCACCTTTATAACTCACAAAGAAAGGCTGAAAGGAGATCTCTGGAGTTAAAATTTTCAATATTCTTATTCCTGTTTGCTTCTTCCCTCTGGAAGGGTTTGATCAACTACAGAGGACTTAACATACTTATGCTTAAGAGTTCAGGTCACCTCTTTCATAGAAACATGGATGTAAGTCTTATAAAGAAAGATATCTGGGTTTGCATGGACTTAAACACATTTGTGTCTTTAAGACCTGGTTTGAGCGTGCCTTGTTTCAATGTTACAGTTGGGTACCCCCTTGTGGTCTCTGAATACTGTACCTCCATCAGAGCCTTTCTTTTCTGTAATGGAGTTGTATCAGTCAAACTGCTTATGATAAAACAAGGGTTAAAAAAATCCCCCACACCAACTACTCAAAAACTTTGCATACAACTAGGAGGAGAAAGTTCTTTTCACTGCATGTTTCAAAGTACATTTTATCTCTGTTTAATTATCTCTTTGGAGAAAGAAAATACTTATGAATGAAGAAACAACAAACTCCTTAGATAAGATATTTAACACAGCACTATGCATTCTCTCTCACAGCACATCTCTCTGATGTATTGTGTAAGCAGGGAATACCAGAGTTGATATTTTCCTTGAAAAACACAACAAATAAAATGTATCCATTCCCCTCCCCCAATAGTAAGCATTTCTCCAGCTTTCTTCATAGACTTCAAAAAGTTACTTTAAAAGTCACCTTTTTGACAGTCACGTTTATGAATGACAGTATGCCATGCTTAAACAGAATTAGTTTTTATAAAGGGAATTATAATCTTAAAAGTAGAGCAGTTCATAAATACGTTTATTATGATGTCAATGAAATTATGTATTAAAATGCTTATTATAATTCTGGATATAGACGCCTTTTATTTTGGAATATTAGTAAAACAGTTTTTTGTCGGAAAATACTTTTGCAGTTAAAATATTAYTTTTAGATTTTCATTAAAGAAAATACATTTGTCCTTTCATGTATYATTTCTTACACAAATCAGGATTCTATATTTCCTACGGGTTGCAGTGTTTTGCATTCATTTTGTATTCTAATAGCTGTAGGTGGTTGTGCACATTGAAAAATTGAATATTAATATAGCAGCCATCAATGAACAAAATCTAAATCCTCAGATCTATTGAATTGGGGACCAGGAGCAGAACCCTTATTCCTACATATGTATATTATCGTTTACATGACCCTGTAAAGTATTCAAGTCCATTCTGCCTAGCAAAAGAAGGTGTATCACTTCCAGTGTTTTCAGTAATGCCATTAAAATAAATGTTTGGGGGTTGGTCTGTTGTTTTTTTTTTCTTTTAGGGGAAGACCGGTGCTTTTGAAAAGAATCTCCTCATCATCTCTAAACTTTGGAAGTTGTCATTGAGGAGCAGATAAGCTGCTTGCTAATCTAGATATGATCATTTGGGGCTGGTCAGAATTATTTAATTAGGTTTACAGAAGGAAAATTTGATTCTAAAGAGTTTCTCATCTGAAAATAATTTTGGAGAAGAAGAAAGTGGCATCAAACAGAAAGATCAATATGAACATGAAAAACTACAAGATATAAAAGCCTAATTACTTACTGTCAAGTAGTCCCAACTCTCCACTTTTTATTTGCATTGTCATTTATGTTTTTGCAACTTAAATGTAAATAAAATTTCAAAACACTCTACCCAGTAAATAGAGGCAATTAAGATTTATCTTGCACCAACATTTATGGCTCTGCAGGACACAAAGCATTTATGGATGAAGCTCATTTCATTCAGAGTGCAGGGRTTGTCATATCTTGATCCTTGGGAAATACTCTGATGGAGTAACTAGTATCCCATTTGAAATTTTGTGACCATTTTAAAGGAAGAAGCCTCAGATTAACTATTATGACTTTATTGTGCCACTAACAYGATTTCTAGAATAAGATGAATGTGTCATAAATAAAACCAGCTGATAAAAGTTTTACACATTTCTGTGTGTGCATGAGATATCCTGTGGTAATATGATTCATATRTGTCTGTGTGAGGGCACATGTGTGTGCATGTTTTGTCCCTAGAGGAACAGCACAATCTGSATTGTAGGGAACCTATAGAGATCACTTAGTCCAGCTCTCTGCCCAAAATCGGACCACTACTTAGAACAGGTTGCTCAGTGCCTTGTTGAGTTTTGAATGATTCCAAGGATGGGAATTCCACAACCTCTGCAGTCAAACTGTCCCAGGCTTAAACCTCTTTGTAGCAATTTTTTTTCCCTTTTGTTGAATCAGAACTTCCCTTGAAGTCTCTTGTCTTTCTGCCAAGTGTCTCCAAGTACAGTCTGTCTCTGCCGCTTCACAGCACCCACTAAGTTATTGAAAATAACATTAATATCTTTTAATTTTCTCTTTTCCAAATCCAGTAAACCTGACTTCCTCAGCTTCTTCTTGTTTGTTATGTCCTCCAGCCCTCTACCCATCTTGCGGATTTTGCTCTGGAATTGGTGCAGTTTTTCAATGTCTTTATTGTGTTGAGAGCCCCCAGCTGGATACAGTTCTCCAGATGTAGCTTAGTGAGTACTGAATACAGGTGGAAAAACATTTCCTTCCACACCTTGTATGTGTTCTTGGTCATGCAGTCCAGTATGTGATTAGTCTTCATCACCACAAGACATTGCTGACACATGTCCAAACTGTTGACTGCTATGATTCCCATGTAGCTTTCTACAGAGCTGTTTCCTAGTCACTTGATCCCCGAGATTTAAGACTGGACTAAATCCATCCCAGGCACAAGACATTGCATTTGCCTTTACCAAACTTTGTGAGGGTCCTGCTGGCTCAGTCATCTAGTTTCCTGTAGCTGCAACTCTCAATTTGTTTTCACTTACAAACTGATGAGACAACTTCCATCCCATCAGGTTGTGGAGACACTTTGCCCCCATATTGATCTCCTATTTCGAATAAAAGGGCAAATGCCTTACTTAGACCAAAAGAAAATTAAGGCCCTACCTGTTCTACAAAGTAGGTGCTCCACTTGGGGAGATAAATCCTCATTGATTTTCTGATTGAGGGAATGGAAGAGGAGTGAAGTCATATTTTTATAGGGATGAGGAAGTCTTATACTCGACAGGTAAAATTGGACATACCTCTGGGGAAAGTTGCCTCAGAATTTGTCTCAGGTGTCACAAGGAAATCCAGACAAGAGATACAAGTCCAAGATAAAACTGGTTTAATTACCTAAAAAGCTTGCAGTGCTACTGTTTTTAAGTTAGCTGTAGACTTCAGCAGTTCAGAGTTTTACCCAGAAACTGAAATTATTGAATTTCATGGCAAAATTYATTAATTATTGCGGTGACAATTAGCAGCTGCTTGTCACATCCGGAGGTTTTTAATAATTTTCTTTTGATTGATTTTAAGAAAACACGAAGTTAATTAAAATGGTACCAATAAGCTGCACATGTTTTTGTTTTCTTTTTTGTTTAACCTCTAGTCCTAGTGTGTATAGCATTTAGGTATTCTAAGTTGCCCAGCATATATGTATTCTAGACGTTACACACTTTCTGAAAATGTTTAGAACGTTTGGTTTGATTTTGATTGAGATTATTTAATTTGGTTTGGTTTGGGTTTTTTCTTATTTGGCGCGGTTGTTCAATTACTTATTCTGTAGCGATTGCCTTCCCGAACTTTACCAAATGTGTTTGGATCTTAAGTTTTCAGTCTAGATTCAGTTAGGCTTTTTGGAAGGTCTGCTATCACCTGTAAAGACAGCAGGTTTTCCATGAAATAGTTGGCTGACTTTTATACTGTTCACTCTTTATATTGCCTAAAAATGCATTGGATTTTTTCCATTACCACAAGGGAAACTTTTCATTCAATATTAGCATTCTACCGACATGTTTCATAAATAGTTTTTCTTTGACAAGATAAATAACTCCAAAAGAAAAATATTTGGGGTTTTCTAAGGTTTTTAATATAGTTGTAAAAAAAATGAATTTCATTTTCATTCTTAACGGAAAAGTAGTACTTTAATCTAAAAATAAGTTTTATTTGTAATACTAATTTCGCATGAAGTAAGAACTTGGTCAATGAATAATAAATACTAGTGGAAACCTTAACTCAGGTGTGCAACCATCCCCTTCTGCTAAAATTTGTACTTATTGTGGCACAAACCTGAGAAAAATTGTTTGCATTCTTTTGTGGTAACTAAGTAATGTTGCTTAATTCTGTAATATCTGAAAACAAATATATCTCGTGTAAAATAAAAAATAACGCTGTGATCAATGTTATCACGGTGAATATTTAAATACACAATAATTATGGGAAATTTACTTTATAACAGAATTAAAATTAATCCTTTTTTCCATATCTAAAGTTGCAGGAGGATAGCAGAACGTCATTACAGAGATGCTGAGTGCATTAGTGGAAAGACAACATTACACTTTAAATTGTTCATGACAGAGTTGCACCAGCAGGCCAACAAATTATTCGCCTATGATATAGCTGCTCAAAGATGAGACAAAATTACATTGCTTTTTTGAGACTCCAAATCATCAGTAAAATCAGAGAAAATAATATTCAAATGAAGTTTCATTTCTGATTCTTCTGAGCCCATTAAAGCAAAAAAACTTAACCTGATACATGATCAGGAAAACTGAGAATGTGTGGCTATTACATCTTCTGATGCCTTATTAGTGAGTGTTTGCTTTTCTCTGATTCTCTGTCTCATCTACTGTAACTCCTAAGATAATGGAAGAATGGAACTATGGATAAAATCTCCATTGCCATATGGAAATATTGTGTGGAGAAAGACCTTCTCCAACTTCTTAAAGAGGTAGACACACAGCAAAACAGATTAATTGAAATCACTGAGATACTTTAGTACTTTAAACTTTTCACAAATGCCACAATTAGACCTGGATTTATCTCCTTCATCTTTATTGTTTCAGAATCTCTGTAGGAAAGATATTATGATGTATGGATTGTTGTCCTCTTCTCCAGCTCTTGCTTTTCCTCTGGCAGTGCAGTGTTTGAAACAAATGGTCATGACCAGGAGACGAATAGCTTATCTGAAGTAAACAAATAAAAGATTGTTGTTTTTCTTCACCAGATCACACAGACAGAAAAAAAGTTACAGTTTCTGTCAGTCATCTCCTGCTGTCAGCCGTCTCCTGCTGTTTGAGTGGTGAATCATTGCTCTGTGACTGAAAAGAGTTCTTGTGTGCATCACTGAGGGAAGAAGAAATCATGGCATAATTTATACATTCATAATTTTTACATTCAAAAAACCTTTTAATTCTTATTTAAATGATAAATTAAATGGTCATTTACTCAATCTTTGTATATTCACATAGCATTTATGACACYGAAAGCTAGACTCCATTTTCACACTGTCATCATCTGAGAATTTGGGGTAYCAGTTTCATTTGCTTGAAAGCTAATCCTCAGAGTCTATTTTCAGCCATGATATTTACTCCCTTTTCACACCAACATACAACCTTGTGAGCAGGAATGTTGCCAAAACTAACAACCAAGTAAGAATACATTTCTAAATACGAACCAGCAGGTGCTTCAGATAACAGGAGCAAGAACCAGCCCAGTATCAAGACAACAGCACCTCCTGAATACCTGCCTCTGCAGAAAGAAAGATGCTCTCTAACAATAATGGGGAGCTTAATTAACTTATTTTAAAAAATGTGCAGCCACAGAGGACAGAATGGTGGCCTACTAGAAAAGTCTGCTACTGCTTGAAAGAAAACAGAAATACCACATCTAAGTCCTAAAAATTATATCAAAAGGGGAATCACACAATACTGGAATATAACTGAATATATTAATTAGATCTGATTAGCTGCTGATGTTTTAGTAATAGCCATTATGCTCATCTTGTGGATACAATACTGCAGAAAAAGATGAAAAATAATCAGAGAGGAAAGTGAATTTGTCCTTTTACATTCTTCCTTCACAAACAAATACCACATGTAAATCCTGTTAAAATATTAACTCTTTGGGTCAGGAACAACATCTTCCTACATGTCTGATACAGTGCTGGACATAAGAAAGCTTAGTTCTGTTTTATCAAAGCAATAAAATACTCACAAACAAAAAATTCACTGGGAGATTTGTAAATGAAGCATTTGCAATAATACATATTACAGGGTTTGACTCTTTAAATAAATAGGGTTTTTTTTTCCCACAGAATATTCAATGGTGGAGMAGAATAAATACATTAAAAAGCTGAAATAGGTACAAAAGTGTAGATTCTGTGTACAAATCATATAACTGATAATAATAGTGGCAATAATATGACTGATTAAAAACATAACAGTCTAGATATCAGATAAAAGCAATGTAATTTGAAATTGTGTGGAGTGTTTTCTTCCATCACATCATCATTATTAGATAGGATTAATGTTGCTTGGACATCTATTCATATATCAATCCTGGCATACATTTGAATTTCTATTAATTTTAACCATAGTACAATGCTGGATTAAAACACGGGAATTTTCTTTATTTCCGAAAGCCAGAGAAAGACGCTGTTATGTTTAAGTGGATGGTCAGATTTTTAACTGAAAATAATTGAAAATTTGGGTCATTCATGCAGGAGCATGTACCTCAAGTATAGGCAACTAAACTGTACGTAATATTTTGAAAGCGCACAATACTTCACTGATGCCTCCCATTAAATTATTTTTGCTGATGAAGTGGCTTTGTGTATGAATTATATCTCTACTAAGTGGCCATTAATCTAAAAATATGCAGTGTGTAAGCAACATCTCAGGAAAATTTTAACAGTGTGGGAATTGCGAATAACATTATTCTGTTCTTACTTTCATTGTGTCTATCTGTTAGCCTAAAAGATTTTCATTAAGAGATTTTCATTAGCTGTTTTGTAACCTAACTGTGGAAGAGATGTTAGACTATGATACAGTCCCCATAAATTAAGAATATATATTAATAGGTTAGTAGAGAGTAAAATACCTTCCAATTTATTCAAATATTAAATCTAACATTGATTCATAAAGCATGCCCAATAGCAGTCCATATTAATGCCTTCTCCAGTGGCATTTTTATTCTTTCATATCCAGCCTTTAAATCTGTTAATCAAGCTAGATACTTATAATAAGTGAACTGTACTTATCTGTTTGATGCCCATTATTTTGAACCCAGAATTGCAAGTGCAACTCTCTAAAATCTCTGCAATTGCGACTTAAGGTTGATGCTTTAGGTTTTAGCTTTTATGTTTTTCATATCCTGTACTGTTTAGTACGTAACTCTGAAACTTCATATAGCCTTTTAGCTACTGTTCCCTCATTCTGGTTAGACATAACAAACCCTCTCTAGGTTTTCACTCCAAGGACACCTTGTTGTCCCAGGCCCCAAAATATGTAAACTAAAGCCTCTGAACAGGGGGGCAAACTTGGGGTAATTACTTCATTGCCTGAAATTGTAATTGGAGAATTAACCCGGATACGCAAATGGACAAAACTTATAAAGGTGTGAAAAACCAGTGACCCGGGGTCTATCTTGGGTGTAGCCTCTTGACTGCTCAAGGTGTACCTTTGAAGTCCCTTCAAATAAATACCTGCTTTTATTCTCTTAATGCTGTGTAGCCTCTGTTTTCAGGTAGSCACTTCAAGGCATCARGGTGGAAATGCACTCCTAAAAGATAAGCTGATTTGGCTGCAAATGTGCACATCAGTCTTATAGTAGAATGCACTAGCTCAATCCTTTTACTCTTTTTCCATTAACACTCAAATGAGAAAAAAAAAAGAAACAGAACAGTTCATTTCTATAACAGTACACTACTCCAGCAATATTCTCAATATACATTTTAGCACTCAGACTTTGGATGACCCAAGCCATCTAAAATGTTATGCTCTGTGTAAAACAGATGTTTCTGTTGATGTTTATGTGCAGTTTCAGCTTTTATTAACAGAGAGATACAATTCCATTTCTAAAACTCTCATAAATATTGTTATTAAAAAAGTCCTGTTTGTTTTGGTTTTATCGAGCTGTAACTGTTAAGGCAATGTAAGAAGTTGAAAACAAAGACTAAATTTGTTTGAATAGAACAAACAATGGAATAACACTAAGAAATAAATAAAATAAAAATAAAAAAATATAAGAATAGTAATAATACATTAGGTATATATCAGAGTTGATAAATTTTGTAAAGACAAAATTAGAAGTGATTAATTTTCAATTTACTCCTGGCTATAAAATACATTTAATTCTGATCAAGCACATTCATTTCTAACCCAGAAAAATTCCTCATTATATCAGTTTCATAAAATRAGGAATAAGGAAAATACAGAAGATGGCCAGTGAAGTCAGTGAGAGTTTGCCTGAATGAAAGTGGAAAAGACTCATTAAAATTTCTACAATTTAATAATCTTTAAAATAAGTTAAAGGTTAACCATATTGATAAGATTTCTCTGCTCAAAACTGGTTGCCATGCATTATTTTATAAGAAATCACAGACMTGACCGGCATTTGCTTTTAATTTGACAACTATAAAAGAGTATCTTAAAATCGCTGCTCAAAACAATTATTCTCCTGAATTAGCTAGAGCCATTTTTTTCCCTCTGGAAACCTAGCAAATAGAGGTAATTGATTCAAACCAGCAACCCTCTCTTTCAGTTATGAGCAAGGTAATTGAGAATGGACAACAAAATTAAGTAGCTGTCACAGTTTCCTCAGCTATTGTCTTTGGAATTCAGGAGATGTGCAAGTTGCAATGTGTGTGCAACCTGCTGCTACTGTGACCAARTAATATCACAGTTTAGTGAACAATTCAACATGATAATTATGTAAACAGGATTTTATGAGGAAACAAAGTCATCAAGGTATTTTTTTTTAATCTAGACGTTTCCCCATGGTATCTCCATGTGTATTATCAGCATTTATCATCCTATACATCTTTACCCATTCTCTCATACTTTACACATTCTTCTCATACAATATTACTATTATTTGTAATACTAAGGTGTTATATCCATAGCATTTATATAGAAAATTGGTTTTACTCATTTTACAATGCAGTGAGTCAATGATACTGTGGTTAAAAGATTGTCTACACTGAAGGCTTATACTGTGAAGGACTGCAAAATTAGAGAGSTATAGATTCATATATAAAACTCTTCAGCTTTAAGAATGACACAAAGTTCTCTGACTCTTACAAATTGGAATTTTCTTGCTCATTCATTTTATTGTAAGTCATGGACAGAATATTAAATGCTKGACCTTCATTAGTGTCTTGTAAGAAGTCTTGGGCACTAAGGTTTTTCCTTCTTCAGGATAATCCCCATTTCTGGTTATTTGATCAGCAGGTATAGTTAACATCTATTGTTCTTCCCATCCCCCATTCTCTTTTTAATATTGATCAACTGCTTTCCTTTCTGTTACGGTTTCTTTGTTTTAAATTGTATAAGAGATTGTTGAGGGCAATTTTGGTAATTTCAAGTGGATCACTCATGTAAAATAATTTCTAACCTATTACATGAATAACAGCATGTTTGTTGGAAGATAAACCCATCTATATTATTTTTGATAATTCCTTTGGATTTCTGGGGCTAGCATTTTCAAGATGTAAGCAGCAATATCATGTTTGGAGGGCAAATTTATCTACCATCTCTGTTTCTCACCATTTACATTGTTGGCATTTCTTTTTGCCTCAAATATTGCCAATATTAAAACCATTATCTTATTTCAGATAGTGTATTTCAGATATCTTTTTCTGTTTGTACCCTTGCCGTAGGCAGCTTAGTGGTAGGGTGGACGAAGTTACAAATATGWGGTTAAAAATAGCAGTGGAAAAATCTTATAATAAGTATTTACCTTTCTGATTTCACACAATTACTGTAGCAATTATCTTCTCTATGGTAGAAAATCTTTGTATTGAATACATCAATATATTTTTGTGCCTTTGTGAAAGCTGGATATTGGTTGCTGCACTAAAATTAAATGAAATCCAGTTGTAGAAGACCAGATGAATGGTTGACTGGCTCAAAGCAACTAGGTGGGAAGTGGGGGAGGGAACAGGGAGAGCTCTGCATAGGTGGGATGGCCACTCCTCCACACCCCTTTCATAAGTGCAAGCCTTGTTTTGTCTGGATAAAGTAAAGCTGGCTAAGTTAAAGTTTGTGAAGTGCCTTACTTTGTCTGGATAGTGTTTTAAAATTTGCTAAGTACCTTATTGTTGTAAAGTTTGCAAGTAAATGTTTGTTATTGAACCTCCGGAGAATTTTGTTTTTTCTCCCATGCAGCACCCAGAGTATATCAAACTACCTTCCCTTCAACCAGCTGAGTGGGCCAGGGCATTACACTGATCTGGACAGATTTTATATGATGCTGAAATATGAAGGATATGGTATTTCTGCTGACTGCTCTGCAATATTGCAGTCAGACGAAATCCTGGGAGTGGTCCCCTCTTCCTATAGAAAGGAAAATGTAGCTACTGGAGAGCCTTTCTAGCTCAGTGGGATTTCAAAATATTGCATTACTTACCTGCTCCAGAACAGTTCACATCTGGTGACTTTCTGGCATAACACAAGGGACGTAGATGATATTCAGGGAAAGAGCAGGGTAAATAACCTAAATGTTGAGGGAAGGGAAAATGAAGTTTTGTAGGTGTTTGGTGAACTGTGTTCCTGACCAAATTCTTTGAATGCTGATTAATTAAAGCAGTGTTTTGATTACTAAGAGATTTGGTTTCTAGACAGTAATTGTTTTTTTAAAGACAAGTAAGGTATGTATAACCCTTATTGTACAGAAGTGTCTAACTTTAGAGGCTTTCATTTTATTTATTTCCTCGGTGTAGGACAGATATCTAAAATCCCAGAAAGTCTGCTTTCTGTCATATAGCCYGAATGCTATTCAATGCACATGGGTCATATGAAATCACTTCAGCATGTAGGAGGCCTACTTACACATTATTTCAGTAAGTAAGAAATGTTTCGGGGGGAGTTATAGCAGGGGAGGAACATTTAAAATTATAACTGTGAATCATGGCTCCTAATATAGATAAGATTCTGGTGACTGGACCTACAGTGTGGATTCAGGAAAAGGTGGAAAGACAAGCCAAAACCAATAGTAGTACACCAAAACCCCAAAAGCTGAATCCAGTTATAATTGCATTTCTTTCTTTTTTTGTAAGAAAGCAATTGTGGAAGTGAGAAGTGAGAAGTCTTCAAAAATAATCCAGGTTTTATTTTCATTGAAAGGGAAGGCATGTATCTATGTATTTATGATCAATCTTTTTTTTTTTTTTATTTAATGGAGAGTCCTCTTTCTGCTCCCCAGAGCTGACCAGAATATTCAGCCTGTTTCAAAACTCATAACAATTTACAGGTTGTTTTCTTATAGACTTGATAGCATTGGTTCTCTGTGGTACTTAATGCTGACCAAATGATTTTCTTGATTCACTCATCAACAGTGAAAAAGAGACTAGCTCATGTCGCAGATRAGAAGTTTAAAAATTTGGGTATAACATGTCAATGAACAATTCTTTTCTCTTTACTTGTGGCCATTCTTCCTGTGAAAGTCTCCATTTCTGTATGAATGCATATTTGTACATTTCCCAGTAAATTAGGATGTTTTAGATGATTTTCCACTTAGAAAATCTAAAGGCCCAAGMCTTTATTGGATCTTTGTATGTAATTGTGCACATGTTTGAAAAGGGGACAACTGAATTAGTATTGTCCTCAATGAATTCCAAGCATGATGGTCTATCATGGGTGATCGATATTGAAATGTATTCTCTAACAATGGAAACCAGTTCAGAACTACTGAACATATGTTAGCATTGTTATTTAAAAGGGTTCTGCATGCCAAAGACTGGCAATGAAGCAGTAACACATAAACTGTTTTGTAAGAGAAGAGGAAAAAAATGGAGAAAATTTTGTAATTTTGAGCTCTTCTGCATCTGGTTCCATTGGCTGAACACTGCGCTATTGTGTAGCTTTGGCTGAAACAAAATGTTTTTTCAAAGTACATGAAAGTGTGTTTAAAATATCAATGTGTTACTTGGGTGGCTTGGAGGTTTTAGTTATTGCTTTTGAATATACTCATGGGACAGAATGTTAAGTGTAAACTTCTTAACACATTCAAAATGGATTGATTAGGACCATAATCTTTAAAGAATGATTTCCACCTTTGGTGGCTTTGATAATGTGGACCCATTTTTTCCCATATGTGAAGCCCTTTCTAATCCTGTACTTGTCAACAGCTAGTGATGACAGACAATCAATACATGCAAACATCTGTTTCAGGTTATACATGTGCTTGGTAAGACTAATCGTACTGGTAGTATTTCACAGTATAATAAGTTGCTCAAGGCCCCTGTTTCCAACTTTACAGAAAAAAAACCTGACCTGCTCATGGTTGTATATAACACATTGGCATTTGGACATTGAATCCTTAAAATTTGTGGAATTACACCTGGAATGCCACTTTTAATGTGTTTCTTTAGAACTTCAGAGTATATTCTCTGTTAGAGATTCCCTCTTGTTTTGTTAGGCTGTTGCCCTCTGAATCCTTCCCTATTATAGAACAGAACACATCTGTGATCACATGGCACATACAGCACAACCAGGGGATCAGGCCCAGCCAGTGTGGGTTTGGGGAAGGCAGATCCTGCTTAATCAATTTGGTCTCATTTTATGACCAGGTGATTCACCTAACAGATGAGTAGAAGTCCGTGGATGTCCTCTACCTGGACTTAAGTAAAGTCTTTGATACTGTCTCCCATGATCAATCCTGTTTAACATTATTATCAATGATCTGGATGAGAGGATTGAGTGCACCCTCAGTAAATTCTCGGATGACACTAAGCTGGATGGGAGTGTTGATCTGTGGGAGGATAGGCTCTGCAGAGGGACCTGAAATGGCTGGATTGATGGGCTGAGGCCAGTTGTATGAGGCTGACCAAGGCCAAGTACAGGGTCCTGCTCCTGGGCCACAACAACCCCAGATAGTGCTACAGGCTGGAGGCAAAATGGCTGGAAAGCAGCCCAGTGGAAAAGGACCTGGGGGTGCTGGTTGCTGAACGTGAGCTGGCAGCTGAACGTGAGCCAGTGTGTGCCCAGGTGGCCAAGRAGGCCAGTGGCATCTGGGCTTACATCAGCAATAGTGAGGCCAGAAGGACTGAGGCAGAGATTGTCACTCTGTACTGGGCACTGGTGAGGCCACATCTCAAGTGCTGTGTCCAGTTCCCAGAATCATTGTGTCTAATCCAGGATATTCTGACCAAATGTAACACATAAGAGCCTATAAACAAAGTAATGCAGTGATTTTCCTTAGTAGTTGACCTCATTACTTACTGGACCCAAACTTCAAGTGAGAACTACATGGAATTTAATTTGGCATATCCCAACATTTTTGAGATATAGGAGTTGTGTAAAAGCACAATAATGAGCTCCTGTCTTAGACCGTAACTTTTCGAAGTAAATAGTGAACTTGTTGTGTGATCATGCCTTGGGTATGCTTTTGCAAACCATATTATCATGTACACACACATTCACAAATAATACAAAAACAGTTTCAGTAGACACATCTGACAAAAAATATAGATAACTGTAAAGCAGATGTGATTTTAATGCTAGTCATATGKTTTTTGTTGAACACAAAATAAAAGGTATTTAAGGTACTTATAAATTAAATACTTTACATTTACATTCCAGGAACTCAAGTATAATATGATCACTCAAAAAATCAATTTTTATTGCCCGGGAAATATTTTTAGGGAGGCATACAAAAATTGAAACAATTAATGTAAATCTCTTTTCATGATGCAAACCTCAAGATAAATACCTTCATCTTAGAACCAGAGATATTTTATTACCTCTAATATTATGATTAAGATTAAAGAACTAAATTTTCAAGGTCAGCATGTTTTTTAATATGCTAGCAAATACAAATTCAGGATCATAGATAAGATTACTAGTAGACCCTATGGTTTTACAGAAAAAAAAGTAAAATCTATATGCGGTGGTTTTTAAGGAGGAATTAAATATGACTGGTACTGGAAATGTCAGGAATGGAATAAATTTCATCAGAGGGATTAGGAGCATATGAAATGTTGGTTTCCAAATAATTTTGTGTAAGAACAGTAAAATAGTTTCCAAAAAGTTCCATATTGCATAAATAGCTGATTTAAAAAAAAAAATGAATCCCCGAACTTAAGCAAGTACTATTGTTCAAAAGAGTTGTTATGAGGCAGCCATTTATGGCCATCTTTTTTTAAGCTTGAGTGTTATCAGCAATAAATTGGGGATAATAAAACCCAATTTATTCTTTAGGTGATACAAAGATAGGTAAGTAACACAGGGTACTCTGGATTGTTTGTATTTAAACAAAATGTGCATTATTATAGTCAAATGCAAGACCATAAATGTGGGAAGAACTTTGCAGTCATTACTGCAGAATGGGAGACTGTATCCTGGAGAATTATGAGAGTCTGCATCCTCTTTTTGGGCCTCCTGGTATAAGAAAGACATTGATGCACTAGAGTCAGTTCAGCAGAGGGCACCGTGACAGCTTGGGTTGGGACACTTGTTTTGTGACAAGAGACTGAGGGATCAGGGCTTGTTATCCGAGAAGACATTAAAAGCCTTAATAAAAGAAAACACAATGTGAACTACAAGCAAGAACTTTATCCAGAACAGAGACTAATATGTGGCTATATAGAGAGGTCAGTAGTAGTCAAACTGTCATTCCTTTTTGTACTGAATAGGTTTTGTTTTATCTCATCTTTTATGGGATAGATACAAAATTAAGAGTGCAAATAGAATTTTAAAATTAGAAGTCTGTAAAATCTGCTTTTAGTGAGAAATTAAAATTGCACTCTACTTAGCTTATCAAGGAGTAGATAAAGATTCAATTTGATTTGATTGATTTGTCATGCACAAGTACCTTTGAATGAAAAAAAAAATGCCAGCTACTTAAATTTATTTCACTTTAATATAAAAAAAGTTAAAAATGTACCCCCACAGGACTTTGATGTACTTGATCATAATGATGGCACTAATAATAATAATAATAATAATAATAATAATAGTAAATAATGTAAGCACTACCTGTGGAAGAAAAAAGAACCCATAGAATGAAGCTGATATTTTTTAACTCTGTAGATCACGAACTCTAGAAGAAAAGGAAGTGGTGGAATTTTTAACTCTCAGTGGCTTCCATTCAAATGTGAATAGATGATATTGTAGACAAACTCAAATTACTGAAGTCATTAAAGGCATTGTCAGGCTAAATTCTATGCAGCTTTTGAGCAACCTACTGCTGAAACGCAAGCCACAACTGAGTCACTGCTGGAGTTCCTTGAGTTTCCAGGTAGAACAAACACTAAATTTCTCCAACTTTATGCTTCATATTCTCATTCCTATTGATTTCTGGATAAGAAAAAAACAAGAGAGCAAGAAAACAATCAAAACCAAATGCAGAATGCAATATCAGTAGTAATAAGAGGATGCTTTCTTCCAGCACCCAATTTCAYTAATCTGTTCAGATCTTTGACTTCTGAACTACATGTGGTAGGAAAATATTCCCTACTTCTCACAAAAACAGTTCTCCATTTACCTTTATTTTGTCACATGTGATTGACTTTTCCCCTTTCTTAAATCATGCAATTTTCAAGAAATTTACTGCTATCCCCAGTCTTTTATCAACAAAACAGTGCATTGGTCTGTACTGTATCTTGCAGATTGCTGACAAATATACTGAGAAATTCTGGACTAGGCACTGGCTCCTGAGAGAGGAGGTCTAACACTCAAACAGAGTAAGTGTTGAGTTTAAAGAAGCAAATGCTGTTTTTAAAGCAAAGTATATATTCTTTTTTTGCTTGTACTTGGTTCATCTGAAGACAGAATAGAATGAGCTCTACAGTCTTTGATTGCCTACTTGTTCTCTGACCTTTTAGTCTGCCCTCCTGCCCTTATCCACTTTCTAATAAATTAAAACTGTGCCTTCCAAGCTGCTCTTGCAAAATCTCCCTCATGATAAAATGCTGCAGAATGTTGTTTTGAAATTCTTTCCCTCTAAAAAAAATAGCAGATTTACGGAGCTTAGTGAGCATATGTACTCAGTCCACACTTATCCATGTGCTTTCTGATTGTGCTTTTGAATGTTTGTACCTATAGAGACATATATTTCTGATTAAATTCTTGTAAATGACCGCTGAAAACTGGACTCCTCATAAAGAGGAAAAAGGAACTGAAATCCTTTTCAAGAATCACACCAACACAAAAAAATCTTCCTCCGTTTGCTCTTTCATCAGCATGTTTAATCCGTCACCTGCTACTGAACCTGTGAATTACGCATATTTACAAAAAGAGGGTAATAAAAATAATGTGGTGTCAACATGCTAACAGGGGTTGTGATTCATAGTTCAAACAATTTGGTTTTGTGTCACACTTCACTAGTCTTGCTGCTTCATTCTGTGCAATAAATGATAGTTTTGCAGTCTATTCAAGCTGCAAAGCTATGTAGGACAATATTTTTTAGTCAAAGAAACAACAATATCCCAATTTGGCTTATGTTTCTAATTCACCATTGATTATGTCATCCTACTTATTCTGAAATGTTGAAAATAATTTCTTTTGATGTTCCATGTTTCATAATCAAAAAGAATATGGCATATATTATCCCTGTGGCTATGGTTCCTGAATAGAAGCCCTATTCCCTGGAATGGACAGCATCTGAAACAAACAAATGGCAATTAATCAGTCAACAGAAATATCAATTTTAAGGCATGACTTTAAGTACAGAGCTATTGGGGAGTTTCTATACTTGATTTGATTAATGTATTCAACACTGGGCTGCAGTTTGCTCCTGAGGCCAAGCTAGAGCTGACAGAGTTGAAGGGACAGACAGACAAAATTCGGTGGAGATTTGTAAAAGAAAATAATGTTTTTCTTATAGCTTACAATGTTGGGGAAAACAGATTAGAACCAAGTGGTTTGTGATTCAGAGACTGTGAAAACTGACAATCAAATTCTCAGGTCAAATGAGACCAGTAAACGTAATGGGCAATGGCACGTGACACTAAAGTAATTGTAGTTAGGAAGCTTACTTATAAATTGATGATCTGATTTTTGCTAGAACTGAACAGTACTTGCCTAATACAATGTCATGTGAGAAATCTACTATTATCTTGTATATATATCAATACAATCACTATCTAAAATAAGTTTATACCAGGTCTGATTTACAGTACATGTGAATGGAGAGTGATGCCGTTTGAAACTCTAAACATTCTATGCACCAGAGGGATAATAACACAATGTAGAAGTGAGTAAATTAATTTTTTTGTTCTCCTAGACCCAGCAATTGAAAGTGAGCAACCTAACCTATCAGCTTTTTTTCTTTAAAATATGCCATTGGAATAGTATCATCTATTCACATTTTTGTACCCAAAAAAGTGGTTACTTTGAGTCAGAAATTTTTGTTTGGTGATAAAAAATTAAATGTTGAGTAATGCCCCTTTCAGTACTTGGTACCCAACACGTGGAATAACATTTCTGTGAAAAAGAAACTTACCACAGTGCCAGTGAACACACACAGCAAGACTGGGGAGTGCTTTTCTCATTTCCTGACATAAAGTGTTGTTCATTTGGAAATGTGTGTTATGTCTTCTGCTCTACGTCCATTTGTTGATACTGCAAGATTCTGATGGGGAAGGCAAAATCTTTTGATTTTAGGAAACCTTTAGGAAATTTTGAGTGCTTTGTGTTGTCTTGCTTTTTTTTCCTCTTTTTTTTTTTTTTTTAAATTTTCAGGTTGCAGTACTGAAATCGTAAGTGCAGGCATCAGTGTGTGTGCTTTCCTTTCTGAGCAGCCTCTCGATATTACACCAGTTATCACTGCCTTAGATAGCCTGATCATAAACCGTTTAAAAAAAACTGCAGTAAATGGACTCTTCTTGGAGTCTTCCTGACAGTAATAATTTTACAGCTTTGATTATGTCTTGTAGACATCTTTTCGTCCTGTCCGAATCAATTAATACATACTACTCAACCTAAAGATACCTCTGAAGATTCTAGGTAATATTGTAGACTATAGATCTTGAAAGAATTGAGAAGTAGATCTTCACAGGGAATGATATTAATTTCTTTTTATACTGGAACTTACATAAAACTCTAAAAGTTGGAAAACTCATGAGTTCAAAGTGCATTTAAATATTTTACTTTTGAAACTCACTAATTTGACTTGTGGTAGAAAAGAAATTAAAGAAATAGAAGGTACGAAGTGTGAAAACTATGAAAAGAAAATATCTTTCAATTCTAAAACAAGTTGTTAAAACTTTTAAAAATACCTTAACAGCAAATAGCAAACCCTTACTTTTTAAAAGTTGATTATATAAAGATTGTTAGGAAATATTTAGATCTTTCCAAGAGTACCTCTGTAGTGCTGTCTGTTCATATATTTTTATGCTTATCTCATCCTTGAAAAACATATCTAATGGAAATGACAGACCATCACATCTCCTGTAATACATAATCTGTTTAACCAGTGATTATGACAACTGCATTTAATTTCCAAATGATAATTAAAGCAATGATGATTATAAGAGACCCTATGTAACTGCCCAACATCTATATACAATGGTGATTTCCTTGGAATTAGTGCTGTCAAAAAAACACAGTAATATTTGCAAAGCGTAATAATCTTACTTAAAATCCAATAAAACTGCTGTGGAAGAGGTTCACACGTGTGCTTGAAGACAYTGGATTGTGCCATACATAATATATGCCAAACCCCAAGAAAAGATGGAAGTTCACAGTGGGCTCTGCAGCTGCAGTATAGTGGAGATGCACCCAAATTCTCTTTAGAATTACTTGCATGAGCAGACAGAATGTTCTGGCAGCAGCAGCACAAAGTTCAATACAGCCTGAAAAATCTCCATAGGCATTGAAAAAATTTATTAATGTCCAGCTTATTGTCCAGCTAGGTGAGGTAGCTCATTTAAAACTGATTTAGATATGCARGCTACAATTAATCATTCTAGACTTGTAAAAATAGTCATACATTATCCATTAAAAATAAGTGAAAAGGAGTTTAACGGCTTAAATTGAGGTTTAAAAATCTCATTACTACCCAAATCTATTCCAGTAGAGGAGATGATAGCATCCATTGATTCAACTCCAGAAGATTTACCAAAGTATCAGGAAGGTTTAATTACACTAGAGGCAGTCAAAGTGAAAAACTCTCAAATGACACAATAGAATCTGAAGCAAAGTTAAATACTATTAAGAAGCTAGTCCTCAATAGACTTAAAAGTTATGCAAAAGTTTAATTTCATGAATTGTGGTGTACTTAAAAATATTCCAGCTGGTAAAATTTGGTAGAAACCTCAAGCGTGTTAGAAATGTTAAAGCATCTGACTAGGATTCAAGCCTAACATTACAGAGAGCAGCATTATTTGCTATTAAAGATAAATCTATTATTGCAGGAGATAAAGTCCATTGGACTTTCCATTGTCCATGTCCATTGGACAACCCACCATTCAAAAACTGCAGTACACTATAATGCTATGTGTTAATAAACACTGCACAGTGAGTAAACACCGGCAGTGGGTAAATTGAGCTGAATAAAATTTCTGTTGGGCTGTTGATATTGGGCTATCTGGAGTCAATAGGACTCTTTTGAATCACACGATCAGGTTTTGGAACATTCAGAAATATGGAACATGAAGCTTCTCTTAAATACAGTAAGGGTTATAACTTACGTACCCTCTTACCTGACTATAACCACCTTAAAAATGGACTATTTTTTTGGTTTAAAAGTGGTATTCTTTACTTCCTCCATATTCTACAGAGATGAATGAGCATAATTAGAATGTAATTCATCCCACCCTGAGGGAATTTCATTCAACCATACAGTATATCCACATGAAGATATTGGCAGTAGTGAGGTTCTGAAGCAGATCTCCCACTCATCTCTCACCCCGTACACTGACTCAGCTTGCAGGACAGTTTGGTAAGCAAAACCTTGGTTCTTTCCTGATGAGTCTAAACACGATGCTCCAGTCTGGGCACACATGAAGGTGCTTCTACTCTTCCTGGGAGCAAAGGGCCCATGGAAATATGCTCCAGACTGATTTTAATCTGAAGAAGAAGCCATGGTGTATGCTTATAGTATAAGCATTTGGACCTGAGCACCAAGTGCTTTGATCCACTTCTGCAATGAATTACTTCCTAGTATAGACATAGCTGAGTAAATTTAGACTCTGCTTAGATGAGATGCTGATCATATAAGATGAACTTTTATGCAACTGGTTCCTAATGAAAGACATCAGAAGTTATATGGGAGAGGAAGAAAGTTTTGCTAGAAACAATAATTTTCATATCCAGATTCAGAGTAATTTTGGGAAAGGGGTGAGTTTTCTGGTGTAGAGCACATCTCTGTGTTGATTCAGTGGATCTAGTAGATTCAAAGCAGGAGTAGAAAAGCTGAGAAAACATTTTAATAAAATAATTAATACATTTTCTAGAAGATAGGATGATGTAAGACAAAAGGACAAACCACTTTTTCCCTGATAATATGTTTATTTTTAGAGTCACGGAATCAGATGCGTACATCCAACTAAAATAGTAAGGTACATGCTTTGAAATATATGTGTGTATTAATAGATACAGAGTTTACTCATGTAATATAAAAATTCTCACTGTTTAAGCACAAGTTAAAGGTATTTTTGGAAAGAAATACATATTTTTAGATCTTTAGAATGCTTATATTTCAACATTTTAACTTATTTAGAGTCACCTTTCTTCCACACATCTCTCTGTTTTATGCAATCAATCTCAAAATTTGAAAAAAGTAATTTGACCATCTACATCCACTCTTGACTACTTTTTTTTTAACAGCATGCTCTTTAGCTATCTGTCTGGACAGTTTAAAAAWTCCAGTCAGAGGTGATTCCATATCTGTAAATGACAATGTAATAATTATAATCACTATTATCCTGTTTAAGACAGTTCACCATGTGGCTAATTTTAAGCATTCCAAAAGCATCATTGACTTCAATCAGATTGCTAGACTTACCATTATGCCTGTTTTTAAATGCCTCATCAACTCAGACAACTACCAGGATGAGAAACCTTGTCAGTCTAAGGAAAAGTAGATCATGACCAACATAATTTAAATGTGTATTAAAATTTACAATGATTTTTCCTGAGAGTATTATATATCATGAATAATAGTTTCTAGATCCTTTTTCATGTGCAGAGACAGTAAAAGTATAGCAGTGTGAACCTTAAACAAAAATAATCTCTGATCATTATAGTTAAACTAGCTGATTATTATAGTAATGCTGATTATTATATTTAAATTAAGGCTAAAGGTCAAACTAAGCATTTCAAATGAGTTCACTGCATAACTAACTTGATTTTTAAACAGAGGCTGCATATAGCAAAAAAATTCAGTCATCTACTAAATCTGAAATGTTTAATCAAATTTTAAGTATGTTAGTGTACTTGGGCATCTGTATCAGTCTAGTAAAAAACCTTGCCAACTGATTGAAATGATAAAAAGGAATATTGAGGGTGCATAATGAAAGCAGAAATAAGTAGATCAAAGATTAAAGGAATATTATACTACATTTCTAATACTCTCAATTAGTGAAAGAGTCTATGACATATTGTGAATTCACAAGGAAAAAGTTTTCAGGTTCTGTTTTTATTATCTTGACTATCACAGTTCTGTATATTTGTTGAAGATGTCTATGATTTTAGTTCTTTTAAAAATCCCAAACTTTATGAGGGGTTTTGTTCCTGAAAAGGTAAGCTGTTAAAATGTCAACCCATCAAAGTAATAATTATTTTAAAATCTGGAGATCTGAATTGGACTGATGACTGAAACATGGGTTTTGTAGTCAAAGGTTTTTATAGTGCAATTTCCTCAGGCAAAAAAAAAAAAAATTATACATTCTGGGAATTAAACAATGTTACTGACAAAGATACAAATGATCTCAATTTGCCATTCGTGGCCGTCTGGCCATGCAATAGTAATTCATTCAGCTTGCATTCATGCATTGTCAGCTTAAATTCAGAGTTTGGCAGAAAACAGGGGAAAAAGAGGGTTGGTACAATCTGTTTTTGTTAAGGGGCTTCAACTAGGGGGAATACAATTGAGTGAGGCAGAAAATTCGTGCAATATTCAGATTATTTTCTAGAAGATTATTTGCAGAACAAGCATGTATTCATTGGAGGGTGGTTCTTATAACTGGTAACAGTTGGATAAAGCGATTGAGAAGTTAAGTGAGTGAGGTCGGGGGACATGTGACAGGAATAGATGACAGGGTGGCTGAGAGATTAGGTATAGGAAGACACTGGCAGATCTGTTTTGCCCTTGTTCAGCAGTGGTAACCCACTGTGGATGAAGTGCTTTTCATTGCTTTTGGATTTCCAGAGTCTTGCTCCTGAGGTCCCTTTTTAACAGGGTGCCATTTAGAACTGCTTTGAGTGAAGTAAAATGCTATTTATTAAAAATATTGGCAGCTTGACAGACCTTGCCTTCTAAACTGTACTCGAAGGAACTGTGCACATTTGATACTGCTTTCAGTTCTACCAAAACAGCTGAGATTTATTCACAACACTGGGAAGTTTTTTTGTCCAACTTGTTTGTCCATAAAACCTGGAGTTGTTACAGCCACTCCAGAAAAATAATCTCTGTGAATACCCCAGTAAAACTGGGATAGGATATTTAGCTATTTGTGAGCTTCACTTTCCTCATAGTCAGTATACTCTGCTGGCCTTCCTTCAAGGACATTCAAATGCATTGCCATGGAAAAAAATCCAGTGTAAGTGTATAGATGGTATGGAGCAGCATGGCAACTCTCAAGGGAGAGTGTCTTCCTGCAGTGAAATTGCAAGGTGTATCCAGATGCTAGAAGGAAATTAATAAAAAAAGGATAATGTCATTTATTTGATGATCCACAAGAGGTTCTCAGGAAGAGATGCATGCAGCTYAGAGCAGGACAGTAAATTTGTTAGTTTGTTTAAAAGTCTGTCTAAATGCTACAGCCAGGGAATGCCTTGAGCAYATCTTTAACAGAAGTGATATTTTGGCTTGCCCAAATGCCTCAGAGTCATTAGCCTGGGCTCATCTTGCCTAATCTTTAGCTAGGAATACATCCAAGATGACAAAAGTGACTTAGATCTTACGTAGTATGACCTGTCCCATTTCACCCCCTAACTACACAGGAGACGCAGTAACAAGACTCTCAGATGCTTCAAGGTACATGAGACAAACATGAATGAAAATACCTACAGCTGGTGCCATGTTTACAGCTAACTGAGTTGTCTTTTTTAAAGTGTTTAGCTTCCATTCACATAGTTTTTTGGAATGTCACAAAGTCCTCAATGTTAGCTGTGCCACTTGCATACTAAAGTCAGCAGATGGTGATTATCCCTGCTGGTGTCTTGAGGGAACATGGAAGCTAACTCCACTTCATGTGGAAAAAGACAACTATCAGCCAGGCCTTCCTGTGATGCTGGTCCTGTTATGCATAAAAATAAACAGATAAATCAATGATATTACAATTACAATCACAAGGAACTGCAGGTCAGGGTATGCACAAATAATAAAAGAATAATTTTCTAATATATGACTTTCAATCATTTTTGGAAACTTCATGACTGACTCAATCAGCCTGTTTTATCTCTTCTTCCCCACAGACATGGTGTTCATTCATGGGGATCCTGCTTGTTCCTGCCAGAACATAGTTCACAGTTTATAGAACATTCAGTAGCTGCTGATATTAAAAAAATGGTTAAATCCAAGCTTCATCTAATAGCTTATTTTCACTAAAAAAATCTGCTAAATAAGCAAAGCATAAAATTAATTACATTTTAATTAATTTTTGAAGCTAATCACCGTAGAGAGTCCCTGATAATATAGCACATGGGGGGCACTAGATAACAGATTACAACACATTGCAATGAAATGGCAGTTGAGTGGCTTTTAACTGACTTAAAACTAGGGAAAAGCTAACTTTTGTAAGTAAACTCTGATCTGATGTAGTCAACTTCTTTACAGTGTCACTATGGTCTTATTAAAAAGTTTCATGTTGCTGAGCTTACCTGAGGTTTATCAGAACATTAAAAAGTTGTAGAAAATATGCAGTCACCTAATTTCCACAGTTTTGGTAGTCTGTCAATAGGTTGCATTTCTTTCTTATCACTTTGAATCATCTTTGCTCTTTACATGGAAAATTGGGAGCTTTTGTCAAGATTTAATCACTAGTCAGATATTAGCTGTGTATCAAAAAAGGAAAGGAAGGAGGGAAATTCATACTTAATTGTAGGTCTCATCAATTAAACTAAAATAGCAGTAAAGTGCTTACAGTACAGTATAAAAATGAAAGGCATGAACCACCTTCTTTCACTTTTTGTCTATGTATCTTGAAATCTGTGTTCTTTTTTTTGTACATTCTGATCTCCAATTTTTTTCCCTTGACTTTTCTTTTCTTGTCTTTATTTTTTTTTTCTTTTTCTCTCTGTTTGCCTTTTTTTTCTGCTGTGAGTAACCACGGTTGCTTATCACAAGGTTTTATACAGTACACTGTTCCTATCAGTGTTCAACTTAGCTACTTCCTCTAGTTCCTCCTCCAGTGAGATGTTGTATTTCACGTTTCTCAGTTTGGTCATATAATTTATTTTTCCATCATTCCATCTATTACAAATTTCAACCTTTTTTTTTTTTTTCTAATTTAAAATATAAAATTTAGCAAAGACATTCAGTTAAAATTTATCTTACCTTTATTTCWTCAAGTTTAAAGCCAGATGCAAGACCATTTGAACTGATGCAGTTGGCATCAGGATAAGTTAGTGAAAAGGTCAAGCAGAGTATTTTTTCAATGCATACTTGAGCAACTGAAGCAAAATTTGTAGCTCAATGGGAACACAGAAACTCYTTGCATTTTCCATTATTAAACTGTCATAAATGTCTGTTTACTACTAAATTGAAAGAAGAACTTACGTAATTACAGATAAGTTGTTAAATTAAAGCAAAAATAGGGCCACCAATGTATCTGTGACTATCAGAAACATAAGTGCAACATGTGTTTGTCTGACAGGAATTTTTGTATGCTAATGAACTTAGCTGTTCTCTTTGAACTGCGTTATCAGCTGATACTTGACTTGAAAGMTGCTCTTGAGCATCCAAGCACACACAGAGCTGATTTTCCAAGATATCCATCAATATACAGAACATCAGCTAAAAGAAAGAAGACTGAACATTCTACTCTTCAATGCAAAGGAATTATGAGAATACCAAATCAGGTATACATAAAGAGATTGGGAGGTGAAAATATAACATTGGCTAAAATGACCAGATGTTGGCTCCTAAAGTTATTAATKTAAAATTCATGAACACTTTCCTATATTTTGTCTTCCCCGTCCAGCTGTGGAAGGAAGTGATAAAGAGGCTTTGGGGGATGTCTGTCATCCAGTGAGGGTCAATTAACCACAATCTTCTAGGAATCTTATTTTCTATGGGTTTCTTTGTGGTTTCATTTGAAAGCCAGAGCTTTTGAAAATCATGTTTCTTTTACTTCTGCTACAAAATTGAGATTTTTTTAGATAGAAGACTAATTTTTTGCACTGATTTACTACTAATTTCTAGAAGGAAAATCAAGATTTTTAAAAAAWTTTTGTTCCTGATTTTAAGCGCCAATTTCTACTCAGTTATACTGACTGTTCAGTTTTAGATGCATATATCTGTACAGAATGAGATGGCTTTTTTTTTTCTTCACTAAATAATAATAATTATTTAGGATAACCTCTGGCTGCAAAACTCCTTATGTCTAAGTTTTATATTTTTAATRTATTTTAATAGTACTTACWATTGAACATGCACATCTAACTGGTGGAATATTGATTGAGTAATTTCTTATAGAGCAGTTGAAAAAGTGMAAAATTTCTAAACTTTGTGGAAAAGTAATGATGTACCTGGAAGCTTGCCAGTTTGATTTTTGATAGGCAAATGGAAATCTGTATGYGATTTATTAAGGCATAAAGCAAGATGGGAAGCAAAGGAGCTAACTAGTGTTTTTATATGTCTTTGAAACCCAGGGGTTAGGAGATGAGAGCAATTGGGGGGAAAAAAAAGTAAATTATAGTAAGGGTATAAATTCCAATTTTTTTTCCTAATAAATATAGTAATAAAAGAATTCAGTGAAACCTAGAGCTTTGTGAACAAAAAAATTAAAATTATTAGAATTCTTGAGTTCAGCACTGAAAGAGAGCATAGAAAATGCTAGTTTTAATAGTATCACAAATATCTAAAGGGCGTAGAGTCAACATCACAATGTGAGACAACTTCATCTGCAGGGAAGTTTTTTACACTGGCTATAAAGTACAGTAGAAGGAAAGCTCAGGTACTTCAGAATAATTGCTCCTGATTGATCATAGTCTACTGCAGACCAATGATCCTTATCATCTGTATCATCATCAGATTTAGGCTTGATAATTAATGTTGCCCTATGGAATACTATAATGACCTGCTTCCTTTTGCATTAAAATCACATATTTGTTGTCCATAAGCAGAGACAGGTAGRTATTTAATCTGTTAGGAACAAATAGAATTTTATGTTTGGTCTTTGCAGATGCTTGGTGTGCAGGTGGCAGATCATGCACTTTGATTACTTTGGGCTGGCTGGTGGTCTCCTGAGGATCTTTGTACATGGGAGAGTAAGTTACATCTCAAGGTAATTTGGAATATGTGAAATAATTCTGCTCTAAAACATCAGTTCCCCTAAGCTTGCTCTTGAAATCAAGGAAGAGTATTTTAATTAATAAAAAAATACAGTACACTGTTTTGACAAAAGTATATTTTCCGGCTTCCATTTGCATCTCTTTTCCACATACTCAAGGGAATTTGTGCTTGTCATAATAAATAAATGGTGAAAGCCTTTTTTTCCTCCATGTCTTTGTTTTATAATGAATCTAAATCTTCATTGCCACAAAGAATAAAACAGCTGTTTCGTCATCTCAGCTTGTGAAAAGAATTTCCAGTTTCAGCAACTTATTCCAGTCTGCATCAGATGGCTGGGTTTAGATCAGACAATTGAATAAAGAGTCCTGTTTCTGTGGCTTCTCTGAAGTACAATTCCAAACTCATTTCTCTCTGAAACTTAAGGTGAAAAATGCAGAGGTTAATGTCCTGCTTTTGTCTCACTAAGTACTTTGTTTATCAATTATAACACATATAAGGAGTCACTGTCCATGGTCACCTTTAGGARTAGTACAAGAACATTTGGATGATTGCTTACTGAGCCATAGAAGCATGAAATTCAATAATTTACCAGTTATGGATTTCTACTTTGCTTACCAGCTCTTGTAGATGGTCTTTATGTACTTTATGTCTATAAAGCACAACATTGCTCAAATGAATTATTAAAATTAACACCCCATCTTTAACACTGCATTCTCCTCCTTCCCAGATATGTTTCTTTTGTGGCTGGATTGTCACATTTCATGGAAAATATGCCCCTGGATATTTTGTTTTTCTCTTTCAAGGAGACTCAGGAGAAGAGAGTTTTGTGAAGTTTAAATTCAACAAAGCCGCCAGAGGAAAGGGCTGAGGATAAGAAGAAAAAGAAGAGTCTTTTTGAACAGTTGCACAGAATTTAATGGAGTTAAAAACAGCAAAAAGAGATCTATAAAAATTTAATACAGATTCTCTGGAAAGCACTCTAAAGCTTTGCAGAGATTAATAGAGAATGTTGTGTTCTACACCACCTCACTTTTAACCATATCATAGATTATATTCTGATGTTACTCTGAGCTACTAAATGTTATAAAACTGGTATAAAAGCTCAAGAAAAATGGACCCAGACAATCACRTCCCAGTCTGTGAGGAGTAACTCCTCATTTGGGTTTGGGAAATTTACTTATTTTCCTATCACAACGTTGTCATTTGGTGACTTATAAAAGTTACTTGAGGAGCAGCTGTCATAAGTGGCTGTACTTTGCATTGTAAACTGAAGGTTGTCTCTGGCAGCAAATAATTGGGGTAGCAAAATATTTAGCAATAGCAGGTAATGTAAAGAATTGTGACGGACATGGAAAGGGCAACAAAGTCTATATTGAAGATGCAGTTAACTGTATTCTACAGTTTTTTTATGAAGACATGCACCTAAAAGACTAGTAAGCATGGTGTAGAATGCTACTGCTGGTACATTTCTCTTGCTTTACCTTCTACCTAATCTCTTAAAAAGTCTTTTGATTTTTGAATATGAAGGTGATGCCATGACGACTTTTTGCCTTTTCTTTTATATACCTTTTATATACCCTCTTATGTATCCTCAGTGCTTTTAGCATGCATACTTGCAATTCCTTAAGTCTGATAACTTAGCATAGTCCCAATATTCTGTTAAGCCAGGAGACCAAACATCCTGGAGATCTTGCAGTYGGAGGCCAGAAAGCCCTATGCTATCCTGAGGAAACCAAGGTCCYTTCTAGAACATATCCTGTAAACTAAGATAGGCCCATCCAGGAGGGAATTCCTCAGGATGGGGGGGATCATTCAAGCCTCTCATTGGGGAATCTTCAATAGATATGCTAATTTGCAAGGCCTATAAATTGTATATGCGATTTATCGTGTGGGTGCATTTCAGCRCATTCCACCTGGATGAAGTGGTGCACCATAAGGATCCTTAAATAAATACTGAGGTAAAACCCCCTTTTCCCTGAATCGGTTTGGCTCTTAATTTTAAGACCAGGGAAAGGCAACAAAGGGATTCATGATACAGACCTATTGCACCCTGAGCCTAATGCTGTGCATTTTTTTCTCTAAGAGTGGGAAATACAGCTTAAGAATATGTGAGTAGCAATGGAAAATAACAAATGAACAGTGTAACTTAAATTATATTGTGTAGATTCTGTGGTTTGAGAACATTAATAGATAATGGAGCTCTTTTAGTCTCTGCTGCTATATTTGTGAATTACATGGGATCTCCTGATATAAATATCTGTATGGATCTATGAGCCTAATTTATGTCTAATTCATCATCTGGTGGTGAACGATAAAAATATACATGCTGCAAGACACTCTCTACTCTGAAGAACGTGCAGTGTCTCATGTTGCTGAAATAGGAAAAGATATCCTGGAAGCTGGACAAAAAAATCTACATGAATGTACAGACATCCCTGTGTTCATGCTGACAATGTTCTGGATAAGATATGTGTCGTAAGTGTCAGACAGCACCAGAATGACTTTGTTGGCAAAGTTAGTAATGCTAAAAGTAGTGTGACCTTACTGATTTACTCCACTTCTCAAAAGATTGCCACCAGTACCCTTCTACATTTCAAAACTGAATGTTGCCTTCAAGTTTTAAGCCAGCCAGGACAAAGTAACAAGAGACASAGATGTACAGGTTTCTAATAAAGTTTATTAAATAGTGATTTTGAAACAGACTGTATATTTGACTTCCCTCATTAGACACAGACTAAAAGCATTTTGCATTTTGAATTTATGGAAAAAGATAGTTTTTTGGTGGCATTATGGTGTCAGAAGAATGTTGACTGAATAGTAGTCTAACTAGGTAGCTTTCAGTAATGAAGCTTATACCACTACCTTGAATGTGAATCTCATGTAAGTCCTTAGCATAGTGGGTCATAAAGGTCACAAGAGCCTGGTTCTTTTAGAACACAAAGCCTTTGTTAGGGAGAATAGCTAGAAAAAAAACTAGGCTTCCCTTTTTCTTTTCCTCATCTGGGCTCYGATCAAGAAAGTTTATACATACTATTTCCCAAATCTCAAGGCACCTTCATTTTAAACGGAAGATGTTAAAGCAGTCTGTGAAAAATTTTCTCATTTCTTATGTACGCAGACAGAAGTGCCAAACATTGGATCTGAAGCTTCTGTGCAAATTTAATGCCAAAAATTGGCGGTCCAAATTTGCAATGGACTCTCGCTGTTAACCCTCTACCCAGAAGAAGACTATTCCTGTTACAGGCTTTGAGGGTCTTCATTTGCTGTATTCACATACAGTGTAAAAAATTTTCCACTTCAAATTCTTTCCCTTTGTATCCTGATGAAAATTTTCTTTATTGAAAACAATGTTGTGAAATCAAGACAAATGTCTAAACATCAAAGGAACAAGGTTTGACACTGAGTATCAAAAATCATGGCTAAAGCTTAGTTCTTTTAGATCTTCTTTAATAGTGGTATGTTTTTTTATTTTTAAAATGTCCTTTAATGCTCCAAAAATTCCAGTAAAAGTTTGCATTTGATAGTATCAAGAGAGAATTTTAATCTTTGCTTTAAATTTCAACAGTGTAAACTTTTTGTCTAAGGAGAATTTGAATAATGCAAGGAATGTTATGTACATAGCACATTTTCATCTGATTTCTATTTTTCAAGGAGAAAAACAAACTTCCATTTTCTTAGATTAGAATTCGCTGCATCAAGCTAAGTGTGACTATTTGATTATTTAGGTAAAGTAAACTTTTTTTCTTTAGAAACTCTCACTGCAAATCTTAAAAGGTTACCTTGTTATTTCTAGGTTTAGTCAATTGTAAAATAAATTACCTATATTCTCACGCCTGCTGCTTTACCATTCATACACACGATGCTTTAAAAGAGGAGTAGAGGAAAGGTTGTGCATACAGGAGATTCTATATTTCAGATTAAAGAAAAGAATAAMAAACCCTGGCTCTTTAAAATTTGATGTACATCTCCTACCAACAAAATGATGTCTCATGGASTTAGTCCAAAATGTATCAAAGAAAATCTTTGATGCCTTTTTAACTGTCCCCTCAAAACTGATTCTATCGAATCTTTTAAATGCATGAGCACACACACAGATATGCGTTAATTTAAATAAAATAGTAYTGTTATAATTGTTGCATTAAGTACTCCAGTTAAATTGAACTCAACAGAAACATGAATACTAAACTGGTACATATATTTCCATATAGTAAACAATATACCTTGAGCAGAATCCCTTGGACTTACTCACGTGAGTAGTTTCAGGGAAGTTAAGGGTGTCGCACTGATAGGTAAAAAAGGTAGGACTGTGTAATTAATTTTATTTCCAGCTGTTGAGATTTCAGAATATAATTCCAAACTCTCTAAGCAAACATCTTTTTCTGTACTTCTTTCCAGGCAAACTGATCAGAGGTGCTYTGGGGATTGGCTGTGTGCCCAGTTTCCACAAATGCCAAAGACTCCTGCACACTGAGTTAATTAAAATTGACTGCTTGTCTTAGGCAGAAGAAACAGGCTAAATTCTGGCTTGTTCTAAAAAAAAATGAGTGAACAATTTAGGCAAACAAAATAACTTTCTACTAAGCTAGGGAATAAAAATAACATATTGCTTTGCCTTGAAAAAAACAGATCATATTTTTATTTTGTTTTCATTTCTACCTCAAAGGATTGTGTTTTTTTTGTGTTGTGTTTTGTTGGTTTTTTTCTTTACCCTGCTGCAGTGAATTGTAAATTGTTAGATCTGTGTATCCCAAGGACAGTAAGACATATATCAAATGAAGGATATAGACAGATTTTACAGACTGAAGCTATAAATGACAATAAAAAGTCAGATGTTTAAACCTCACAGGTGTCTCCCCTTTTGACTGAAACTTCCCCAGTGCCTAGTGTGACTTTCTTACTGAAATGCACCAAAGCTGCTGCAGTCTACAGAGCTCAGCAGCTGTCACATGCCTAAAAGCAGTCAAGTACCAAAATCTCCAAAGGACATTTAATATGCATTTCCTARGAATAACTGACTGATATTGACAGTAGAGCTCACAATGAGCTAAAAACATGTGTAAGATTTATAGCATTTGTACACTCAGGTTCAATGATGTCAGGTTAGGGGGGCAAAATTCACCCATTCCTGCAGATGTTTTTGTTTACTTTTAGTGAGTACTGTGGCCAAAGGTTAGCAAGGGAAGCACTCCCTTCTTCTTCCTCTGCTACTCTACAGGGAATATTATGTGATTCATAGGAATATCCAAAAAGAGGTAAAAGAAAAAATTGATGGGGAGTCAGAAGCCCTAGAATGTACATCATTCTATAATTCAGCTTTTATAGTGTTCATAAATTCTGTCTTTGCTTCAAGAGGCTCCTTTATGCTTTTTAGCAATCAGTATTCTGGGGAATAAAGATGAGCAGACTTGACAAGAAACCCATAATTGACTAYTTCCGTGATGAGTCCCCACCCCACAAGGTTACAGAGTCATGTGAGGGGTGTTTCTAATGGATCTTGAATTCTCCTTTTTATAGTTGAAAATCTCAGTCTCCCATGTAAAGAAGATTTCTAAAGAAAAATGGCCTATCATTTGTTAGAGCATTCTTCAGGGGAAAAGTGACATGAATTTGCWAGTAGATGACATCATATCACAGCTTTATTTTAAAGCAAATGGCTTTGACTTTTAAAAGGCTCTATATCAGTATAGGTTTSCAGCCTCTGGATATGAAATGAACAGACGCGTCTCCTTATGGGACTATCTCCCTGGGAAATCTTAGGGTTTCCTATTGATTTTATATTTGTGACTTCCCCAGCACACTGGCTCTTCTGGTTTGCAGTCTGGGATTTAAGCATCTCCCTGGGATGTAAGAGATGCCCTCAAATCGATATGTAGCCTCAAAATATATCTTTAGTTGTATATTCTTGTGTTTTCCCAAGAGAATTTGATTTTAAATCAGATTTTTCCTTTTTTTTTTCTAAATCAATCTACCTGCTAAGTGATGTCGCTGCTCTATCTACATAATTGTGATAGTGTGAAAATGTGTCAGATTTTGTTCATAAGAGCAGTGTGATATTAATTTTACCTCTTGTAATGCTCTGAGGAATCTAAACAGAATTATTAAGTAATCCTAGTAGACTATTCACAAAACAAGCCATGGAAGGAATCAGGCAGCCTAATGTTTARCCAATGGATGTTAATCTCTCCAATGTTTTTTCAAGACAGTGGCTTATACACCTTAGGGACCAGTTTGAAAGCAGGATTCAAGATGCAAATAAAATTCTTAGCTGACCAAAGGTTAAAACATACATGACATCTTAAGGAATTTATTATAAAAGATAGATATAGATACATATATATATATATACATACGTATATATAAATTTTAATGTATAAAATAAAATTAGGGAGAGAAGAGAATTTGGTCCTAATTTTGTGAGGAGTCCTATGTGGATCCACAACAGAATTAAGCTTTTTATTGTTCTAATATTGAATTATTTTACATACACTTACCRTTTTTTTTAAATACGTTACTTAGGTAAAATGCTAAGTGTGTTTATTTTTCTTAATAGAAGAATGCATTATAAATTGAATGTCCAACTTCCTTTCTGACTTGTTTTTCCATTATGTTTTTAAATGCCTATTGGATTAAATGGTTGCCATTTGGGAGAATTTTTGAAGGTAGYAAATAAATAGAAACATGAACAAATATGGTAATGAAAAATGCTTGCATATGTCATATTTTTCACTCCTAGGTTATTTTCAGTTTCTCACTGAAACTAAGAAGCAAAAACACCACTTGCATTGCACTGAACAAGTTTTCTGAAATCCTCTAAGTAATTCACATTTTAAAGAAAAGAAAATATGCAAAAAGAAAATTAGCAATTACAGACTTTTCAGCATTGACAATGACAATTTCATTGATATTTTGTAGAAATCTTTTCTKTCTCTTTTTTTTTTTTGGTGTACCTGCAATGCTCAATGCACTGTCAGCAGGATAAATTTATCTTGGTCTGCAACTGCTCCTGGTGTCTAATTTAGAGCTTGGGTACATTGTTGATTTGTGAAACACATGTCCRTTGTTTGTTTCTTCCCCCTTTTTTGCACACTGATTTTTAAACAAATTTCCTACRTCTCGTTCACTGTTTTCTCATTGGTTCTTTTATCAGTAAGCTCAAATGCACCATGATTTTTAAACTATTTCTAGAATAGAATTTTAAATTGGTAAATATATTTGCAATATTTAAAAGTAAATCTGCTTCATGTCTTAACGAGATCGAAGTCTGAAAAAAGTTAGACATCAGATGAAGTGTAACAAAATAAAAAATTGAACTACATCCTTTACTAGGGAAATTTGTTTGATCTGTCCAAAATGAAGTGTTTAAAAATGTAAAGTTACAAACTGCATTGATTAATTTTTAAATAAAACTACCCTGAGCTATGTATTTTCTTCTTTATATGGACTTTTATGCTACTTAGGACCAATAAATAAGATACATTGATGTAACAGAAAAGCATCTAATATCAGTTAAACAGAAAAACTAATAGGTCTTATATGTCTGAAGAATTTGATTCTTCAGCAAAACCTGTTTACAGTCTTCAAAGTAATGTTAAAGGCCAAGTGTAAGTGTAAGTGAACAATTAAGTTTACCTGAAGTGCTCAAGGGACCATAAATCAGGACTGGTTTGAAAGTGAGATTATTCAAGGTGTTATATGAAAGTAAGGTGAGAAATATGACACAGCAACAAGATAGTTATAACAACTTTAAGATAAAAGTCATTATTTGAGTGAAGAATTTTATTTGTTTTAAATAAAAAAATTAATTTTGTTTTTAATTTTCAGGTTTTATTTTCTTATAGAGGTAACAAAGCTACTAACACGTTGAAAGTATTTCTTCTTTTCTAGTACGGCTTAGAACAGAAACACATACTCCCTATTCTCCTTTTGAACACGTTTTTCAGAAACCATCTCTGTATTTTTAACATAAATTAATGAATAATTTATAACAATTTATAATAATCCAAAGACAGTGTTTGCATTTGAGTGTGGACATGTAAATCTGAGCTAGGCCTTTGAGGAATACACGTCAACTGAAGTAATAGAAGGTTTCTTCTCAAAGGCATCTAGAGAAAGAGTGAAAAAGGATTCCATAAAGCTTCTAAAACACAGACATTGCCATGTTCTAGGAACAGCAAAATAAGGAATTGCAAAATAAGACTCATAAGGCCATCATATAAAGATTAATACATTCAGCAGGATCTGCCTTAATTAAGCCAAAGTTAGAATCCAGGCTACCTTTTCAGACCTGTTCTGACAGTATGTTACTTCTATTTTCCTTTTAGCAAAGGATTCACCTCTAAAAATGGTCATACACTGCAAGAGAACTGATATTTTTGTCATGAATCCCTAGCTCCTAATCCTGGATTCAGGTATTAGATATTCTTCTGCCTCACTTTTCCTTCCTCTGTACCTGTTAAAATGGATACGTAATCTAAAAAGCAAAAAAAGGAAGGGAAACCTAAGATACAGCTGATTTTAAACTTTATGCAAATTTAAGGTAAGTACCTATCCTAACAGGATATTCTCAGTGAGACCTGMGAATAATTCTTAAAGACAGTTTTTAGGAAGCCACATCTCACTTTTCCCTTTCTCCTAACATTCCACGCTGATCAGAGGGTCTCAGATAGACAAACCTTAATACTGGAAAAATAATTCAGCTGCCTGGTGCTTACTGCTGACCTAGGAACCTTTGTGCATTGACTCTATGCATGTTAAGTATAATTTTCAGACTGAACACTCTTGGTATCGCTTAGCTATTTGTTCCAGCTCACACCACTCTGTCTGGAGTCATTGCTTCAGTCTCACTCCCACTGATGCCATTCTCCACTCTTTTCTTCCTTTCATTTTCTTTTCTTTCCTATCTGACTGACCTCCCTTCCCTCATTGATCTTCCTTTAACAAAAATCCACTTGAAAAAGTTAAAGGCTGGACACAACTCAAACAGAAAAATGGAGAACCAGCAGGAAGACTGCAAACCTAGACATTATTTGCTCTTCTCTTGTCAAGCTCCATTCCTTGGACTTGAATAGACTGCAAAGCTTTTAAGCTGCCTCACAAATTCTCTAGCAACTATATACGGTGAGTAAGTGATAAGTAACTTAATTTAGTATCTTCTTCTTTTTAGCAGAGAGGGCAAGCCCTAGAGGGCATCTGATCTGTGATTATTTCCATAAATTCTTGGCTCCAAGTCCTGTCCTCAGTTTATGCACAATTTCTATTATGCTTCTTTCTTACTCTAGAGATTCAAATGGAAGCCTGTTAAACTACAACATGTGGAAGAAGAAATTATGGCAATTTTAACATTTTGCCTCCTGTCACTGGTTACAGAATGGTAAAGAAGTGTAAAAGTTTTTCTTTAGCTGTTCAGTTTGCTTATTCCTCTTTCTCTAATCTAGTGCTGGAAAAAGTAGGGAGGCTAACAGCAAAGCTCAAGAAAAATAAAAGGATAAACCTTAATTCTGTTTCTCACACTACTTCATGGATTTAAAGTAACTCCATTCAAGACGAATGAGTGAGAGGGAATAAAAAGAAATCAATTTTTAACTGTATATTTACCAGTAGCAAGTCCTACTTTTTTTGGTATTGTCCTTTACAGTCAGTGACAAAACGAGGGAAAACCGATAAAAAGAAGTGAAAAAATCTTGGATCATGACAGTGAAAAAAATAAGAATAATACAGTGCTACACTAAAAAGGATTGCAGTTTTTCTTGCAATAAAAAGAAGTATCTAAACACTAAATAGTAGACTAATACACTTACTTCATAATGAACAGTGGTGTTTACACAAAAAAAAGAACTAAAATAATCCTTCAATAACCCACTGTTAGTAAATCTAGAAAGGAAATAAAAGATAACATGATATAGCTTTGACTTACTGTTCAGTTAATTAGGATGCTACAGGTGTAATCAAATTAAAGTTAGATAATACCCCCCCCCCCCCCAAAAAAAAAAAAAGCCCCATTTTCACATTGTTAGAGAAGAAGCCAAGGAGCGATTTTCATCCTATAGGATTTAAGGGTCTCAGGTGTTCATTACAGCTGGTACTGAYTTGTCTCATGATTACATTTCTTTTTTGAGAATGTTTCTTCCTGCTCTTTGTTAGAAGTCCAAATAGAGAAGTTTTATCTTTTCTCTGGAGATCTGCCTTTTGCATAGCACAATATACCATTTACAGCAAGGGCTTAAAAAGATTTTCAAGAGGAAATAAAGGGATCTCCTAACCTTGCCACAGTACAAAAGAGTGACAAACAGAAATTCTGAGCTGGTGAGTAGGGTGTTATTGACTTTATATGTTGGTAAGATGGACGTTAGATTTGAAAAATAAGGTTGTAGTGGACTCACAGTTTTGAAAAAATAGAAAAAGAGGTGTAAATATATCAGAAAAGTAACTTTTCTGTTTTACAATAAGTTCAKGGCTTGCAGTGAGTTAGGTTACTCTCCACTTGCTGAGGAGGTACCCCTCAGCAGAAGCAATGCTGATTGATAGAATCTAAATCATTGCATCTGAGAAACGTGGTCAAAGGAACATTTAAATATTTTTTAAATATATTTTAAAAATGGTATAAAGACATGAGATGATATTAGAAATAATGAATGCTCTTGAAAGCTTTTACAAATTCATACATTAAGGTACACAAATAAATCAGTTTCATGATACAGTAATATTCTTAACAGTTTTCTATTTCCACCACTGGTCTTACTTTCACCTATTAGAAAAATTTACCAAATACTAGCACACCGAAATTTATCATTTGTGGCTTCAGGAAAATAACTGATGGACTGGTATAATGTTCTCACATTACTGTGACCTTCTACTTGTTTTTATCTCTCCATAAAGTATGCTTTTTTAACAAAGGAGCCATTCATTGAAGAAAAAGGAAGGAAGAAAGAGGTGTTTATCAAGTTCTTCTCATATCTTCAATTAACTACAGTAGTCTCAGGACTTTTTACAAGTTTGAGGGTTCCATCCATATATCTTCCATATGTTTTCCTTCCATTTCTTCCTGATGCAAGCTGGCCAATTTCAGCTATATTTGAAAAAGTGGTGGAAGTTTTATGAAAATATGTATCTGCAGTGAAAGGACAGTAGATGTCAGACATCATGCAATCCACTCTGACAGTTGCTTTCCCATAAATCAATAGGTGTGTAATGTCCGTGCTATGGACTCGCCATTAGGATGGCTGCAACCTTGGGAGGGTTGTCCAAGAGAAAGTGGAGCATAGGGCATAAAGGACACAAATGAACAACAAAGGAGGCTCAGCTGGTATTTTTCTGCTTGTCAAACAACTTCTATTTGTTTACTTAACTTCATATTGATTTATGAATGGGCTTTTCAATTTGCAACTGTGATTTTAGGCATTTCAAATTTATAGAGATGAATTCTTGGTATCTAACTTCTCAAGTCTTGCTGGAAATTGAAATACAAAACTTCAGACATTAATTTTAAATATTAGCTATTAATCTTGCCTGAAATCAGACTTTGTGCATAATTAATCCTGAATAGTTTATATATAAAGATGCAGGGATTTAGATCTTTTTGTTTAATTTTTTTTCTCTGATTTTTTCACAGATGTCCTCACTGAATATTTTTGATTGCAGACTGTTAACAAACAGGATGAATTAGCAGTAATCTTGATAATTTTAAATTCACATATTACTGCTAATTCACCATGTTACTTATCAAAAGTAGTGTGTTTTTCTCTAATAATTTTCTGACTTATATAGTGATATCATAATTTTTCTTACTTTGTCTAGTAACATGAGACTCTTGTCTTACACTGCTGTTCAATAATTTAGTTAGATGTCACAAAAATAACTGTGTCAATGGTTACATGGGTAACAGTGAACATTTTCAAAACTACACTTGTGTGTCTATTTATGCAGTTATCAAGAATGTCATTTCCATTATTTGCTCAACCCTTATTTCCATATAAAATTGCTAAGCTCTCTGCTTTATAGTCATTTTATTAATTTATTTATTTGTTTGCTTGGAGATCTTTGCTTGAAAATATCAGCAATGCTGCTTCTATACTATATACATTAAATGTCTTTTGTTTGATAGCAGTTCAATTAATGATTTATATTCATTCTCTGTCAAAAATATCATAAGAGAGAAGACCATGGCAGCAGTTGTTGTTTCTGAAATACTTTTCAAATAACACTTGAGAAGAAGATATTCATGCACACGTATTTTGATAAATAACCTTGAAATTCACGATTGCTGAAAATTGATCCAACGAATAATAACATTGGTTATATGATATCTCCTGACAAGTCTCAGAAACAAATTTTGTGTCATATAAATGACATCTATATTTGTAAAAGTAATGCTATTCTGTGTCGGACACACTAAGGTGGTATAAACACCTTTTATACACTCACACACACACACTTGTCATTTAAATATTCAATTATAGTCAAATTTAAAAATTATGTACTAGCAACTGATTGCTGTATTTAAGGTTTTGATAATTTTTATTATTTCAGTTACTTCTCTGCTGATAAACATTCCAGCTTTTCTCATTATCGAAAAATGTGCCATCACAGATATCCCAGCAAGAAACACAAGTGAAATATAAGTAATTCTCTGTCCCAATGGGTCTAGGTACTTTCCCAATTCCAGAAAATTCCAGACAAGATTTTTAGCATATCTGAAATTAATCAGCAAGACAGAAAGCTCAGGGACTTTGGGCACAAAAACACAGAAGAGCAGAGATATGCTGAGGTAGAATAAGCTAGTGAAGGCAGAAATTTTGAGTTCCAACAGTTTCTTTTATGACACACTGCTAGAATAACTAACAAAACTTTTTATTTTACATACTTCACCCTCAACTGTTAAAAAATCTAGGGCACTTGTTGCACATTTGTTTTATAGATCAGGCTTACGAAGGGAAAACACCTACTCCACACTCTAATTATGTAAACTAGTGGTTCTTTCTATGTAATGAAACTGGTTTTCCTTCTTAGAGTTGGTTGAACTTTAATTTCTTGGGAAGCTATGCTTACATAATAACAAAATTGTGGTACAAATTTCAGTTATATGTAAGAAAATCTACTAATCAAAGCCCCAATTCAGAAACAGTCAGGATGCCTCCAGCTTACTTCTAAATTTGTTTTTAAATCTATGCTTAATTAGAAAAGCAGTTAAGCACATGCTTAGTCCATTGAAATTAATGTTTAGCCTTCAGTTTTTTCTCCTGAATTTTATATAAAAAACTGCAACAAGAAAAAAGTGAGAATTGAATCATCTACAGTTTGACTGTGATAGTAGAACAACTGCCCCATTGGATCACTTTATTAATTGTATTTAGTGACATTGGGGTAGTTTTAGGGAGCAAAAATCCCTTTTTGCTATTTTTTGGTTGTCTAGCACTGCAGCATCACTGTAAGTTAACTGACTTGGAATCTGGCATATAAAACTTCCAAAGAAATTTTAATTTAGTTCCTATTATAAAAGATTTATTGAATTTAATGATGTGCACACCAAGTAGAATTAAATTAAGTCTTTATACCAGAGGAATTGTTTGAATTTCCTGACTAACAAATAGAAGATTATTTCAATAGTGAGCATTTATACATAAATACTTCATATAAAGAATTTTTTTTAAATTAACATGCCTGGAATATTAGAAGGAAATATGTTAGAAATCCATAGGAAAAATGTAGTAGTTTTATTATTTATAGGAACAATTATGGAGTTTGGTCCTTCTGTGGGTTTTGGGTTTTTTTTAAGACGAACCAGGTTGGAATAGTTAATCTTACTCTCGACAATGTAGCCTATAAATAGTTGGTATATACTGCTTACAGATACCAGGTCTGAAGAAGAGAATAATTACAAACCTCTTGGAATTCTTGCACATGGACCTCAGTGGAATTGCTTGCCTGAATGGTTATAGAAAGGAGTAGACATGTGAAATGATTAAGCTATGCCTATCAAAAAAATTACCGGATTCTCCTGTATACCTTCCAGGGCTTAATTGACACTGGATTTTAAACTGCTGCTGAGTAAGCTGAAGGACAGAATATGCCCTTGCTACACACACTTTCTCATGGAATATTAGTCACTGTTGCTGTTTTAAATTGCGGTTGAATTACACGAGGACTAACTGAGAAGGTGCTTAGACTGGTAAAGACAAAAACCAAGAAAACTCCTGAATAATATAGATGCTAAAGAACATAGGAAAAAACCTCAACCCTCTTGTATTAGAAGGAGGATTGATGTGGTCCTAAAATGTCTCAATAGCCTCACTGCTGTGCTCTCAGAAGGCCTATGAGAGGATTTTGTATGAGGCTTAAAATGTAGTATTGGCAAAGAAATGTAAACCTATTCCTAATGCCAAATAAAAGCATCAAAAGGGAATAGAACATGATAAAATCCTCAAGATAAAAGCAGTAGGAAGACAGCTAGTCAACAGCTGTGAAAAYAGAATTAAAACTTGCATAAATTGGAAATGGTATTCCCCAAACCAAGGTTGAAACCAAATAATAGAGTATGTATAATCTCAACACAGGATTCAAACTGGGTCAACAGGATATCGTGACTAATTTTGTGGTTGACTGCCAACATGCTCAGGCAATTGCAGCCTATTGACCAATGTCAAACAGTTCAAGTTTGCTTTCTCCACAGACTTGAATTTTCAAATAAATGTATCTTAGAGCAAATGAGCCAGTAACTACTGAGCAACATAGTGCTGAGTGTTAGGTTTGAAGCTTAAGTCAAATCACATTTAACCATATTTCAATATGGTATGTGGATGATAAGAGTRAGGATTTCAAACATGCATGGGATTTGGAAGAATGAAGGGAGGACAGATTCTACACAGTATCAAGACATACCAAAGAAATATTTAAAAAGATACAAGATTATACTATAAAGAAAGTACCAGTTCCAGTTGTCAAAATACATTTCTATTGCTTTGAATGATCTAATTAAACCAGTTTATCTGCAGAAAAAGTATTTTATCTACTTGTTATGTTCTTCTTAGTAACTTTTTAAAAATTTGCATATACTTTAGGCCTTTTTTTCCATGTATGCATTTTTTACAGATGTCCATCTTCCCTTAGCTATCACTTTACTCTTTTGTCTCCACAGAAACAAAATTTCAGCTATGCATATTATGCTCAATTTTTATCTTCCAGTTGCAGACCAGCTCTTTTCTAAGTGTCTTCTGTACCAACAATTCTGTGAAAGAGAGTCTGTATCTCAGCTAGTAAATAGGGACRAGGCATGGACTCAGACACTGGCTCAAGACTGGAATGTTAGTGGAGGGGCAGGCATTGATCTCCTCTSTGGTGACCAGTGACAGAACCTGAGGGGATGGCATGAAGCTATAGATTAGGGTTAGGGTTCCACAGTTTTGGAGTCAGCCATTTAGACAGAACTAGTCATCATGAAAGCCACAGTCATGCTTCTGATTAAAATTTGCAGTCAAATTCACAGCAACTGCTGTGTTGGTTGCTATTGATTTTGGGGCTTCCTTATCACTCTATTACTTTTATGTTCTTAATTTCTCTTTTTTGTTCCTGCCATTTATTTTCTCTCTCCCTTTTAAGAGAGATGTCAATAGATACTCCATCTTCTTCCATCTCTGTATTTCTGTGAAATAATTCCTTATGAAATTGTCTACCTTATTGTGTAACTGCCTCCAACTAGCATTTTGAGACTCACAGGTCTCTAKGCTCTTGATCTGCCAAACACCTGTCCAACCTAATATTTCTGTTTGCCAGATGCCTTCATCTATATCAACTGTTAATGTACTAGTAACAGATTACCAACATAAGGTAAATTTCTTGTGCTTAAACTTACTGCACCTTCTAGGCATAATCAAACATGCATAATTCATAGAATCATTATTCTTCCCAAACTACTACTTCTACTGCAACTGTAAAAAAAGGAGAAAGTGATGTCTATGGCATTTTTCATTTTCTTCCTCAGGTTATTTCCTCTTGTAAGTTCTACTGCTGTAAGGACAATACTTTGAATTTTCTCAAGTTTCTATTTTATTACTCTTTTGGCTTGAAGAAAGTGAATCTGTTGTTTAAATACTGTAAAAGGAGCATCCAGTCTTGCATGCATTATCCAAGAATGATCTCACATGAATATTAAATAAGAAAAGATACATCTTCAAGTCAAAGTGCTTTTAAGGGAGGATGAATGTTTGCTTAAACTGCAATCATCATATTGGAAAAGAACTATTTCACTGAGTTTACAGAATACTTGACACCTATCAACACTTCTTGATGAGTTCACTCATCATGAGTCATGAATCATGCTCATAGTTCATATGATACTACAGTTTATCTCACCCTTGTTCAAAACTGTAAAAAAAAGGTCAATTATTTTAAGGAGGCTGCTTCCTTACAATATATATACCACAGAATAGTTAAGGATAGAAAATACCTCCAAGATCATGGAGTACAACCTTTGACCAAACAACACCCTGCCAACTAAACACTAAGTGCCATGTCCAGTCATTTCTTGAACACCTCCAGAGATGGTGAACCCACCACTTTCTTGGGCAGCCTGTTCATGAAGCAATTCTTCCTGATGCACAWCCTGAACCTCCCCTCGCATGGCTTGAGGCTCTATCCTCTCGTCCTGTCACAAGTTGCCTGTGAGAAGAGGCTGAGCCCCACTTTGCTGCAACCTCCTGCTAGGTAGACAGGAGGTAGAGGATGGTAAGCTCTCCCCTGAGCCTCCCYTTCTCCAGGCTAAACATGTACAGCTCCCTCAGCTGCTCTTCATGTGATTTACTTTCTAGACCATTCACCAACTTTATTGCCCTTCTCTGGATATGCTCCAGAACCTCAGCGTCCTTCTCGTAGTGAGGGGCCCAGAACTGGACACAGCACTCAATGTGCAACCTCACGAGTGCTAAGTACAGAGGGACAATCAGTACCCCAGTCCTGCTAACCTCACTATTCCTGATACAAGCCAGGATGCCATTGGCCTTCTTGGCCACCTGGGCATACCCTGACTCGTGTTCAGCTGCTGTCAGCCAGCACCCCAAGGTCCTTTTCCAGTGACCAGCTTTCCCATCACTCCACCTCCAGCCTGTAGCACTACATGGGGTTGCGGTGACCCATGTGAAGGACATTGAACTTTGCCTTACTGAATCTCATACTCTTGGCCTTGGTCCATTAATTCAGCCTGTCCAGATCCCTCTGCAGAGCCCTCCTACCTTCCAACAGATAAACACTCTGGCCCAACTTGGTGTCTAAATTCGTCATGTAACTGAAAAATTAATAATATATTTCATAAGCAGATGTATTTTATTGCCTTTAGAGCAAAGAAAATGGAAGAAAGAATGAGTAGTTTACAAAATGCTGCCAGCAGAAACTAAGAACAAATTTTCTGAGTTTCTCACAAATTCCTGGAATCACTTATCTTCAACATTAACACTTATCTTTAATATTAAGTGGAGTTCTTTACTCCACCGTCTGGGTTAATAAAAATTCCTAGAGACTAAAGGTAAATTATTTCCAAAGGTAATCAATATGAAAATTTACATCTAGTTGTAAGCAGCAGAATAGGAAACCAACACGAGAAATAAGAAATGTAAAATAAGTCACTACCTAAAAAGTGTTTGGTTGTATAAAAATGAGTCCAAATTAAAATCTGAATTAATAAAAAGCTATTGGCATGCAGAAAATAATACAATTTTTTTTTCCCTGGAAGATATTTATATTTTAATCACATCCAGCAACTGGTTAAGAATGTAGCCTTTCCTATCTAGTCAGAGAGTGTGTTCTAATCGAAGTGGCATGAAGACTTTTCATCAAAATACTAACATCAATGTTCCTTGTCAACCATATTATGGGTTGTGGTTTTTTTGGATGTTGAAATATCCAAGTTCATTCTTTATTTTGGAAGTGAAATGTCATTTCTTGCTTTTACTAAAGATTAGGATGAAAACAAGCAATTTCTGCGAGAGAGCTGAAAGAATAGAAAAATGTATTTAATAAAAAGAAAGAAAATAGTATCAAAGAAAGGGAAAATGGTAAGAAAGTTATCTCTAGTGAACAAGGTTAGTTCTTGTGTGCTAGTATGTTATAGGCCCTTATTTTTAAATGACATGGTGATAAGATTAATGAGAAAAGCATTATTAATGTCTATGTAAATGTGTGCATTCATTTATTGGAATACTAAAGTTTGACTTCATTAATTGAGACTTTCAAATAATCCAATTACTTTGAATTCCCAATCTTCTTCCAAAAAGCCAGTTTTCTGGAGACTATTTATAACTAATGAATTTGGAAGACCTCTAAAATCTTAACATTATTCACAAATTATACAATGTAATCCCTCGTGATTATTTTCACTGCAAGACAAACTTTACACATGATGGAAAATGAGAAGAACCAGTAACAGGAGAGAGAACATCTTCAGCTCCTTAACAATGTTTGTGGGGGTGCCTGCTCAGCCTCCCCTCAGCAAACTGTCCAGGATGCCAACAGTTGATAAAAGAGAGGTGAGTGCCAACAGAACATCCAAAACTGTCTAACAGGGAGTTTGCCCCAAACTGACAATGCTAAAGAAAACATCCATTGGCCACAATAAACAGCTTAAGACTAAAGGCATCAGATTGGGAAGAACTTCAAGAAAAGCTTCAAAATTTGTGGTAGTGGGGAGRGAGAAGAAAGCAAGAGAGAAGAGTCAAAACCTGTTTTGACACTGTCAGAAATCCCCTCACTGACATTGCAATTTGTACCTTGACCTTACTGAGAATCGTTCCATCAGATGCCATGGGGACCTGCATCTAGCTTGAGGAATGACAGTTTTGGTGCAAGAAATAGGAATCCACGCTTCTGAGGTACATGTCTGAAGTTGAGGTGGGCGCYTTCTCATGAGAATATGTTTCGCTATTTTGTAGAAACTGTCATGAGTACATGTAAGCCTAGAAAAATTACACCTCCAACAGAAGGGTACAGAAATAGAGAAATGCTCATTTCAAAGAGGGCAGGGGAGTGTTGTTGGGGTGGACTCTGAGGCGAGTGCATGTGTGCCTGTGTGAAGGTCTTGGGATTTTTATAGAAGATGGTTTAGAAATGTCTAGGTGTTTTAAGTATCGAATATTACATTTTGCCTTCATGAATGCATAGTTCACTAACTGCTGGTTAGTTACATGTTATTAATAAATCTAACAGCTTCAGTTTTGACTATATTTACAACACATGGAAAGGGTACATTTTTTCCTGCAATGTTTCTTATTGAATGCAATCAATCAAGTAATTAAAAAATTAGAGTAGGCCTTTTGTGGCTATGTATGCCCATGCACAGCTACTTGGTATAACAGGAAGGAGAGAACATTTAATCTACCTCTCTTTTCAAGCAATACCTTTTAGAGCAGTTGATTTATTTGTAGTAAGACCAGTCAGAATATAGCTTCAGTCAGTTCAGTCTGTGGCTTGTAATAAGAATTTTGGCTATTAATAACTTAATTTAACATGTGGGGAGGAGTTTGGGTCTTGTTTTGCGGTGTGTTTTTTTGGTTGGTTGGTTTTCTTTGTGGAACTTTTTGTTTTGTTATGTTTTGTATTCAGCTTGAAGGAATGAAGTTATTCTGAATTATGTAATATTTTCCTATATGTACAATCTTTTGTACTTTGCTATAAGTGTATTTCATTTTCTCTATTTGAAGGAAACTAAAAGGGAATTCTCTTATTTAGCAAAATGGTCGTGGGAATATTGTTGAAATTTTATCTACTTCAGTGTCTGGGAAGACTCATGACTTCGTTCTCCAGCTGCTGGTGACTAATATGGAGTATAAATGTTGAGACTGTGAAGCAGGACTGTCCTCTGGGGTTGGGTGCTGGTTATACAATGAACTTGCTCTTGTCTGAGCACCTGATGGAGCAATGACAGGGGTTAAAATTACAGGGCAGTTGAATGTCTTACAATTTTTCTAACAGTTAAATTTCATTCTCTAATCAATGGCAATGCAAGTATTTTATTCAAAGTAGACCATATTAGAGAGGAGGAATAAGGAAGCACCTACCATTTGGCTTAACTCAGTATTAAGRTATTTTGCCATCAGAAAGTGGATTAACATCCCACAGAAAGTAAAAAGTAACAGGATCCATTTCTGCCACATTCTGAGCTTTCTGAATTACTAAATCCAACCTGCAGTTTCTGTCAATCTGTCTTTGTCATAGAATCGTTAAATGGCATGGTTTGAAAGGGACCTTAAAGATCAACTAGTTCCAGCCCCCCTGTCATGGACAGGGACATCTTTCAGTACACCAAGTTGTTCAGAGCCCGAGCCAGCCTGGCCTTGAACACTTCTTTTAATCCACAACTTTTCGTCCACTTTAAACTTGTGGTCAGCTTGAGTACAAACAAAAATAAAATTGTTCGATTAAAACAAATGTTACAAAACCCCAAAATCACTTACCTGTAAATGCAGATCTCTGCCTTCTCTAAAAGAACAGTAAAAGGGTTACAACTACAGTTTTCAGTTTGCTTGAAATGAATGAGAGTTATGATCACTAAGTAGACTCCATACTCAGCATTTTACAAGCCTTAACTGCTTCGCTCAAATAGTAGGGCAACCTCAGAGAGAAAATAGTGTATGTTTATCGAATCTATAAACTTACATATTAGTTTGTCTCATTCATCTGGTAGGAACATGTGGTCAATAAGTAGAGATATCAGTAAGTTAGARAACAAGACAAAAAAGAAACAATCTATTTTTTTAATTTAACAATGAAAGTAAAAAGTGATAGTGAGAACTGCAGAAGAATGTAATTTTTCCAAAGAGAATGAAATAATTACAGGTCCCGTTGACACACAGGGATCCACGTTAATTATTAGAATGTGAGAATGAAGTAATAAACCAGCTAAATGGTGAAGAGTATTGACTGCATCATATTAGATATGCGTCCACTAGATCCACCTTAAAGTAGAGGAGGTAAAAAGCATTGGTTCAATTTTGGATTAATGAAGATATTTGAATGCAAATAYCCCCGGTAAAAAACCTGTTTTATACTTGTCTGAAAGGGTCATCAGGTATTTTGAAACCGCTAATACACTAAGTGGCCCACAAATTTCTGAATATTTTTGCAAGACGTAATTTAGAGTTATTCCCACTAAGGTCCAGGACAAAACAACCACATTGAACTTGCTGCTCGGTGTCATCACTAGTACTTTGTATGTGGAAACTGATTTGCAGCTACTGTGAGACTAACACTTTCCTTTAAATGTGAGGAAGAAAGAACAGACATTTATCTTCCAAGCAGATGTTATTGGAAAGTGACAAATTCAGTTTCACAATCCTTGTTTGTCTATTTTAGAAATAAGGAAGTAAAGGAAGGAGGGACAGTAAGAGCAATTGAGAGAAAGCAAAAGAAGTGCAAAGCTTCCTTTCTTGGCAGCCACAAGTCATTAGAAGAGCTTGGCTGCCCATGTAACCACAGCCTTAGGCAGCTGCATACATGCCCAGAGCAGAAATGGAGGCACAAAAAGATTCGGTTTCTTATGGGATTATCCTGAAGTTGAGGGAAGACTTGTGAATGCTTAAACATTGATATTTCTTGCCTAGGTTCCTCCAGCAGAAAAAAGCCAAGCAAAATCAAAAGCTTACTCTTTCTGTTTTGTGGTATGTGATTAAAAGTTTTCTTGTTGCAGTTTAATTTATTTGGAAGAAAATCTGCAAAGTTGTGTCTTAAATTTTGATAAAGCAGACTAACATTTATTCTGGAGTTTAGTTTAAAATGAGCAGCTGAGAATCATACGRTACAGCTGGAAGAAAGAGGGGATTTTGATTTCTCAATGAAAGCAGCTCCTTTGAAATACTATAGTTAGATAAATGGTCCCTAAATAGCTGAGCCTCAAATCAATTAAGATTTTACAGATTTGGATCAGAATTATACAGCTGGAGAAGAGAGAGAAGTATGTGCRTTTTGCAGCATACTGTTTGTTACATTATGGCTTTGCTTATTAAGATGCTACTGATTTGAGCTGTCTCTTGTAACAGCAGCATTGTGTGCGAATACAATCGATAAAAAAAATTCAATCTGTTTCTGGTGAATGAGGCCAAGGCAGAAGCACTACTCTGTATTTTCCATATGCTCAAATTTCTTTGAGGAAATTAGTATAAATCTTTTCTCAGTTAATCTCCAAAACTGGATGATGGAAAACATACAAAGTCAAATGCTCTGCTCTGAACAAATGGGCTGTGCTCTAATATTTGTTCTTCAGTACCTTTTCCCCTCAGGGTTCAGATCTACACATGTCTGCCATAAATAAAAGTGATGTGCAAAACTGACTATTACTTCTTTAATGTTCCTTTCATATCAGTGATGTAGTGGATGAGGTAGGTTGTGCAAGCCAAAACATTCAATTCCATATTAATTGAAATATAACTATCTGTGCTGGCATAGCCTGCTGCACTATGTTCATGAGGTGTTCATATAGACAACACATACGTTCAATATATAGGATGCTGCTTGCACTTTATACATGTAAATTCTTACTGAAACRTTGTTTTTCTTGAGAACATTTTTCTCCACAAGTTAGCAGCTGTGCAGGCTCTGTGCCTACAGCATAGTAAGGCAGATGATTATTGCTCCATACTATATTGGGAGCATCCATATGCTGGGTGAAATGCTCAAGTATGACAGCCAGGTTTAAGACGATATATGAAAAGAATCTTATGTGCCTCTTCCATGGTATTGCACGATAGTCAGCATGCAGGAGGGTGACTGGAAACATCACTCCTGTAGACCTAACAGGAAATAAATTATAAGGGTCTGTCTTGGGGTGACTTTATGATCTGTATACTCTATTGCCTGCTCTATGCCCAGACATGAATCCTGTGCCTTTCTGTGCCTTTAAAACTGGGTCCGAGAGAAAGAAGGAAAAAAAAAACAGGTGAACTTTTCAAAGCAGTTTTGTGTTCAAGGACACAGAGACAGCTGCTGCTGCCGCAGAGCAGAGACAATTGCCTTCCTTCTTTTCCTAGCTCTTGGCTCCTTTTCTTGGAAGAGAGAGACGGAGGGTTAAACTCCTTTGCTTCCCTGGGACTTCGGTTTTTTCTTCTTCTCTTCTGGACTGTTCAACAATACCAGAACACACCAGGACACCCTACACCGGTTGGCCCAGAGGGGCCCACACCAAACTGCAAGCTTCAAAGAGAGAGACCACACCCACAGAAAGGACTCTGAAAATTTAGCAGGTTCTTTCCACAGTGAGAGGTTTCATTATTGAGCGTTATTCTTTTCCCCTGCTTGCGTGCACTTTACTTGTTAAATAAATAGTTTTTTCTTTTTCACTTTCCTCTGAGGAATTTCTTCTTGAACCTGATGGGGGAGGGGCAGCTGAAACCTGCCTTCTATCAGAGGATATTTTCCTCCAGTWTGTCTCAAACYGGGACAGGGTCACGGACAGGRAGAAGKTCTCAGGTGAAAGGCAAATGGAAAATGTTTGGAATAACTGTTAAACTTTTTTGCCCAATGGAATATTGGCATAGGTACTTAATTTTCAGGATTAGCCAGATGTCATAGTAGTACATCTGTTAAACACYTCAAATCATAGTAAGGCAACTATATCCAGCATATTAATACCCAGCATATTAACATATAAAGACAAACACTATTATAGTGATTTAGGAATCCAATTTCAGCCATTATAAAAGTTATGGAATACATCTTATACATGCTGCTATAAGGGTTTTTGGCTGGTTGTTTTCTCTTTTCATGTTTTTGCGTTGTTTGATTTTTCGGGGCTTTTTTTTGTCATACTCTTGTGAAGATTCTTTTTATTTTGAAGTATGTCTTTTTAGATTTCTAAATCTGCCTACACTCTTTCCTTTTATACATAGCAGCAAGAAATGAATAATATTAATGATATGTGTTTGTCCTCTCAGCATCACAGAGGTCCAGTTTGGGTGTATCCAGAAAGCTGGCAAGGCATTCAGACCTTGTTAACATAAGATCATGCTGAGTACCTGCTGAAAACCAACTGTTTGTGGGCCTTATATAATCTAGGTAGAAATATAGGTAGGAAATTAATTATCTAAAGTGCAGTGTGCCTGACTCAAATTTAGATACCTGAAAACCTAAATGCAGTTTAGAAAAGGATACACATCATATACTGTAAAAATGCTAGAAGTTCATTGCCCACAAAGGAACATTTTATTAGTCTGCTCTGTGCACTAAATCTAGGAGGGTTAAAATAAGGTTTGAGGATTTTTTTCTTGATTTTTTCCCTTTTTGTGTCCTCAATTCCTCTCTGAAGTTTTGAAAATATGTTTGAATGCTTCACCTTATCTCAGAATACAGAGGTTCCCTGAAATGTTTATTGGAATAAYCCAACAATAATATACTCTTTTCTCAGTTACCCAGAAAGATATCTAACATTTGGTGAGTTACCATTTGGCAAAATCCCAGAAAACTGAAACCAGTGCCCATGTGGTTGGATTACAGAACAATGAAAGCTATTGGCAGAACTCGCTGTTGATGTTCAATGAATGCATTTTGATCAAGAAAGCATAACAGAGACCTTTCATTACAATTCTGCCCCTATGGACAGTGCGATTTGCATATCAGTGTGCTGAGATCTACACTGTTTGTTGAATGATTTGGACTACTTCTGGATATAGAAGAGTCATGTATAAAGAATATAGAACTGGAGTTCAGTTAGTATATCAGCCAATCTGAAATGACCTTGAGACTCATCAAGTCATGTCTCACCAAGTACCTATTTTCCATTGCCTTTCTTATCAGTTAAGATGCACATCAATAGAATCTTGCTATGTGTTTATGTAATATATTACATAAACCAGGAAAAATCCTGAATAGGGGTGGCAAAAGTTGTTCTTGCTTGCAATGTCAGTTTATTCCTTTTAAAAGCAATTTAAAATAAGCATAACTGTCTGTGCAGAAAAAGATGGTAAACACGAGTGTGGGAAAGAGYGGGAACACTGCTACTCTTTCAAACATAAATTTAATAGTTTCTTGGTCCTTATTCTTGCATTTCTGTGGTTTTTTGGGTTTTTTTTTTTGTCTTTTGGGTTTTTTTTCTCTATGCATAACAGAATTGGATGGGGCTCTGAGAAACTTGGTCTGGTAAAAAGTACCCCGCATCAGGAGGGTCAGAACTAGATGATGTTTAAGCACCCTTCCAATCCAAGCCATTCTATCATTCTGTGATTTTGTGGCTGCGTGGATTGGCCATATGGTCTAGGACTCATTGACCATCTGAAGGAGGAGGCCACAGACTGAGTTGAATTGTTGTTAAAGGCTTAAGATGCTCTTCTGAGACAGGATGTTCTAGTCCTGCAGACTTTTGTTTCTGCTTTTTAACATTGCACCTGTTTTTTGCCCAGTGTCTGCTTATATGRACTAGAATCAGACCAGGGGATGATCTAGGGAACAACTACAAATTGCAGCATGAGGAAAAAAAGGAAAACCAAAAAGACAGAGGATATAGAAAGTGTGTGTTGGAATTCTTTCTGGTAAAAAAGCCTACCCTTTTTTTAATTAATATTTTTCTCAACACAAACTGTTGACAGGTAATTTTATACAATATTCCTCCCTTAGCTGTTCTTTAAACAGAAATACATTTGAAAGGAGATTTTATAGGGCACTTTCCAAGGCATGGGAAGAGTGCAGTCACTATTCACGTGTCTTCAGCACTCACCCTATAGTGTAGCTCCAAGTGCTCAACTGACTGTAYTTAAGGTGCAAAGCACAGCTCACTTTCAGCCAGGAATTGGTTAAAAATCAAGGACATTTCGTTTGGGGCCCTTAGGGAATTTCAGGCACTGAAGATTGACTCTGGATCATTAGTTCTTCTTTCTGGTTAAGCAGATATACTTTCAACAAAGTGCAAAATGTTCAGTTACCGGTCTTTCTGTGGAAATGCACAGATGCACTTCTGCACATTGGCACAATAGTGTACCCATGGGAATCTAAATTTTCCATTATCTTTTCTATTGTTTTAACTTGTTTTTGTGCTTTGCAGTGTCACAGATTTAAAAAACTAAGTGGAGAAGAAAGAAAAATAATAGAAGATTGGTGAGGAGAGAGAAAAATAAGATGGTTTTAGAATTGATTTTGCTCAGAGACCAACCTTGCACTCGAGAGATGTTAGAAGATACTCAGTGTGAGAGAATTCATGTATTTGTGTTTGCTTTGGGTTGTTTTCTGTCTACTAAAGAAATGAAACTCTCTCACCAGATAACAGAATGTTGTGAAAAATTTAAAAGCATTCCTCACACAGGCTTGAGGCCTCTTCGTAAGGGGGGAAGGGAGATAAGAAGTTCAGAGATTGTAAAACACAGYCTGGTGAAGACTTGTGTGTGCTCCAGGCCCCCTTTTACACATAACACAGGGCCCAGGCCTCGCTGCTTTTTGCTCCTGTTAAAATGAGCTTAACAGAGTATGTGTCTCTGTTTGTTTTTTCTGAAATCCTCAAGCCACGGAGATAATTGAATAAATCTCCTCTTTACACTTCAGATGTGAGTTGTGGTCTTCTTGGTGTTATCTGCATATATTTAATTCACACAGAAGCAAACCCACAGAAAATCTGTAGAGCCATTCTAAATAAATATCACTTAAACTGTCACTTCTCTCCTGGCAGTATAATTAAACAGGAGTTAGAATTTGCAATGTGTTGACATTTTATCAATTAAAGATAGAGAGGGGAGACATGGAGTTTCCTGGATCCTGCTTCTGGCCCTTCCTATGGATGGGCAYCACACTGGACATCTTCCAGTCATCTCCCCGGTTAGCCAGGATTGATGATAAAGGAAGGAGAGTGGCTTGGCGAGCTATTCTGCCTACTGCCTCATCACAGTGGGATGTATTCCATCTAGTTCCATAGACTTGTGAGCATCTAAGTGGCTCAGCAGGTCACTAAGAGCTTYCTCCTGGATACAGGGGGCCTATTCTGCTTTGTGTCCCTGTCTACCAGCTCAGAAGGCCAGTTGTCATGAGGATGACCTGTCTTATTGTTGAAAACTGGGACAAAGAAGTAGTTAAGTACCTCGGCCTTTTCTTCATCTTCAGTAACCATATTCCCCTCCATGTCCAATAAAGAATAGATATTTTCCTTGCCCCTCCTTTTGCCATTAATGTATTTATAGAAATATTTTTTATTATCCTTTACAGTAGTGGCCAGGTTAAGCTCTAATTGAGCTTTTGCCTCTCTAATTTTCTTTCTGCATGACCTAGTGACATCTTTAAACACCCTCTGAGTTGCCTGCGCTCATTCTGAAACATAAATGATCTTTGCAGTTTAGTCAATCCAACTCTGTAACACATCTATTTAAACCTCATAAAGATAATCACTGCTTGGAATATGGAGGAGTTAATAAGTTACAGCTACGTTGCATTAAATTGACTTTCCCACTGCATACATGGGGTATTTTAAGAGAGGCTACAGCAATTTATTTTTGGACATGGTTACAGGATTCTTTATTTATGCAGTGCTTGCATTAGAGCTCTACAATGTGCTGCACATGGGATACCCACTTTGTGGTAATTCAGGTGCTCAGTCTGCTTTAGTATGCAGCTGCCAATCCAGCCATCGTAATCCATGAGAAGAAGGCATTTTACAATGGCGTTCTCTGTGCTGACTGAGCATGCTGCATCAGTAGATAAAAAGTAGGTGGGGCAAAACAGCTTCCTGTGTCGTTCAAATAAGGCCTATTCTAGACACTTATTTCAGAGTATATTATGCATAAAATACCAAGGCCATCTGAAGAGTCAGAYTGGTATTCCTCCACCTGAATTTACTACTCAGTTTGCTAAAGAAATCAACCGTAGACATCAGTGTTTATYGGGACATGGTATTAAACTGAGGCTTTTCTGAAAAGAGTGGGGTGATAGTCTCTGACCTCTTAACAGATCAAATACAGTGTTTTTTCCCTGTGAGATAAAATTATCTGTACAGTCCTATCTTTGGCAAAGGACAATGACTCCCAAAAAGTAGCTAAAAGTAACYTGACTTCAGAGGACTTCACTAAGGTGGCAAATATACTCTCGGCAGAAGACTGTTTAAATCAAATACAGATATTTAAAAAAAAAATCTTAGAGATATTAAAGCAAGTTAAGATGACAGCAACTTTAGGAAAACTGACAATTAAAGGATTATAGAAAAGTAGAGTTATATCTGTTCTGTCTTTAAGGAATATTGTGAAAGCTGTCCAAATGCTAAACTTGCCTTCCTGATGATTCATGTAAAAGTTGTATTCAGATCAAGTATTGTCTTTTTTTTTTCCAAACTGCTGAATTATAATGAAACATAAAATACAGCCAGCAGAATACTCTCTCATATTTAGAATATGAGGATCAGATTAAATTTTTTACTTCTTTTTGCCCAGCCACATAAGCAGTCTAAATACTCTTTCCCTTACATTTGTGATAAGCAAAAGTGCTTACTTTCAGAGCAAGAAGACTGCTTAAGTTACTTACTATTGTCTGGAGGATAAAAAGTTTCAAGAGTGTCTATGTTATGCAGTGATTATTATAAGAATAATAATAAAAATTAGCAAGATAAATTTTAAAATGAAAGAACAGCCAATCATTGGTGGTCCAGCTGAAAAGCAGCAGTACTCAAGAACTTGCTCTCTTTCACATATTGTAACTCATTTTGGAGGCAAGATTGTAACAAAAATGTTTATCAATTTTAGATGTTGTCTAAATGTTTAATCACAAATAACAYATATATATTTTGCAAAAATATTAAAAGGATGCATAATATACGAATGTGGGTATTTCCCTCATGTCTATTCCCACAGAATTTATCATTATGCAAGATATCACAACCGAGTTTTGTCAAAAGACAACCAGGTTGCTGTCCAGCCTCACTGTGCCAAATCTACAAACTCTTAAACTCACTATGGTGTAGATAGCAATGGTTTTGCTATCAGTACGGAAGACGTTTGCACAGAAATTCTGATTCATTGCCCTAGCTTAAATTGGTTAGCAGCTAAATTAACAACATTATAGTCCTAAGTTTTCCATAATTAACAAAGTACACCCCAAAACATGATTCAGCTCTTAGATGAAGTAAGTTTTTAAGTGGGAAATTTTTCTCTCTTGCTTCTTAAATGACGCTCTCTAAACTTCACAATAAAAGGTGTATCTTTGTTCATCTATTGACAGTTTTCTTTGTCCTTCTGAAATGGACAATGCCTGGACCAAAGATTGGTATTACAAGACTTTATGAATACTACCACTTACAAGCAAGATCCCAAACACATCTCAGACATAGCTGACTCAGTTATCTGAATTACAGCCTCCTGTTTATGTCTCCTAGAAATGTCTTCTGATATTCTATTTTTTTATTGGAAAGGGCCSTTTGTGTTGTGAAGAATATCACCTAGAGTCTTCTTTTCCCTTATGCTGTGGAAAACTTTTTGCAATCCAAATTTGCACTAAACATAATCTAATTTTCCTTGGTTATTATCATTATCCTGGCTATACCTAAATCTGACTCTAGTAATTCTTTACTCACTTATTTGCAAAAATAATGTTTCTGAAGGCTCCATCATGGTAATTTCACTATAAAATAGAGTCTTATATTTGACTTGATCAACTAATTTCTCTACTTCTACATTGTCTCATTTCCACACATTTTAATAAATAAGTAGAATAAAACAGAATTTTGTGTGAATACGCCATCACCGGGAAAGACCAAATGCATTAATCGGCARCTGCAGAACCTTAAACTGGTGTTATCATGTCCTTCAGAAAAAAAAAAATTAGAATAATACTTTTTTTCTAGTATAATTTTGAAAATTCCAACACTATTTAATGTCTTTAATATTAATACAGAGATATCCCAGGTCCCCTTATTGCATAATCTACATTTTCTTGATGTAAATATGCCTTTTCRGGAGTTTTCACAAAGCTTTACTTTTTTTTTTAAGAATTTGGCACACTCACTCTATATTAACTTTATTTTCAAAGCMTTACCAATTTTTGCTTGCGTTCTCATGATTTTCTCTTTTACTTAGAACAATTTTAAGTGTTAACCATCATCAATAAAGACCGCTAAATCATAACTATATATTTTAATGCACTAAATTCAGCACTATAACTCAACATTTCCCATTTTCCAACACTTCCATTAACACTAAAGTACTTCTCTGAAGTGCCATGGCAGAGCTGCCGCTAATTCAGTCTGTTTTTCATTTATGTCTATTACTCGCTCTAAAGCAATATTCCTATAACAGAAATTTGCTATTCTTTTCCATTACTTCTAACTTTAGGCACAGAAGGTAAAGAAGTCCCCATTTAATTTTCTAATTCTAACCTTGCCTTCCATAACTTTTAAAGCAACTTCCCTGAAGCCATCTTTTTGATGTAGCTTATCGGTTATCATAAGTAATTTATAACTGGGTCAGATCTCATTAGATCTGAACTAAAACCTGCAGGAATCCATACATAACTTTCCTGATGCTACAAAACCCAGAACATTTTCAACAGATTGGAAAGATGTGTCTTTTGCCATGATGGGAGCAAAATAAATCCCCTAGTCAATAAAGGATCTTAATATATTTCAGAAAAACTGGCCTTTCTCTTTTTCTTGTACATTTTTCCCTCTCTTTTTTCTTACTCACACATCTCAGTAAGGTTTTTTTTCCTTTGCTAACATTGTTGCATTATTCTTGGTTTTATACATAGAAATATTTGTTTTTCTTCCTGAAAGCCAATATGAAAAAATAGTGTTCACTCTAGAAGCAGATATCAACAGTGGATATTGTCCACCCTGACTTAAGTGAGACTTTCAACACTATCTCACACAACACTCTCATAGGCAAATAGGGAAGTGTGGACTGGACGAGTGGATGGTGAAGTGGATTGAGAACTGGCTGAACAGCACATCCTAGAGGGACGAAATGAGTGGCACTGGGTCTAGTTGGTGCATAGATTGAACAAAGTGATGTTGTAAAACAGATATACTGTATTCTTCCTTGAACTTCCATGTCAGAGTAATAACCCTAGCTCCTTGCACTCATCACCATGTTTTTTGACTTCTGTGACAAACCTCTACAAAAAAGACCCAACACTACTTCATGTCCTCGGATGATGAATAAGACTGGAGTTCTGCAGGGAAAGGAATCTATAATCATGTCCACAGTCTGCAKGCAATATTACTTCAGTAGTTAATTTTCACAAGTCATCTTTATGCAAGTATATTTAAACTTTTAAGCGCTTCTTTTTCAAACCTCCAAGATGGTGTTCTTTTAATGTAGTTTTGGATGTCTTTTTCCCTCCACTTTAAAAAAATGTGGCTGAAGAAACAAAGTTAGTCATGTAACATCTTACTGAAAACATCTTATGGAACCATGTCATCAGTGCCAAGGAAATGTTAAGAAGCTTTACCAACCAACTATATTACATAGTTCCCTCTGTGGTTCTGCTGGAAATACTAAGGCGGTAAATCAATTCAGAACMCTAGGCATCATCTGTTAGGCCATGTATTGCCAGAGAGGAGATACGACCCAACTTTGGTTAGCATTGACTCTGACTTTAGTATTATTTGGAACTGAGGACTGAAGTAACTTTTCTACAGGAACGATCATATTCTCTCTTTGGTTTAAAGTCTTTAGATAGGATTATGCATATCTGATAATTTGTGAAATGCTTAAATTTCTACTCAATATCCTAAGCAGATGATTTATTAAATGCTTTAATTTTTCTATGATATACTAACAAGATTTCGTTCATACTCATATGAAATGCCAGTAATTAGCTACATTATGCTTGGAGAGGATTTGCTGAAGTTTTTGGAAATATTTTTGTTCCCCTAAACACACTCTATAAATACATTATATTTATAGACCTTTTACTTGAAAAGATAGAATATTTAACTGAATAATGTTAAAGTGTAGATATGCTTTCTCTTTGCAGAAACTTGTGGAAGTTTTGATTAGGCCGCAAATGGTATTTTAATCTCCCTGAGACTTCCAAACAGTAATTACAGCTGGTAGCTGTTAGATGTACTATAGGAATGTGGATCCTGCTAGGCAGCCCTTTCCCAGAACTGCAGTATCACAAATAATTTCTTAAAATAAGTGCTGTTCTTTCTAATCTGATGGTAATTTTTCCTGTAAATATATATATTGGTTTCTTGCTTACCTTCTATAACTGAATGCAACTCTATTTAAAAAAATTTGTTTGCTCCACATGAAAGGTGCTTCCTTATGAAGACTGCCTCATTGAGGCTAAACACCCTTATTGTCAGCCCCAGGCAATACTATAGTATTACCACCTCTGTAATTTTCAACTCAATGGAAATACAAAAACGGGACCTCAAGCTCACAATTTCACAAGGAAATCTTACACACATACAGAAATGTTTCCAGTATCAACCAGAATTCAATAACTATGCATGCAGGTTCCAGAAACCATGACAACACTGAACAGGGGTCATTCCTTTAAAACCTTCAGATGAGATCACACCTGTATCATTATCCATAGAGCTTACCTTAGCCTGGTGATTTCACTGGAATGATTAATAAAGATGTGGTAGACCGCATATCAGCCACACTGAAAGATCTTTGCAAAAAACATATTAAAATATTAGAGTCAGACATCTTTGCCTCAGTTTTAAAATCTTAGCTCATGCATGTCCAACCTGCTTCCCTCCCATGAGGTAAGGTTGAAGAAAAGCAAAAAGATTCTTGTAGATTATGTTGACAACTCTGTGTCAAAGAGGATTACTGAGGAAAAGGGACATAAAATGACCTGTTCTAATGAGAGAGAGACAACAGCCTAGCTCAAAAATAAAGGAAAAGGAAACGAGAAAAAAATAGTATTAATCAAGACACATCAGTTCCCATTCAGCAAGGGTGTGTGCCTACCCTTTAACACAACTTTTACTTGTGTTGAGTAGGTAAAGTCATACATATCCTTGGTCCCTTTCTGCATAGGTGTTGTCACTGAGAGGCATGGTGTGTTGTTGGCAGTAACTTTTTTGCTCACATAAAATTACAATTTGAAAATTTGCTAGGGATGGAAGACTTTGAGAGCTGTCTGGCAAGATCAGGAAAGAGTTTTTCAGCCAGAGAGGGTGGTTGAGCACTGAAACAGGCTACCAAGCCTGGCAGAGTTCAAGAAGCATTTGGACAATACTCTCGGGGACATGGTGTGACTCTTGGGGTGTTTTGTGCAGGGCCAGGAATTGGACTCCATGATCTTAATGGGTCCCTTCCAACTCAGCATACTCTGTGAGTCTGTGATTCTAAGATAGGAATCAGATTTTGACTGCAGTTGAAAATAAAGAAAAACTGATGCAAAAAAGTGTATATAAAACAATAATCTGATTTCATAATTCTTTAAAATAAAGATAAAAATTTATTATGATTAGGTTGAATGACTGTAGAAATTCTCTACAGCCTCTCCCCGAGGTCAGAGGAAATTAAACAATATTAAAGTCAGACTCTTGGGGGTTTTAATGCATCCACTGAACACAGTACATTCAGATGTTTTATGTCTAATATAAAGAAAGAAATAAATATATGTAAATAAAATTAGCTGTCATGAATCCTGTTAAAAACAGTGAAGCAGGCTTGAATTGTATGAATTAAGAACTTAAAACTACAAAAATATTGATCTCTGATGTCTTCATATATTATAGGCAAGATATTGATCATTAGCATTGTATTTACACTAGTTTTGGTGGCTCTTCTTCTATCAACATTCACAAGACACATAAATATGTAATTAAACATGTGAGTCTTACTCCAGGGTTTCTGTTAGGGATGGTTCTTGCAGCTGGGGTGGACATTTCATATGGAGTCTAGAGATCCTCATTTCTCTTGACTTTGCTTATCTTGAGTATGGAATCTCAATCTTAAGTTAGATTGCAGTCTAACTTAAGTCACTGAGACCATTATTATTTCTGTGGCCAGGGGAATTAAATGTGACACTGTCCATTCTCAGGCCTAGGTTTCCTGGCTGGCAAATAAGTACTTGTTTTGCTTTCACCCAGAGTCAAAGAGCTAAAACCAATCCAGTTTTTGAGATGAGAGAATTTGGAACTCCAAACTGACAGAACAATATAGATGCACACAGAAAGACCCTCTTAAGGGAAACCCCTCAGCACGCTTAGTGACAGGCAATTCTACCCATTTCACTGACTCTTATAAGAAATCAGCTATCTTAGAATTGAAAATTAACCATCCTTTAACAACCATCTTTTTGTATCCTAATATGTTTACTAGAACATCTCTATACTTTTGTAAGCATTCTAGACATTTCAAACCACTCGGGATGTTGCAGTTAGGGGTGCTACAGAAGCAGCAAATGTCAGTAAAGCAGAAGTGTCTTGTGCTCCTATAAGCAACTGGAGAGCTTCTCATGTGTAAGCAAATGCTTGCAGAACCTAACCACCTTATTTCTGTGTCCTGGTTATACCATACTGCAAAGGTCCTTGTCCTCCATCAACAATCTGAGATACACAAGCTGCCAGGCAGTACAAGGAACCAGCTGCATCAAAACTCTCTATGTGTATGTGGCAAAAGCTGACCTTGACAGATCTGTCACTTTGAAATATGCAGTGCCACAGAAAATTTAGGTGCACATGCACAGAAATGTCAAAGATGAACTGCCTTTATTAATGTATAGATCATTACTCGTTGTCTGTGCTTTACTTTCTCCCTACCCATATATACAAACACAATTTTGAGCACAGATGATGGAGAAAGTATATGAAAGCCTGGTATCTTAGGGAATACCCTGACACAACTTTCTCCTCCCAAAATAATTTTGTTTGAAGTCCCTGAAGGATAATAGCTGTTTAAGCAGTTTTGGTTGTGCAGGATGTATTCTGAAGTGAAAAGATCTATTTGGAGAGGACAGCCAGGGATAGCACAGAACCCATYAGCTGGTCATACATATCCATGAGCAGTTCATTGCCATTATATGCAGTAATCAGTAGATGTGCCAAACTCAAAGAATATCCCTCCAAAACTCACAAACAACATACTCCCACAGAAATTACATAGCACCAAATATTTACATTTCAATAATTAAAAACCATTTGAAGATGCTTTTATGTAATCTTGCATTACTTTACTTTTTTTTTAACTGTTGCTCTTGTATGCATATCTTGTGGCTTCTTTCAATAAAATGCAGTTTCCCACAATCTCACTAAGTACAATCCTCCTGGAAACAATATTTCTTTACTGGTTTACTGTCTAGCATCTCTTCTGATCGTCTAATTCCAAAAAAGAAAACATCAGTCATGGATTTTCATACTGATGGTTTCTAGGCAAGAAGAAGAAAAGGCTTCTGTGTTTCACTGAACTGAACACTAAGTGTACTCTGGAGTTCTAATGTAAAGTGTGATGGACAATAGAGGTTTATAAAAGTGAGACTGTAGTCAAGACACACTGATAAACACTGTGATAAACGCTTACCACTATGGTCCTAGAAYACCAGACCTTACACACTAGTGACAGTTCATCTGCCAATAATTAGATGAACTATCTTCAAGGAAAAAAAAAAAACAAAAACCCCCCAACCAAGCCATAAAAAGCCATAAAACTGGCTTTGAGATAGTTTTGCATCTGTAACAGCATTGGAGAAATGTCCCAGGACAGTGACAGTCACATTGATGGGAAAGCCTTTAAAAATTGAAAATTAATGGGAACATAGTCTCCTAGTCTGACACTTATTACTGGAAACATAAAATATCCTCAGAAACTTTCTGGATTAAAGTAACAAGTTAAATAATGACATAATAAGAATCTGGACAATAAATGATCATCTATTAAAAAAAGTCATTTTGCTATCTCAAATTACGATTGCAATTTTTTCCTGAATGAACYCTTTTTTTAGCATTGCTTTGTACACAATGCTAAGAAGTTTCTCAGCACAGTTGCTTTACTTTAGTAGTGGGTAGATTGGTCTTTTACCTCCATTGTATATATTGGTTTGTAATGCTGTTGAGTTCCTTAGAAACAAAAATAAATKATGCTCTTCTAAGAGATCACTGGAAATCCAGTGGTTCCCCCTACACACTTGGGCTCTCTTTTAAGCTTTACCTTTTAATTTGGTTGGATAAATTTTAAATTTTTTATTGTTATAGCAATATTGCAGTGTTGTTGTATACATAATATGTATATTTTCTCCTTGTATAAAGTTAATTTCTTTTATTTACCTTCTCTTCTACTCTGTAATTGTACTCGTCAGACACTTAATTGATGTCACTTCTCAGGGGAGCTTTGTCACTGATGATATGCATGCATTTTCTTGGTCAATAAAATGCCAAACCACATACATGACATTCTTCTGAAAASAAAATACAAAATAAACAGTCTGACTTCTGAATCGGTGCTTCAGATTTCAAGAAGATTTGCAAAGAAATGAGGTAAACATGAATGCTGTAGATAAAAAGAGTTTGATGGACTGATACAGAAATAAATGGTCTGGGGGATTTTGGGGCACTCAAGGTCTTTACAGGTGGCATGCTCGTAATTTAGAGATACAAATAAAATTGTGAGCTCTATCTGTCAGTATCACATGTTCTGGATGTCAAGGATGGGGAGCTCAGAGGACAGATTTAACAGCTGAACTTTGATATGTGCATTGTGAAAATTTGGTCTCTTAATGGACAAAACAAAGATGCCTTTTCTACCTTCCTACTGTAATTTCATGTTTTCCAAAGACTTTTATTTGTGCTGTCATTCTTGAAATAGAGAGTCCCAACAATTTTAACTGTCAAGTGTCATTTAACAAAAAAGATGAACAGTCCAGTTGAGTTTGTTTAATGTGCAGTTTTAAAGACAACAGCAGTGAAACTTTTCCTTTACTCTGGAACTGTTATTGGAATTAAGTGTTCATGTTATTTTTTAGCAGCTCCGCCTCCTCCATCAGAGGCATTTCTCAGATGAGTAAGATTTGAATGAAGTTGAAGGTTTATGACTGTGTAAGTTCCCTTCCTTGAAGATCATAGTGAGCCTAAATCTTGTCATTTTTAAACACAAGATCCATCTCTTAATTCAAGTCTGCCTTTAATATCAGAGCATGACCACAAGGCTTTTGTCAGAAAGACGGATGACCAAAGGAACTTGCAGATTTTAAAAAATTTAAAGTGTAATAAGGGAGGAAATAGACTGTCTTTCTTGACAGCAATTACGCGTTCTCATTTGGAAGAACTGTAAATCACTAAATGAACTAATGTAATTTTCTTACAGAGATAACCCTTACAGAGCAAAAATCTGATTCACTATGAACCACTACACAAAAGTGCCCAGTTCCTGCATTTGACCTTTCTATCAAGGGTTATCAAGAGGCCTTCAGTCTCCCTTGTTATATTTCCACCCATTCAAGTGCTCTTTTGAGCTCCTCTCTTGAAATTTAGGACATTCATTAGGCATGGACTTTTCACTGCAGAATAGGAGAAACATGACATTTGATATTTTTATCATAGGTCACTAAAGGTCATTCCTCTAGCAATGTGTAATATAAAGCAGGAAGTAGTCATAAGCATGAAGTCCTCAGCCTGAAGTCATGAGCTCATTTATTATCACCAAATAATTTTAATAGACTTAGCAACTGTGTCACCGATAATCATACTCTGTCTACTCAATATCAGAGACAATTGCAAAATAATCTTCCAAACAACATATGACAGGCATTTATTCATCACACAGATAAAATTTGCCATTGTGTTATCAAAAACAACCTAGACAGGTTTTTCAGATAGATGTGCTCCAGGTATATTGCAGAATCATGTTTGGGTGGACCAGAGTGAATGCTGATCTGTATATTTTGCTGAAGTGTATTCCTCGTTCTTAACTAAGAGCATTCCCCTGGCTATATTCATAGTATGGGTATAGCTTTCCAGTGACCTTGCCATCCATACAAAATTACTCTGATTTCACTGGTTTCTTATGAGATGACAGAGAAATAATTTAGCTATTATAAAAGTGCAATATTATTACAAATGTAATATATATGGTATTATTTAACAGTAAGACCTAATACCTTTTCAAAGCCACCCTTTCAAAGAACTCCACGGCTCTCCTGTTGTAATCCTGCTTTTACATTTATTTTTATTTCAACATTCATTTCATCTAAACAGGTTGTCAGCCTGGTCCAAAATGTCAGGTGATATACAGTTTGGATAACTCTAAAAGAAAGCTCTGTCTTTTCCCTTTTTCAGTCAAAGTGTCGCACCAATCAAGGTATGCTCCACTGCTATGCTGAGTACAGAGATGTTCTTATAACCCACAACCACCAAACAATTTTATTGGTGGATTCATCTGTGAGGAGATGGGAGCACTTGCAGGGAAAAGKAGTAGTGAGATTAGATGACAGAAGACTTCTCTCAGGTTGGGCAACTGATGTTGAAATTCTTGGTTCCAGGAGGGAATAAYGAACTATTCACAGAATGTCTGTGAAAGGGAAATGCAAAATAAAAGCAATATTTAACGCAGCTTGAAATCAGGTATTATAAAGTGGTCTTAAAGGAGATAAATTTTATTTTCCATAATGAAAAGGTTTCAGTGAAAATGAAGAAGAGGTTTGCTTTCCATAAACTCTATTTGTAAATCCTTGAATTTTATCTGATTAGGCAGCACATTTATTGTGCACATCATTTTTATTGTGTAAGGACCTGTGGTATTTCTTTTATGTTGTTCTTTGATTAAGCATTTCCCAAATGATCAGCTAGGTCAGCAGAAGATATTTTTGCTCACAGCCTCAGAAATGCGATAATTTATATGTAAATGATTATTTATACAACATTATTTATGATTAGTGGGATTCAGAAATTAAGAAGACTAGATGAGTCTGAATTTTTGACTATAACCTTTGAAATGATAACACATGCTTAGAAATTGCTTCATTGGTAGCTAGAGAGCAACTGGAGAGATGGAAGGTGATTTTATTATTATTCTGCCTATAGCAACATTACTGTAACTGCCTCTTTCTAAATGGAACAAATGTTTCATTATGTTTGCTAGTGCCCAAGCCCCACAAAAGAAAGGTGTRGTAACTGCAGCAGCAGATGGCTAAGCTGGTGTGACTACCAGTGGTTTTGTGTTATTATTTCTGTCAATCAATGAACTTTTAAGTTTGTGTACTGCTATTTGGTCATGCTTATTCTTATTGTGCTGCTACATTAGAACTTTTGTACAAAAGTCTGTTCCATGATAAGTGGCAATTTAAATAGTAGAAGGTGAGGTGTCTGCTGCCTGTGCTATTACTGAAAATGAAGATTCTTCTGTTGTTATGCCTACAACACACATACAATTACATTTTTATTTAATTTTGGTAGTAGAAATGACATTGGGATTGTGGGGAGCACAGGCAGATGTTCTTCCTCTCCTGCTCAATAAACAATCTATATTACAATCTAATTACTCTACTACCTGAAAGGAGGTTGCAACAAGGTGAGGGTTGGCCTCTTCTCCCAGGTAACTAGTGACAGGACACGAGGAAATGACATTAAGGTACACCAGGGGAGGTTCAGGTTGGACATCAGGAAGAATTTCTTCACAGAAAGGGTTGTCAAGCATTGGAATGGACTGCCCAGGGAAGTGGTGAGCCCTGGAAGTGTTCAAGAAATGACTGGGAATGGCATGTATTGCTATGGTTTAGTGGACAAGGTGGTGTCTGATCAAAGGCTGGACTCAATGATCTTGGAGGTCTTTTCCAGCYTTCACGATTCTCTGATTCTATGAATTTTTTACTGATCCATAGACAAGAAAGCCTCTTCAGATTTACTTTCTCTCTTCCCCTATCTCTTCTCCTCATTTCCTGCTCACCTCTTCATTAAGTAGCCKGATCAACCTCTTCCCTGCCGACCCCCCCACCCCCTGAAAAAAAAGGGCTCATATTGAGCTCTGCAGAAGTAYGTCCTACTCACCAGTCTGGCATCTGTGTGATATTTTCAGCAATTTGATGTTTGAACTTTAGTGGGTTTCAATAGATCTATTGTTCTTGTGACACTAATGATCAACTCCTCATATCAACTCCTCACCAGCTGATGAATAAATCAACAGTTTACACCCCTCTTGGCTCATTTAAATTTAGTACTGTGAATGTTAACTTACAACACAATAACATAATCATTAAGAAACTGGTGCTCCTGGCACAAATTGCACTCAGATCATCTTCTACTTTTTAACATTTCAATGATGAAAAGCTGGTTCTGAACAAATACTATTAGTAGAGCATGCTATTTGAGTTTTCCTTACAGTGTGCTTTGTAAGACCTTTTCCTAAGCTGCAAAACCTTAAACAATTATCGCCCAGGTGTAATGCACCGTTTCACGGAACAATGAGGTTGAGTTCTAAATAAAAGTACTCTTTGTCCACATCACTGTGCTTTGTAGTCTGTTCAGAACTATTCCTATTGAATTAGAACTAATTTGAGGTGGATTTTCCTCACACCAACAGTTGGGTTGTTCACTTGTTGTATGAAAAAAAACCAGAACCAAGACAATGTCTACAGGTTTGACAGYGTCCTGTCACTGACTGYTGATGTGTATAGCGATCTCTTTCTCTCTTGAAGGAGACAAATTTCCTTCCCTACAAATCTTTTCTGTTGTTTTTACCAGGAAAAAAAAAAGGTTTTTTTTCCCCTGATATTTATGCAACTGCTTTTTACAGGACATACAGCTTCCTGGTACTTGGTAGCATGCCACAGATGCAGGTGAGGCAGCCTGCGAAGGCCCTTCTTTATAGATGCCATACTCAGGACAATACTTTGGTTCTCTGAAAATAAGAGTAAGCTCCATTAGTGCTCATAGTTATACCAATACTAATGATTTTGAGGTCTACAACCAGTTTTAAAGCACTAATAAGAAAGAATTTAAAACTGAAATTCAGCTTATATTCCTGGAGACAAAGTGTTAAAATCTGAAAAGAGACCTTTTGGAAAAATTACACTGACTAATGAAAACGTAACTTTTTTCCTAAACATCCAAGAGTTCTCGACTTATTAAAATATGCAAATCACTCTAGCACTTTGTTTAATTGCTGTTTCCTTAAACCCATCAAATCTTCTTAATTCTTCTTTTCTTTGTCCTTAATTAACACCTGTTCCCCATTGGCTGAAGTGTAACCCAGAAGACCTAAGCTTGTGAAATTTGCGACTTATTAAACCTAATTGCTATAATAATTAGCAACCATTGGCAAAATATTCATCACACAAAAAGCAGGAAGGCATCTAATTAACAATCTCAAAATGCTAAGCATTAGCTACTTGATATTTTACCTACAATTTCACGCCTTCGCTTCTGGAGATATATGACATAATACATTGTTCTAAGGAGAAATAGGACAGGAAATTTTATTAAAAATATAAATTTGCTGAAACTGAAACTTTTCTCTCCAACAACCAATCGTTATTTCAAAAACTTCATTTAAATTTCATTTCTCAGGCCCCAGGTAGAATTTCCTGACAAAGGAGAAATAAAAAAGGGACACCAGCTCAGCAGCCCAGATATCCTGCAGGACACGGGTGATGGACAGAGTAGGACATCATGCAGGAGCATCCCTTAACCAATGTGWGAACTATCTTCACAAAGCTAGTGGTTAGTCTGAAGTTTTTTCTCTTGGGTTTTGTTTGATTTACTCAGTTCCGAAAGAAATTACAAGGTACAATCACATTTTAAYACTTGCATGAAACTGCTGAGTTTATCTGACGTGGACCAGACATATTCTGGAATTCTCAGAGGTGTTTGTATGTTAGGAGAAAATTGCTTGATCTATGGTTTGATACAATTGGCATCTGATACAGCTTCTGCAATTGGTTGCATACTAAGACAAAATGGAATTCCATGATATAATGACTTACATAAGGTATTGGGAAGACATCATACAGAAAAAAGATTTTACAGTTTTTTATGACAAAAGTTCTTTCCTGAGTAGAAACATTCAGAAGTTTGAAACAATTTCAATGATAGATGGTTTTGCATTTGCATTTATTTTTTATGTAGCAAAACATAATTTTGGAATGGGGCAAACCCTTTCCATTGTCTAGTCCCATCTGAAATTCCTCTGTCTTCTGGAAATTGTGTACATGAGAAATACAGAACCARATATTTTAATTCATTTTTAAATGCCAAACTCCTAAAATAAAATTTGGATTCTAAGGAATTTTTTTTTCCCAGATCAATACTCCGTTTTGCCTTCTAAGACCCATAGCCCCTCATGAAATGCCTCATGTCTGTCACAGACTGAGCATCACTCTCTCATGACTGTATCCTGACACTTTTGTGGTTTACCACTCTCATGTGACTCCTGTGCTGAGTGTAACACCACAGTTAGTAAGATGGGAGATAGAAAGATGCATCAGTGCAAATGTAGCCTGATCAGCAAGGTTGATATGCAATTGAGGATGGAAACGAAAGAAGTGGCACTGTACTCTGTGGGCTGCTGACATACAGTAGACTGAGTTCACCTACAGACAAACTGTTTCAAAACAAACATTTTAATGGCATACAGACACAAAGTATTTTGGGTGGCTTTGACTTGTATGAGAATATTAGACTTCACCTTCCCCGGAGGAAATTAACCTTTTTCTTGACAGAAGTTTTTTAGTTTTCAGATTTTTATAAAAGTTTTATTCCTTTCTCACTGAGTCTTTCCTTTTGTACATTGGGTTTATCACATATACTCAGACACATATGCAGTTTTTGTATATTCCAGTAGTCTCATTAYCTGAGACAGAAACTGACTCTGGACACAACTGAAAGAAGGAGTAAATCAGTAACTGAGTGAGACCAAACAGAAAATTAAACTGAACCACTTCCCTGACTAAATCCTTATTTTTAAGACATGCTGGAGAAAAAACACTTGTTTTCTTCCAGATAAGCAGAGAATCAGAATGTATAGTAGGTAGATCTCATGTTGTTTGAATTTACTTCACTTCTTTTCTTGAATGTTCTCTTATTCTGGGCTATTCAATTTGTGATTTCAATCCTGTTTTCAAATCAGATATATTTGCAAGAGCCGGAAAATATGCAAGTACATTTAAAATTTATGCATACACACAAACAAAAATCAACAACCGAACCTAGGTATCACAATAAAGGAGAACAGTTGGGTGGTGAATTTGGATATGAATTCCTGAAACTTAGATTCCAGCAGAGTTGCCTACAGGTGAAATAAATACAGTTTATGCCATTCAAACTCAGTTTCAGCTGTGGGATTGAACAAATCCAGCTATCGCTTGACTTCAATAATACTGTGTAGATAGAATGGTTCTTATTTTCTTAAAAACCATGACCTAGAAAGGTAAGACAAYTTTTTTCCTGTTTTTACACCTGAAAAGTTAATTTGAGAAGTTTAAATTTGAATTTAATATCATTTTAAATTATGAAGTTTAATATTAATAGCAAAAACAGGTTTTAGAACAGATAAATCATGGCCTTCTGACAGCCATCGGAGTCATCATAATATAAGAAATAAATTATATGGTGTAATGTAATGGTTAATTTATAGTGTCTGTATTTTTTGCCCTGGGGTGTGTCTAACACTCTCTCTTTCACTTCAAACCAGCGAAACAAATGTATATAATGCCCACTTGTGTACATAAAGACACATACACAAAACCTGATCTTCAAAATGTATGTGCTAAATTCTTAGAGACTATGAAGTGTCTCAAATATGTTATAATACGTTTTATTTAACATAGAAGCATTTGTAAAAGACAGTCACTCTTAAACTCATTTTGGTATCCTAAAGTCATTGTAAAGTGATGTTCAAGAAATATTAGTATGGATAACTTAAAAGTAAACTGTTATACTACTTTTAAGAAAAAAAAAGAAAAAAGAAAGCCTATTATTTAGCATGAAGCTTTCCAGATTCCCGACTCTCTTAAGAACAGACAAGAAAATAGACCTCTTTCTAATGTAAAAGGATGTTCTCATTATACATAGGGGTGTACATTTACTCTGTATTACTCTTAGCTTAAATTCTATACAGTTTAATTCAATATATAATGTCATATTAATACTTTAGGTTTACTTATTTTAATTTCCCAAACAGTTGTTCAAAAGCTCTTCCAGACTTACAGAGCTCATAAGAACTTAATAAAATGTTTTAGTTGCATAATATTGGATTTACACTCAGCATTTTTAATACATGGCATTCTCTCTTAAGAATTTAAATCCCAGTAAGTTGTTATGCATTGCTCATATCATATCATTCCCTCACCCCCTCCAGCTTTTTGAATTTACACAGACATCCTCAACACTTTAATTTTTCATCACCTGCTCTCACAGATTTGTCTTTACATCTGACTTCCTGTGCAGGCATGGAAGATTGGTAGTTGCACATGCTACACTCTGTATCCTATCAATGATTTATTATGACTCCTGTATCCTCATAATATTACATCCTTTTTATGAATCTTATTTCAATATATCAGTTATTATGTGACAGAAATTCATTGGGTACTGTGAGATCAACCAGAAATTTGCAGTTAGATGTTCTTTGATCATCAAGCTAAGATGACTTTAGAAGGGTAATGCTCTACTTGACTCTGAATCCTCAAGACTGAATGCTTCTTTGTATCACAGCTGTTCCAACAATAGTCTTAGTTTTCAAGACTCATTCACTGCCAACTCTTCAAAAGAATTATGGTTCTTATACAGTCAATGAGAATAACTGGAGAGGTTAAATTTGGTAAATTGCTTTTATCGTTATAACCTTAGAATAACTAGCAAATCCCTTTCAAATCTATTTTAAAGAGTATGATTTACATTGCAAAATTAACTACATAAATTGTGTTTGAAAAGATTCAGTTTAACAGTCCAAGGGCTTGTCATCATACAATTCCTGCACAACAAATGCTGAGCTCCCTTCCCAACATCTTTTATCTCTAGAGAGTCTGGAGGCTCTGCACTAGCAAGATTTTAAAATGCTGTCAAGAAGACAACTGCTGAATCATTCTTTAAACCAAATATTAAAATTGTGTTCTATAACAAAAACATGTGTTGTAAAATAGGACTGGGGAAAGTGTTTATATAGATTTGAACAAAGGAATCTTTTGTGGAAAATACTGAAAAGAGAATATTCTGTGTGTATCTGATAAGCAGCATCTTGTTATACACAGAAGAATAATGAGACTCTCAGCCAAGTTGAAGCAAAAAATAAAAATAACTTTTGATTATTAATCCAGTTATGGCTTTATTTTTAGACTTAGCCCAGCAGTAGTGGCTAAAATAAATGCTTATAATAACTTTAATTTTAATGGGACAATACTACCTGCATTTGTCAAGATACTATTTCTAACTACTTTACTGTACATTTGGTTAAGTCTTGAATTTAGGAAAATGTATGCCCAATCAAATTCAGTGGTTAGTAAGCATTTTAAAAAATCAGGTAACCAGGTAACACAATTTATTTATGTTAAGTATTTTAATATAGATCAGATTTTAATATAAAGATTTATCACAAAGATTTTAATATAAATCTTCAAGATCACAAGTTAAAGTTTCAGAAATATATTAAATTGGCTTGTGACAGAGGTAAAATGCATTAAGTGGTAGAAAGATTATTTTTCTTTTGTGTCTGTTATTATAATACATGCCACATGGAAATGTTGCTGTGCCAAGAAAATAAATTAATGCAACAAATCCTAAACACTCTCCACAGAGTAATTTGGCACAACATTTCTTCATTGAAGGGTAAAATAATGTAAGTGTTCACAAGTGTACTATTTAATGGGAAAAAAYGTTTCATAGATCTCAAGGCTATTGGTAGTTACAATTTCTTTTTAAACATTGAATACTCTGCTTTCAAGGTGGTCACACTAACTTTATTGTTGTTCAAGTTAATTACATTTAAAGTTCTTCCATTAGGTAAGTAAACATTAATAAAAACCAAAATAAATGTTCAATGTCTATTCATTGTGGGCTACTTACTGAAAAGCTGAATATCAATTTAGCAGTACAAGCCCCAGAAAAATACAGGACAGTCTCTCTTCCTAATTTCCAGGTTAGCTATGAATATCCCTTACGTGAGAACCCAATCTTCAGAATAAATACTTTCATCCACGCCTATTTGAAAGTAAAGTTTTGAAGATACACAGCTTCTGAACAGCACAGCTGACTATCTTTAGGCTGTTCCCAGCATTCAGACAGCTTTTTTCAGAGAATCTGGCTTTGCTGAACTCTAAAATCTCTTTTGGGGAAATGTTATTTTTCTTTTCTCTTTCAGTGGTTGAAGGACAATTTATTTAAGAAGTGGATCAGTATGCTGGTTTGGGGGGGAAGAGACTTGTATTTCATTTAAAAGTTATTACAACTGCAGATTTGGTTACAGGTAGTGCAGGAGAAAATGGTGAACAGGTAGCAGTTTAGCTGAGTTACTTGGATGGTGACATTCAGATCTCTGCTGCGTTTGAACAGACCAGCATTCGAACCACTGTTACCAGCTAATGTTCTTTTGGATGTGGCTACTCTTTGTGAAGAATTCACTTCTTACTGGAAATTACATCCCAAGCATAAGAGGGCTGCCCAGTGCATGGTCCGGCAGAAGAAATGCTTTAGTCAGATTCTGACTTTTTATCGTGGTTCATTACTGGAATTTTTTTTCTTTGGTTGTTTTGATTTTTATTTTCAGCTGCTTGTGTGTTGAATGTAGGTCTGTTAGATATCCCATGCTTCTTTATGTTGTTCAGCTCATGAAAGCCAGGGCTTGATTTTGGTGCCTAATCACAAGTGCAGTGTCTATTGAGATGTCCTGGGTACCATTAATGCTTTCAAATGCCTATCTAGAAGAGCACAGCTCTTTCACGCATCCTTTACCATCTTTAAGACGAGTTCCATCTCTTAGACCTCTTACATACAGAGATGCCCTTGTGTAGGTAAATCCCCAGAGTGGGAATCAAATCAGGATTAAGATGTTTAGCTTGAGGTGCCTATTAACGAACTTAAGGTCCATTTATAATCAGTGGGGATCTGGTCAGTGGAATTTAAAAAGTCATTCAGGCAACCAGAAAAATGAAATTACTGCCATTTCACCTGCAAGGCTGAAGTAGAGTCAGACTGCATCTTGCAATATGGTGAAACCAAGATGGAACAGTAACTAAGGATCAGAACTGTTTTATGAACACCTTTTTAGGTTGTGGGTTTGATGTTCATGCCTTCAAAAATTATCTCCTTTTCTCTTTGTCTGKATGACACTGTACATTGCCCTGATGTCACATGCATTTCACATCTCCTGTGAGAAACAGGGGAAAATTGTTCTGTAATAATTGTGCTGAATGTGACTGGACATACAAGGCCCCATTTTCCAGCTTATGCCACTGCAATCAGTGATCCTGATTCTCAATCAGAAGGCATAGCAGCGAGGCCTAATTAGCATAGTTGTTAGCATAAACCTGTGAACTCTAGCAGCTTCTTCTGTGGATACAGTGGATGAAATAGGATGAATCATCTCTCCCAAACAGAATAGTTTCGGTGTGCTCAAGCAAGTCAGGAGACAGACTCTGCAAGCAAACTTGTTTGATCATTGAAAAATATGAGTGTCCAGAAGTACCCAGAAAGAGAAGATTCTAAGCACCTGCAAGGATAATGGAAAATCAGAAAGAAGCTCTGTGGTTTGAAATGACTAGCTACTAGCAAAGTATATGTACCTACTCCTTATAATTAAGGAAAATTAAGCCTACTGAGGTCAAAGAGTTTCTGGAAAGACTCTCAGGAAGCTAGACCCGTGACCTGAGCCTCTCCAATCTCCAGGAAGGTCAGGGCGTGGAAAGAAGCCCAGAGAAACTTAATGATGCTGCATTTCCATAAGGCTCAGCTTAGCAGGAACAACCACAATGACCTGTCCAATCTCTGTCTGGGACTGCACCATCTCTGTGAAGGGACAGGGTGGTCATATAAAAAACTGTCACACTGACATGTGGCATCTCTCCCTCACTGCACCATCTCTTGCACAGGACAGGGATATTTTTTAATTAATAAAACTAGATATATCTTTGATAAAAATGCTGTTATGTCCAGATCTCCTCACTCTCCTCCTCACTGCTGTATCACAACAGGAGGACAGCACAAAGTTTGTATAAACCTACAACACAAAAGCAAGATGAGTTTTCAAATCACTAGATATTAGTCAAAGCCATTCAAACATCACTCACTTTCACAATATGGTCTTTCTGTGAGAAACTGGGCTTTTAAAAATCTCCTAATGCATAAAAAGGCTATAACTGAAGCTCGAAAATATCAAAAGTTGGACTTGTTGAAGTCAATACCATAAGGAGGTATCATTTGAAGTGGACAGGGAACTGATTTCATACTGAAGAGCTGRGGAAAATTGCTCTCTTCTTCATTGTTCTGTTATCTCATAGTTACGACCTTAAGCAAATCACTGCAGGGTTCAATTTCCATGGCCTCTCCCATATGGGAGGGAAGTATTCAGATGCTTTAGCTTGACATATTTTTTCAAATGGAATGAATAATTTTATTTTTTTTCCTCCAGACAGATTAAATTCAAAACAGAGTTCTTTGATTTTTTAAAAAAAATTAAATCTTATGAATGCCCTTAACATGATCATTTAAAATAAACACTAGAATACATTGCCCAGAGAGGTGGCRAATTCTCCATCCCTAGAAAAAATTTAGGTCAGGTTAGACAGGGCTCTAAGCAACTTTATCTAGTTGAAGATGTCCCTGCTTATTGAAAGGGGGTTAGATTAGAACACCTTTAACGATCCCTTCCAACAAAACCTATTCTATGATTCTACATATTCCACGAGCAAAGTCTAAAAAACTTCTCCAGTCTGTCATTGTTGCTTTCACTTCAGCTGGGCTATCCCATCCCTCACTTATGATGGCCCTTGCAAGAACCATCTTGATGTTCATCCAGATTTGCAATAAAACTGTTGAGGGAGCAGAACTGAATGATGACTCTCTGGAGACTGCATACAGGACAGAGTCTCAGAAGAACCGAATTAGATTGATTTGAACTGCCATGGTTAAATTTAACCTGCTCTTTTATCATCCTTAGAAAGTTATCATGATCTACATGTCCAAGGAAGACTAAAATTATATGCATATCTTCACAATTGTCATTTGTAAGCAGCAAATTCACAAGTTTGTTCTGTGATCCTCTGACAAGTGCCAGATGGACGGAGATTCTTATCTTAAACAGACTGGAAAATATCTGCCACAAACAGCCATATCATACATAACACCAACTCAAAACATTTTAAACACCTTGTTCTCTCTGTTGGTTTGCCATATCTCACACATTTAATTTCAGCTGGGGATTCTGAACACCACAGAACAAAGATTATGGGAGCAAATGAATGTTTATGAAGTTCACACATGTCCACATATATCCAAGAGTATCTCCATGTCCTGTTAGAAAAGCTGTTCAGAAAACTGGTTTTCATGTAATGACAAAATAATATATTTCTTTTGGTCTGGTTACATTTTTAAACACTTTTTCTTCTTTTCAATATCAGAATAACCTGTAAATGTTGATCTTTTTGATAATTCCTTCCATTCGATTCCTAATGAAGGAATCTTTCTTTTTTCTGAGTTTTAGTCCTTTTACACCTCTATTTGGAAAATGTTTAAACAACATTCACAAAGCAAACACATTACTCATGTCAGCATTATGCTTTTAGTAAAATTTTATTCAGAGGTTGTGAAACAAGGGGCCAAGTCTACCCTATCAAGCTTATCAATTTCTGGTACAGTATAATATCTAATATCTAGGGCACAAAGTTGCAAATCCTTACCCACATTATTTCTTTATACTTATTGTTTCATTACAACTATAGCTATTAGTACTTGTATTTTTCTTAAAACAGAATTTTGCACAAAGATTTTGTTTTTAGACATGTTTCCCCTCCAGCCTCTCCACTAGTGGTTAATGTACACTTAAGTATCTCAAGGTAGATTTTGCTCTGGATTCATTCAAATGAAGCAGAATTTTTTCAAATTTGTTTTTATTTTTTTCATACCACATTCCCTGTTCCTACTTATGGACAAGATTTGAACTGAGTTATATCTGTTACACAAAACCCCTCAATTTGGTTAATCTAATTAAATCAAACCACTAGTAAAAGTAACATAATGCAATTTTAACACAATTTAAAATTTCAGGGCAATTATAAATTGAATGTGAACTTCTAATTGGACCTGAAACCCAACCAATTCTTTCAACATAACTTATTTGATACTTGGTTAACTGAATCAGGTTAACAATGCTAAGCCAAGAGCAGGTCTTTTTTCCAGAGTGCTGTAGAATATCCTGAATTGTACAGTGTCAATGGTATTTCTTACATTAGAAAGAGAAAATTCCATACTACATATCTCTGAAGCACAATTTAAACCGACTGTAACATAAAGACAGAAAGACTTAGGCAAAATGTAGCATAAATTATTTTGTATAAATTATTTTACTTGATAGGCTTGTGCATCAGAATAATAAGTAAATTCCATGATTCATAAACTAGATGGCACATATTACATGTGTGAAATCACACACAAAATCCCAACCACGTGACAGTGATGAGGTAGTGATTTGAATTGTACAGTATAAAAAGACAAGAGATGTTTGAAAAGTTTTAAGTCAGTATCATAAGCAACGCTAAGATGCACCAGCAGRGACTCCAGACTACATGTTATACCATGGGGACATTTTCTAGGTAGGCCATACCATGGGCACCTTTTCCAGGTAGGCCAAGCTGATCTCCACCCTGCTCCTTGGCASTCTGTATACTCATATTCCTCCCTGAATGCAATTGCATCTGACAAAAGTGACGGTTTTCAAATGTTTATGTGAGTGTATCCAACTATTTCAACAAATACATTAGGTAAAGATCTTTCAAATGTTCACACCCACACTATCAGCTGAATTTTGTTCTCTCTATTCCCGTCTGCTTCTAATCTTTTTAATCCTTCCTTTACCAATACATAGGTTCCAATGAAACTTTGTGCTAAACAGCAAATGGAATTTTTTTCCGAACAGTAGATTTTGGTGAATAATGGAAATTGATTACCTTGATGAACGTCATAGTCTGTCTCATACAACGGCAGAAACCCCAGGTTAGGTATTCATTAGGTTGGTATATTTAAGCAAATAAATATTGTTTTAATGATATTTTATTTGCAAAGGTCTCCATGAGATCAATTACTCAAATTTGTTCATCACGCATTGTGTTCTTTTTCCTAGGAGCAAAGTAAAATGCATATTTAGACATGGAGCTAGCATCCCCTCCCACAAAACCTACTCCCAAAACCTCAAGTGAGTCACCATTCTTTCAAGAGTGAAATAATTGAACAGCCCAACTTGCGTATTCATTTTTTCCGCAAGGCACAACTTGCTAACAGCAGGCTCCTGGGTTTAAATCTCAGTCCTCTTGGAATAATAACAGCTACACAAGTTTTTCTTAAAAATGGAAACGATAAATCTCTAAACGGCAGGAGCATGGTGATACAGTCACATACAAAATAAAGTCGCTAAATGAATCTTGAACGCACTGTTTGGAGTTAGTGCAAAAGTTGAAACCAACTTCTAAATCCTATGGGGTCCAAGTATTCGAGAGGTCCCTCCCTCCTATTCTGGCTCCACCTCTGACATGAAAGGCTCCTCCCTGGTGGAGGATTCTGCGGGCAGAACCAGACTGTGAAGGCGGGCCCAGGGCCTTAGACCTGCCTACYCTTCTGGAAGCTTCTCCTCAGTTCGACACTTTATTGGTCGATGTTTATTGTACCCTCCCCTCAAATGTTTTAATTGGACCCTGGACCCTCGTTCCCTCCCCTTGCCCGCTTCCCTATTGGATGTACCCCTCGACTCCTCCAAGTTCTCCCCTCCCTTTTAACTGGCTGCACACAGCCTGCTCCCCGGAGTTCTCCCTCTGCTACTCTTCCTCTCAGATCCCCTCGCCTCTTCCCTCAGTAAAGGAGATCACAGGGGAGACCCCCTCCTGCAACCTTTTGCCTCCCTCACCTGTTTCTTCAGCGCCTCGCCTGCTCCTTTCCCTGAGCCGCCTCACCTCAGCGTGAGCCACCCACGCTTAGCCCTTGGGCAGCTGCACCAGAAGTGAGCCCCTGGGCCGACGGAAGTCGGTGTCCTGGGCAAAGGTTCGCCAGGAACTCCAGGCATTGCATTGCAACACAAGTACTGTGAGAAATTAAGGTATATGATTAATATGTTCTTTATTGACTCAGCAAAAATGAAAACAATTTGAACTGTGGCCTGTAGTTGAACACTGATGACCAACCTGATGYAAGAGTAGTCAATCTATTTCAAGTGTCTCTGAATGTTATTAGAAATGAAGCATGAACTTTATTTGTTGGGCACTGATATTTGTTATAGAAAAGTTAGTAATTTTTTTGTTTTCGTGAGCCCGTTTTACTCAGAGTTTGAAATGCAAGAGATGCGGAGCTTTTCTTCGGACTTAGATGTTTATTATATCTTTTCTATAACACAGCTGCACAGAGTGTGCCTTCTAAGTTAACAAGGTGAAAATGGCCTTAAGCTTCAGCTTCCAAGGCTTTTTAAGGCCCAAATGACCCAATTACAGAATTCCATGTAGATTATTTTTACTTATAGTCCAATACCTAGCTATTCACGTCCAGCACTGCGGGTTTTTTGACCCAATACCAGACCACCCAGATTTGTGAAGAAGAAGAAGAAGAAGTAAAAATCCACACCCCAAATCCTCTATRTTGTTACACGCACATATATATACTACTATATTCCATAAAACTAAATTTCTACATTTCTGCATATTCYGCCCAGTGACATAACTAATTACACAGCAACAATCTCAGTGTTATCACACAATTTGGGAAGTTTTTCCCAAGGTCTCAGGTCAAATGTAGTGTGCTTCTGAGGATCACTGCCTGTCAGCACTGAAAGGCTGAAATTCTCAGAACTCAGGGTTCCAACAAAAAGTGATTTGGATTTTCGTGCCATTTGGTAAGAATGTCTAAAGCTATCTAAAAGTATTCTTTACACAGTGTATTAACTTCTTTCACCCGAAAATAATTTTTGGGAGTATTACTGGATATGATAGCTCTGCACTGTAATTAATGTATATTTTTTTAGGTTTTGRGTGAAATAATTAATAGTAGCATTTTCCTTTTGAAATATTTATCCCAGTTTTATGGAGCAACATTTTACAGATGTATAAATAGGTCAGTTTTCATATCTATAAAAATTATTGTTACACACCTTGAATAAATTAAAATRAAGATACTGATCCATTTATGAGATTTTATAACACCTCAAGTAATGCTACTGAAAAATGCATCCAAGCCTATTCATAGTGCTTTTATCCTTACAGAATATTTCGTAAGTTTTTAAATTTGTGGTCTTATAAATATTTTGTTGCCTATATGTGTCTCTGTCTATGTATATCTATATATCTATATACATATSTCCTTACTTGTCCTTCAGATAKTGAGGTTCACGTTCTTTTTTAGCCAAGCACTAAGGTAATTTATTTTAATAACAAAAAGAATTTAAATAGAAATAAACAAACTCACAAAATCAAAACATTTTCATTCTTCTGTCTTAATTCTTCCTAACTGGAAAATRGTTGAGGCAGTCTTTGTTTCTTTTGCTTACAGTATTACTTACACACCATACATTCTCATCCTGCTCTCTTTCTACTAACAAATAACTAYGTTTTATGAAAAGAGTAGTTAATATGCCTAGGTATGTGCAATTTATTGAGAGTAGCCCTGAGGATGACTTGGGGATGTTGGTGGATGAAGACCTTGGCATGACCCAAAAATGTGTGCTTGCAGACTACAAAGTCAACAGTGTCATGGGCTACCTTAAAAGAAATGTGACCAGAAGGTCAGGGAAGGTGATTGTCCTCTCCTTTGGTCTCGTGATGTCCCACCTGGAGTACTGCATTCAGTTCCAGGGCCCCCAAGACAAGAAGCATGCTGACCTGTTGGAGTGGGTCAAGAAAAGGGTCTCTAAGTGGATCAGAGGCCTGGAGCACTTCTCCCATGAGGACAGGTTGAGAGAGGTGGGGCTGTTCAGCTTGGACAAGTGTTGCGGTGAGCCATGGTCAGCCGGACCAAGCGGACCAAAGGGTCCATTGGTTTGATGCCTCCACAGCTCAAGGGCCTTGAAGTTACAGTGAGCACCCAAAAGGCTGTGCAAAACATGCAGACTATTGGCTGCTGCCCTCCCCTCTCCTTATTTGTCGTATTTGGTTGCCTTTCCAGAAAGTTCTATGTTCCTCGGTGGTTGCTTGGCCCCTGTTACTCCTCCCCACCTACTCCTTCTCCCATTCGCTGTAATCCCTTCTCCCCACCCTTGTAACACCCCCTAACTGATGTATCCTTGGTTATTGTGTGTTTTCCACACTCATTATGTAGGGGTATAAAACCCCACGCCAGCCCCACTTTCTCGGCTTTCTCTATGGTTTTTCTGCGTTTTCCAATAAACCTTTCCCTGCACCCACGAAGAAGTCCCTCCRCTTCATTCCTGCCTCCTCTGTGCACCCTTGCCATCGGTGGGCACGGCGAACCTTAGCAGGAGCTTCGCCTGCCCTCCTGCGCCGCGATCGGCCTCCACCCTCCCCTCCGGGGCAGGTGGGAGATTGCCCGGTGCTTGGGTCAGTGTGCTGGCCGGCAATAGCACCGCGGCAGAGAAGGACCTCGGAAGACCTTATAACAACTTCCAGTACCTAAAGGGGGCCTAGGAAAGCTGGAGAGRGACTTTTTACAAAGGCATGTAAGATAGGACAAGGGGGGATGTTTTAAACTGAAAGAGGATACTTTCACATTAGATATTAGGAAGAAATTCTTGACCGTGATGGTGGTGTCCAGAGAAACTGTGGATGCTCCATCCCTGAAGTGTTCAAGAGCAGGTTGGATGGGACTTTGAGCAATCTTATCCAGTGGAAAGTGTCCCTGAGCATGGCAGGGAGGTTGGAACAACATGATCTTTTAGATCCCTGCCAGTGCAAATCATTCTATATTTCTATAGCATTCCTCATGTATGTGTACAGGAGTAAATACACAATGGGGAGAATCCAAATATTTCAAGTCCAAATTTTTTAATCTAGAACAATTTGTTACCCATATCAAAGACTCAATTTCACAAAAAAATTTAAGAGAATGGAAAACTGAGCTCTCCAAAATCCTGTTTGCAAAGCAGAAATCAGTTGGAGATGGCTGTTAAGAGAGAGCACTTTGACCAACTCAATCTTATGTGTTGCTCAACTTTATAGTTTCTTATCCTGAAGRACAGCTGAGTGGTCAGCTACAGACACTCAGGTTCAGAAATAGTGCTCACTTTCTGTGAGGCTGAAAATGAAAGTTAGGGTACTGAGAATGCAAACAAAAAATGTCTGAATCTGTATCTTGGCAAAAGAAGCAATTATGTCCATCAGAATCAAAGGTTCCTTTTCAATTGATGTATTTTTTGTGGTCACCATTTTTTCATTCAATTACTGTCCAAAATATTTGCATATTTCCCATTGCAGGATGTGGAAACTTAATTGTTTTCCTCCCAGAATCCGTTTTATAACTATTCTTCTGTCGTCCTTGGTCTTAGATTTATGACTAAAGAATCTTCCTTCAAATGAAGTTGATATTACTGTGGAGACCAAATTTAGAATTATTACTACATTTGCAATTATTTCCGTGCATCAGACTATGAATATTTATCCTAACATCTCAAAGTACCAGAAAAGAAGGAAGTTTTCTTTTGTCATATTGCTGACCATTAGATCAGTACTTTTGGACTGTATGTGTAAAAAGTGAAACCTAAAAGAGCAAGTTTATCTGTGGATTGTTTTCGTAGAGATTTATGTTTTCTTCAAAGATATTTGGAGAGGTTACTTCTTTACTGATAGTTTTGTGAATTGACTGTGAAAAATTTATGCTGGTTTACTCAGCTTATTCCTTTAATGTATTCCACACAATCACTGTTGCTACTAGAAACACATTTTCTTTCTTTGTGTAGTATGGGAGTCTTCTAATTAAAAAGCTGCCTACCCAAGCTATTTAAAACATGGTTTTCTTAAAAAAAAAAGGAAAAAAGAAAAAAATAAAAGCAGCATTCTCTTGTAAACAAAACAACATAGTCATGATGTCGCTGCATATTAACAGGCCATGTGCTAACTGATGTGGGTTATTTTATTCACCAGATGAGAATCTGCACAGGTGAAAGAATTTGAGGACTACGCAACACTGGATTTTTTTCAGCATACAAAACCACCTGCATTTTAGCAGTTTAATCAACTGTAAAACATTCACAGTGTTCAACAGACCTGAAATATTCTAATTCCTTACCCATGATATAATGGTCTAATGCCTATGTTTTGGGCTGCAGCATGAAGCGTCTTTGGGAAAAGATCCAAGACTGTTAATACAAATCTCTCCTCCCATTTTTTTATATTATGTGCAAAATACACCAAGTAGTTACTATGAATACCCTTTTTTTTCTAGATTTGTATTTATCACAGGTAAGCAGCCTTCAAAAATAGGCAGAAAAAATATATAAGAATAAGCAAAAAAAAACCCCTCAAACCAGTAAGTTCACAGTAAAATACACATTTTGACACTCAGTTTTCTTACTTTAGAATAAAGAGCATTTCCAGAGAGATTACTGCAGAACCTGAGAATTGTGAAAATATGTGACACACTGTCAGTTCACTTATTATGCATTCATCAAGGTGATGAGAATCTGTTATTAATTCAGGGGTCAGCTATGATCTGTCAGAGCACTCAGCGATGAGAACAACACATACTTCTATTAGACCAACATCAATGTAATTATGTGTGCTGGCCACTGACACTAGGAAATGGATTTCTATTTGCCATTTTGGAAGACTATCCAAAATTACCTGATCTTCTTTCTGCTCCTTTTTTTTTTTTCTCAGCAAAATTTCCTGTTTTAAACTGAGGAATAAAAATTGGCATTTCTCTCAAAAAGCAGCAAGAATCTACATCCATTCTTACAAATTTGCCTTCAAAGAAGCCAATATTATTAAGAATAATAGGTTCTAATTGACATTGTTCAGATCTGTATAGCAGAAGTAGACCTCCCTCCTGTTAGCAGTGAGGAAGAGGATGGATGTAAGAATGATGAAGGGAATAATACAGAAGAAATAATTACAACTGAGTGTTCCATGTCTGTTTTTAATTATTATGATAAATCAAAATTTACTGTAAGACACATAAAGGAAGAGATATGGTAAAAGATTATACAGCTTGAAAAATTAGAATTTAAAATTTAATTTAAAATTTAAATTAAAATCCAAGGATATAACCGATAGGGGAAAAAGAATAAGTATCTATTACAAAATACCTTTCTCTTCAGCTAAAACTAGTTTTTATTTGAAACTGGGTAAGAATGTGTATCACTGTAATTAATCCACCTTAGCTGTTGAACAGTAACTTGTTAGAGCACACCAGTTTGAGCATGTATATAAACTCACAGCAACTTCAAAGTTGGTATGAAGAGACAAACTTTTCCCCAAAGTTAAATAAATGCAGAATATCAGGATCTCTGATGTTTCTTTCTATCTGTCTATAAGAAGCTGGGGTTCAAATATGAAACTTAGAAAGAATCTCTGTATTTCTATGTCAAAATTGTATCAGGCCCAGAATCACAGAAGAACATGAAGGTCATTTAAGGTCACTCATGCATTTCTGGTTCAACAGGAGAATAGAAAGCTGTTGTAATGGAGCAACAACTACATAAGTTTGTGCATGTTTGGTGAAATCAGACCTCAAAGAGATTTTTCACATATGATGCTTTCATTTCTGGACAAGCTTAAAAGTGCAGATGTTCCAATATGTTATTTTTTTCTTTCTTTCTTTCTTAGCCACTTATTTGACATTCTTTCTTTGTTACTCAGAGACATCTGTATCATTCTTAGTGGGACACCTTTGAAAACTTTTTTGTTTTTGTTTTTGTTTTTTTTCCAAGCTCTAACTATTTATTTCCTTTTAAACATCTGGCAGGGTTCCACAGCATTACTACAGCAGTGCCAAAGTCAAACCTCTCACAATTATTCTAAGCTGCAGAAGGGCTTTGAAATTCTGACAGTGGCAAATTGCAGCTTATGGGGGGTTAGAAGAGGGGAGAAGACAAAAGCAAAGTAGAAGAGTGCAGAGCGCTAGTCAGCAGAAGATATAAAAAGAAAAATGAAACCTTTTGACAAGTAAAAAAACTCCCAAGAGTCACAGAGTGAGAATAAGCAAGAAATTTTCCTTTTATTTCCTTTTGAGTGCTGCCCAAGGGAAGTGCTTTGATGCAGAAAAAATGTGTAGATATCTAAAGCGACTCTGTCCTTAAAGGCACTGTAAACAGGGTGAGTGAGCACCTGTATAGCCTGGAATATAAAACTGAATCCTGTAATTTCCTTTATTTTTGTCTAGTTTTGACTAACTTCTACAGTTACTTATTATGTTTGCTAAATTTGAGTCCTGATTTTCCATTTATAAATTTGACAGGTATTTCCATTTTCTTGCTCCYGCATCCTGAGACCCGGGCCTTTTGGGACCATGAATGATGTCAGACCACTGTGCACCCTGTTCTGGGATGTTCTGTCCTGTGTGCACCGAAGTGATGGGAGCAGGACTGAACAGAAAATTAAACTAAAGCATCAAAATGGCGTAGGGGTGCTGGGCAGAATGTGGGGAATGTGTGCAGGGTGCAGGACTTGCTGGATGCTTCCATACCGCAAGGGGCAGGGCCAGGCTTTGTCTCCAACAGCTGTTTGGACTGAGCAGCTTCATATCTGAGGAACTGTCACCAATGAACACTTGACCTGTGGAATCCTTTCAAAATAGCACATGGTCATAATTTCTGGAAGTCTGTATGGTCTTGATTGTATTCAGCTACTGTAATTTCCAGATAAATTCCTTCAGCCGTGTTCCAAACCTGCTTCCATATTTTTTTCTCCAAAGGCTCTGTAGCTGTGTCTAATATTTAACTTYAGAATCAGCTACTAAATCAAGAGGAAGAATGACACAATGGTTTTCAGGGAAGCAAAATACTGCTCAAATTCTCTAAAAAGTAAAATACTTGCTGCATGTCTTTGAAAGTCCATTTAATCTCTTAGTGGCTTGACATTCCAATCTAATATGTTACCTTCAGATTTTCTTCTCTTATTGCACAGTCAGTTACTTTGATGCTCTGGTGGTTAGGAGCATAAAAATACTTTAGGAAAAACTGTACCTATAGTATGTATATAAGTACCTCCAGGATCAAAGATTTAAAAACCTTCTTTTCCAGGTAAGACTGATAGGTAAATACCATATACTCTGAATGGTATTCCAAGGAATGAGATTCTCATAGGAAGCATAACAAGGAAAACATCCCCTTAGCAATATATTCCTAGCTGTTTTGCAATTCATGACTAGTCAGTTCATTTGCATTTATGTATTTCAATATATAGTAGAGCTAACAATATTAGGCACATCATGATTGGCAGTTTCTTGGACTGAATTGAAAATGAGGTTTAGATTTTCTGGTTAACTTCAGGACAGAAATATTTTTTAAATCAGATTTGACCGTAGTTGTACAGAAAACCCATGAAGTTGAAAACCAAACTACCTCAGTCCATATACTTTAGATGAACTGCTTTTATGTCTCTAAGAAGATGGCTTAATGGCCCTGTTTTATATTTGTGTGGAAACCAGTAGAGCCTTTCCTTCAAGTTAGGGTGCTTTTTGAACAACTTTTCTGTCATATTTTCTGTTAATCTATGTGTATATTTATATATACTTGATTTGTATTGATTAGATGTTATTTTATAACACTATGTGTCTGACCATTAATTGGATGCTGTTCAGAAAACGGTTCTTGAAATCAGACTTTTTAAAATTTATATTTGTATCATTAAATGTAATCATTGTATTCTCAGTAGAAAAAAATAGGTCATCATTTGGTGCACTTCATATTTAGAGTCACATTTGAAGTGAGTTCTACATTCCCACATGTAAAAAAAATGAACTCTATAAATATCACCTTTCAAATAAGAATTTGCATTTTGGTTTTACTGCCAATCTTACGTTATATTTTTAAAGGAGTAGTAACAATTTATGTTGTGTTGAAACCTAAAACAWTGTGAGGAAGTGCTTTTTCTCCTAAAGATAGTGACCCAAATTACTCAGTCTGATCTTGTAAACGTGGGGAAATGAATTAAAATAATTGTCATTAATGTTGAAGGATTATTTTTTGCAAAAGTTTTGCAAATTTTTAGCATCCTAGATGCAGTCTAACCTTCTTCTGTTACAACTACTCATTTGAAGAATATTTCTACAAACTTACATAGCTCTGAAAAGGTATATTTTTTTCAGCAGAAATTCTTGTAATGAGAAATTCTTGTAATATTCAATAATATTATGTAGAAAATTGTCTGTGGACTTCTTTCACAATGAAGTGAGACACATTTTATTTTTTAGTTGGTTACATATTACCTATGTTGAAAAAAATTATGGAACAAAAATTACTGGAAGACTATGAAGCATCACAAACACATGGTTGACTTGTGGCTGAAACAGTGAAAACTGATCACTGTCTTATTTAATGGAAGCTCTTAAGACCTTCTGTTTATAAACAAGGCAAATAAAAAGGTTGCTGGGATTTGCAAGACTCTCSACTTCTTTAGAGGCTTAGTTAAGACCCAGTTTCATGCTCTTCGGGTCTAATGTTGATATTCCCCTTATGTAACATTTTCAAGCACTAAATGAATGCTGCCTTCAAAGCRGATAACGCTGTGTTGATTCCTATTTAGAAAAATGTTTCATGATCTTATTCTTGTACATTGTTCTCCTTATGACTTTCAATCTCTGTTTCTTCATTGACAGTTTGTTTTCACCTAATCTTGTGCTACTACTGCCCCTTAGTTTAACTAGTTCTTTTCACTGCCTGATGTTTGTCTGCTTGATTTGCTAACAAGCCTTTCTTGGCACTTGSTGAAGAAGCTGAGTACTTTCAGTTGCATTTTGCATTGCACATTGTAGAAGTTATCCTTCTTTTGGATCTCCTTTCACATGTCTCTACTTTAAACCAGATTTACAACAAGTTGAAAGAACTGAAATATAAATCATTGTTATATGATCATTACTATGTTTTGAAGTCTTTGCACTGTACRAGTATAGTTACAGAGATCCACAAAATGATGAGAGTTCGCTGTGCAGAATGTAGACTAAATGTTCTACCTGTTCAAGCCAAGCAGAAGACACCCATGTCAAATTGTATTGATGTGATTTGAGTCCATCTGCAAGACGAAAAAGTGCACATGAAATGTAGCTACTCTGATGCAGAGTAACAGGCCTCCCACAGAGGAAAACCAGGTTGTGATCTACCTCATGACGACTTTCATATTGTTAATTTGGAAATATACAGAATATGGAAACTAGATGGCATGCAAGAATATATGTGCTTAAGTAGTACATGTAAATATTTCATAAAAAGCTTTGCATAAAACAGAAGCTTACGATTAAATAGACTAAGGTTTTGACTACTAGCCAGTAACAGTAATTTTTAAAACTGTCAGACATCATTTTGCACTTACTAAAGATGATTCACTTAGGTTCTGTTCAAAAGTTTCCATACAGAATGTAAAGAAAACAGACAAATTTAATTGGAATCTACATCATATGCAAAAGGGAGTCGCATATACATATTATATATAATTTTTAAAATAAAACCACATAAATCTGCCAGTTGGGATTTGAAAAAATTGAATACTAAATTATAAATTTATATAACTGTAAAAATACAACTTTTTTATTTTRCGAGTCTTCCTGAACTTGGCAACTGTTCAGAGCAGCTTTCATGGGTGTTTCTGTCCACTTTAGTCAAGCAAAGTCTGTCACATCCTCACAGGTCTTCACAGCAGCTGTACTGGGAGAGTGCACAATGAATTGTTTATCATATCATTTTCAGAGAGGCATACAAGGCCAAGCTGTCAGTTTAGTTAGAACAAGCCTTTTAACTCCCTGCTTTCCCCACATGACACATTTTCCAGAACAGTCTTCTAAATTGTATTTGCACATTCATGCAAACATCGCCACTGAAACTTTCCATACTTAAATACAAATTGATTACAAGACATAAATAGAAGATGTTTCTGGGATATTTTGCTCCCATGGAGGGCAAGAGATACTGTTGCACTTGGATTCCAGTGGAAGTGGTGCCTGGTTGAGAGCTTGGCTTCCATGATTAGCAGTATCCTATTACTGCGCTGGAGGTGTAAAAATAGAASCTGATGAGAAACTAAGTGATAAACAGTGGCAATCACATAGGCCCAGTTCTATGTTCTTCCTTTAAATCATATAGCTCAGTAGTGAATGCACAAACAACTAATCAAATACCAAAAATACCTTAGTCATTACTCCCTCACTAATTTTTCTAAAGGAATAATGTTTCTCCTGAATGATTTGTCCGCAGACTGTAATTCTATCTTCTGCCCAAGAAAAATCGTTGTACAGTAAGGAAAACATGTAGACATATTTTCATACCTGTGTCATAGCCCCTCCCCTACACCCACCCTTAAATCTGTTTAAAATTGTTTTGTTTTGCACATGTGCTGTGAGCAATTGTGGTTCAAATGCAAGATATGACTCTGTCCTGGTGTGTGAACGTAAAAGTATAGAGATTCAGTGACAGTGATACAGTGCCCTGGGGCAGTTGCCAATTTCCCTTCTAAAAGTGGAAAGACCTTTTTTTAATGGTACAGTATATTCAGATATGTCAGGGAATCTTCAATTCTACATTATTAAAACTTTCTCGATTTTTTTTTTCTAACAGCTTTTTAGCACCTATACTAGTTTTTCTCTGATAAAAAGAATATAAAACAAGAAACACGTAGCTGTAGACCACACCTTCTTTAAGTATTTTGTGGGCCTTCTTTAAGTATTTTGTGGGGAATCCAGGCCTCAAAGATGCCCCAAAATCTCTGTTCTCTGAAAGGGACAATCAAGACCATGCATGTTTGACAGTTGGCAGGCGTTTGTGGTCTTTTACAAAGTGTATTACACTGCTGAGGACCTAGTCTTCTGAACATCATACTGAGTGCTTGAATCAGACAATGTGAATTGTTCTGATACATGTTTAACTCATATGCATGTCTTTTTTTGTCAGATTCACTACAACTGACAAGCTTTGAATGCTTTCATGCTAAGCCAAACCTGAATAAATATGCTCTTCAAATTCTGTATGCCCACATAACAGAAATAGAAGACTTATACCAGAACTTCTTAGTTAAAATTCAGGTGTTGCCTTTGTGAAAAAAATACAACAGTCAAAATTAAAATATATACTTGTTGTCTACAAGACTAATAAGAAAGTGAATTGCATCATTAGTCACACACACACAATATAAGAATAAATTCCACTATGCCAAACAGTCAGGGGAAATAAAAATAATAAACTAAGATCTTTGTTCTGCAGAGAATCTTGAAGACCTACAGTATACAAAATGAACCTGTGTTTATTAATGCACACATATACACACTGAACATACACTGAATGTGTATRTATATATATATGGCTATATATACACAACTGTGTGCATATATATGGGATGTGTGCAACATAATGCAAGAAAATACTATGGTTTCCACTCAATTTGCAAAAATCTCTCCTTGCCTTATATAATATTGGAATTACCCAGCAGTAGTTTCGAAAGGATAACAAGTTTCTCAATAGCGGATGTGGCTGGCTGTAGCTGAAGCATGTACTTCAAACCCTGTGTGAATTAATTTAGCTTACAAAGGTCTTTGCTATGTGGAGCCTAGAGCTTTTGATACTTTCTTTAGTAATGAGGCCACAAGTACTGTTATGGTTCTGAAAATTTAATGATAGCTTTTTATTGTAGTCTTTGTGGTATGAGCTACAGTAACTCAATGGAGTATTTTAACACCATTTTATGATGTTTATAAATCTGCAGATCCAGAACTGCAAATTTTACACAAGTTAGTTTGCTTTGCATGTTTCACCTATTGGATTTAACAAATTGTTCATGGGCATTCAGTGCAGTACACAGAAATCTCATTTAGCAACCCTTTGATGTACCAATAATCACTCTCCAAATCTTAACTTCAGCTGTTAGCTATTTATCAGCCAGAGGAACTTTCTGAAAATACATGCAAGTGTATATCTGCACAAAAGGACAGAAGATCAGATTTTATGTGACAGTGTTGAATCTAAGCATGGAAGTCAGGAGCTTAAGTCAGAAGTGGTTCACATGCTGCAAGCCTCAAGACCTCTGGAAGCATCACATAAGATATCAACGTGTGATTGCCCATTAAAGGGAGACAAGGATTTGAAAGTAGAATGTTTTGTTTTGGGGAATTATGAGTGTTTGTCTTTATTATGATTGTGCCTGGGAAACAATGCTGGTGAATGAGGTACTGCCATGTGTGTGACACACTGCCACGTGTCAAGAGGTAGACACTGAGAGGTATGAGAAACCAAAAGTCATTGATTGTATTTCACTATAACCACTTATTTTACTTTATTAAAAAAAATCTAAGTGAATATTCTCATTAAAAGAGACATTGCTTATATAGCTAATAAGCTCTATAGTTATATAATATCAGATATGGTCTTGTGTTCCTTCAAAGGTGGTGTTTTGTGATTTATTTCTGTATATTATGACTGTCTAAATTGTTATTTGGGTAGAACTTTTCAAAGTTCATACTGTCCATATATGAGTTAAGTTCACAGGCCTAGGCCAAAAAAAATATTTTACAGCAGACAAAAAAAGCTGTTGGGATGTTCAGAGTCAATACCCTCAGCAAAATGCATGCAGAGTCTAGGAGATTTTTCTAACAGTAGGCTCTGTACAGAATATTGCAAGCATTTAACTATTTATTTAAGAAATTAAAAATGCTCACTCCCAAGGATTCTTTTCTTAAGAGGACAATAGAGTTTAGATTTTCAGTTCACTAGTTCTAGAAGAGGTTCTACATTTTCATATGCTAAAATGCACATTTTTCAGTGATTGATTTTTTTCATTTTTCAAAATCATATAAAATCTTTACAGGTGTTGTAGTTTCTCTCAGCTACCTTTTTAACAATCTTTTTCTTCAGTCCTTTCAGTGCCATTCATTCTTACTTTTTGCACTGTGACTTATATGGCATAAACCATTCAAGTGAGAAATTTGAAAACATTAAAACCATCACTTTTTATAGCACTGTTTAAATTCCATATATACTGTGTATGCATATACTACATGGATGATACGTAGGTACTTGCACAATACAGTGTACAAGCTGATGAAGTTTTTTAGAGAGCATGGAATTTATTTGCTGGTTTATCTCTGTTCAATGTAAGTGAAAGATCAGATCTATAATAGGAATTACTGAAATCTTTCAGATTCACAAAGAGAAAAACAGATGCTTGTTGCTGTCAATAATTCTGTTTAGCACAGTCTTCTTGGACTGGATTTTGTATGAGTTAATCCATTAACCCTTAATTCAAACCCACTGAATTACTGTAATCTTGTGATAAATGAGTCCATGTACATGATGTTTTCCTCTCAAAAGAAAGTTGTCTACCCAGTGTCCTGTGTAAAAGACTTATTCTGTTAAAACACTAAGTGGCTCAATGAAGAAAATGAAAGGTTTGTGATTCATTTTGCAATTGTTCTGACTTCTGTTTTGAAAATGCTGCCGTTCTTTCTTTAGGTGTACATACTGTCAGGAGAGCACAGAGAAATACACCTTTCCCAGTAATCCATCTTCAGCCTCAGTGAATCCTTTTTGGTAATTTCTGACACGGTAATTTATGTTTTGGCACATTTGTAAGTCATATGTATTCTGCGGAACTTGTGTTATCCAGTATTCACATGATCAATATGGAACATTAGCAAATACATACAGGGTGCATCTAAGGTGTAGCACTGTTGAACTTTTTTAATTACCAAGATTCCTATAACTGTCCTTTAATCCACTCCAGATTTTCAGATAAATGAGATTGTTGCCTACATGCAAAAACGATGATATTCTGAGCACACCAAGGTAAAGGTCTTGTAAATCAAATCATGCAATTATCCTTTAACATTTGAGTGACCTTCATTACTTACAGACTCGTTTAAGATACTGCTAATGTAGTCGAGGGCTGCAGATAGTTATTTAAACGAAAGGATTTTTAAGTATGCAGTTGTTGGATAAGTACTTGCCTCTCTTGCCAAACAAGGAGTGTGCTAATCTTTTATATCAGAGTTTCTTATTTACGGGTGGTTTTTTGCCCACAAAGGTCTTGAAGTTACTCCTCTGAAGTCAGTTGGAGCTTATCCTCTGAATGAAAATAGTGTTTCTGGCAGCTAAACTAATCTGAAATTGCCGTCCCTGCTTTGACGTTGAAGTCAAGAATTGGTAGACCTAATGGCAATAATTACAGTGAAAGTCTCTTTAGGACTCCTGGTGTATATTAACTGTGGACTACTCTGAACTCCTTGTAGAGTTGAGAAATACGTTTGAACATTGTTTGAAAAACAGTCTTGAAAATATTACTGGGATCCTTTTTAAAATAATGCTTTTCATAACAACCAAGATAAAGAAAGTGTCTGTGAAACTATACGGTAATCAGATTACTGAGACCTATCACAACCACAGGGATATCTGCTGAATACATTGCCAGTATTATTAGAATTGATTCATAATGAATAATTAAGGATTAAAATTTAAAATGTATTATTTCTCACTATTTTAAATGTTCAATCATTATGAATTCATTCAGCATTATTGCAAGAGTTACATGGTTCATAAAAAAAATTAAGCAAAGCTTTGAAGAATACATTTAAATTGTTATACTGTAAAATGTTATGATAGACTAATAAACCTCCTAATAGCTTTAATATACTATACATCATAGTTTAAAGAAAAAAAAAGAACTTTTTTAAAATGAAAACCTAATATGATCTTAAAGCCTGGTAAATGAATAACAACAGAGCTCATTTCTCTGAATTATGTGTGTGGTTGAAGCTTTCAGAGGAAATATGCAGAGGAAGAAGAATGAGAAAAATGACCTCTTTCACACACTTACTGTGTGGTGGTCAGGCGGCAGACCTAAGCTGTGATCAATAACCTCTTTTGCTGAACTCAGAGTATTTTTACTTAAAAATCATAAAAGAGGATTTTGCTTATCAGTGAATTTAGTAATGCCCTTTTCTTCCACAGCGCTTCCAGTCCTGCTTGTTGTCTTTCTTTTTTGTGGGGGGATCACCATCAGACTGCAACATAAGATACATAGGAAAACACTCTCCATTAGTCCAACACTATGCCACTGAGAAGCTTGGTTCAGACAGACCATACTGCACCTTTGCTACAGGATAACAACAGTATGTCTATTTCTTGGCTCATAAATGCCTTGCAATCTAAAAACATGCAACACACATATGCAAAACCTAGTGAAAAACAAAATAAAACAAAACACCAAAAAACCAAAACACCCATAAAATAACTCTTTAGGAAATTCCCAAAGTTCAGAAAATACTGAGTCCTGTTACCTCAATATAGTAACATCCATAGGGATATTAGCATATACACAATATACATGTATTTTTATTTTCAAATAATTTTTTTTATTTTTGGGTCCCTCCTTTTATAATGGAGGTTTTAGAATATTGTATACATGAGATATGCAGAGTGATATTAAGATATCAGATATAATGTTGACTATCGATATTTAAATTCATTTATTAGCAGTATCCAGAACACCTAATAAGAATTAGCTAATTATGACTTATGACTGAGCTGTTATTATTCACAGAGACTTGATAATTTTCTCTGAAGCTTGGAGACTAGCATTAGTGTTCATGCATTAGATATGATGTAATAAGCACAATCAAAAGCCATTTTTGATGGAATATATAAACTTACATAGGCAAAAATGTTAATCAGACCAGCTGCCTCAGATTATTAAGAGTTAAACGTGATTTTGATTTTTAAGCAAACAGAGCAAACAGCTGTCATTCTATTAATGTCAAGATATGTTATTTTCTAAACTGTCTATTAATGATAAAAATTAAGATAATTAAGTATATAGAGTGTTAAATCCTTAACAGCATCCTGTTTTCCTCTTTTTTGCTACTCAGCAGCAATTATTGTAAGAAAAGAAAAACTTAATTGGTGTCTAATGATCATAAAAACGATAATTAGAGGTGATAGTTAATGGGAATTGATAAAAAAGCCAGTTAAGAGAAATTGAAGTTGGGCTTTTGGATGTCGCTGTGGATATTACTGTGGATGCTGTTGCCACAGAAACACTTCAGTTCCACTTCCTTAAAGAAATACTGTTTACAAATTAAAAAGAGAAAGATAGAAATAAGCTCTGGACTGAAAAAAAATGAAGTAGCAGAAAGCTCACATTTATCGCATTATACCTTTTGCTTGGGAAATAGATGTTAAAAATATCTGAGAATCCTTCTGATCAGCAGGATGGAGGCTTTATTTGACTCTGAGACCTCTAAACGTATATCTATAGTTGTCAGTTGAGCATCTCCAGCTCCATCAGTATTAGAAGAGATAAAATTCACATGGTCAGTATATTCTAGGGAGATGTTCATCTATCACCTACGAGGTACCAATGGTAGGGAGAGTGTCCTCCTGACACAGGAGGTTGCCTACCCTATTCTTATTTTTTCTTCAGTTTGGTTACCTTTTCTTCATTACAATTTGATCCATTTTGCATTTCAGACTCATTTATCAGATTCCCTGGACAGTAATTGACATTTTCCATGTAGTAGTTCTGTCTTTCTATCTTAAAATTTGCTGAGTTTAAGAACTCATTTATGAAACAAAGTGATTTGGATGTTTATTAGCTTGAGGAATTCTGAGACTCAGCCTCAATATAATAGTAATGCTGGCTTGCAACATTTATAATAATAGCCCTGGTCCTCTGTGCATCTTTTTTACTGAGCAATTAGACACTTTTTTATCATGAAAATGCATTTTTTTAATGTTTGTTATACACTTCTAAAAAAAATGAGGCAAATAAAGCCAAATTAATTTTGAGTCTATCTTTTCAGTGTAACTTCTGTATTCCATTAACTTTTGGCTTGGATATTTTCTTTTTAAATGCTATTATCATGAAAATTAAAGAGAAATTACTTTTGAATTTGCAACTCCATAAGTAATATTGCTATATATTGAGTACTGTTTTATTAGTCTTTAGAAGCAAAAGAGCCTCTCATTTTCTGTTGACAAATAAGGGAAAAAAATGGTTTATAAAGTTACTCTAAGAAAGTCCATTTATGATAATTTTTGTAGCTAAGATATGAATTCAGCATTCTTGTTCTGCTTGAATTGTTCTGCATTGGCTGTATGAATTGTATATGTAAGTAAGGGGCAAAAAGTTATTTGCTAAACATAACTTCAACTACAACAACTGTTTATAACTTTGGAAAAGACCAGGACATTAATCAGGATTATATTTTTTAAACATGTAGATTTTCTATGGGATAATTTCTGAGCAGTGGAAAGGGCGGAGAACTGCCAGAGCAAGATGATTCTGAGTTAGCCATTACGGCCAACCTTGGCCCCATGGATGTGATGAAGATGGAGGCAACTGTTAAGTCTGGATAGTACCGACTGAACTAGATAATGGATGGGAGGGTGGGCTTAAGAAAGATGACAGGGTGGATAAATGAAACAATAAAAGAAATTTTGGGCTGAAAATAGACATTTAACCAAATATCTTTCCTTCATTTGAGGAATGTTTCCATTGAAAATTCTCCCAGATGGAGAGCGCTCTGTAATCAGTATCTGAACTCCTGACAGCCAAAGCATAGCTTTAAGAGAGAAAATATGGTATCCTTTCCTTTCTTTCAGTGGTGGTTACTTTTTGTCCACACAAATGTCTAGACACAACAGGTTGCTGCACCATGCTGTCTATCCTAAAGTCAGTATATAAATGGCATTCAGGTATACTGAAGGCATGGATTGTCAGAGCATGGAAAACAGTAGCAGAAATGATTCAGCCCTCTAAAATAGGCATAATTGCAAAGAAATGCTGCATAGAAGATTCATTTTCTGCTCTTGTCTCAGGTACATGTACTAGTTTGAAAACAAACCAGTGGGAAATCACAAGTCAGAAATATAATTTAATAGGAAAATTAAATTCAATAGTACAAGAACACTGACAGGGTCAAAATACAACCTGACACCCTTTTAGTCAGGGTGGTGGTACCAGTCCAGATTAAGTGGTCCTGTTGAAGCAGGAATCCTGTAGAAGAGTCTGAGCTTCACCTGACAGTCCAGTGGCAGCTCTTGTCCTCTGGGAATCCAATAGATAAGGACTGCTTGTGCTGCTCCAAACCCCGGACTATATCCAGGTGGGAATGCTTGGCTCCTCCCCCAGGCAGAGCATCTCACAATGGGTTGATGTAATTCTGTGAGTCATGCGGTGGGTCCTTGATTGCCCATTAAACAGAGATAGCCCCTGGAGGGAGTTATC